>CM060906.1:127455556-127608056 GCA_030737815.1 Allium fistulosum
TTGTTCGACTCACGACTTGTTTTCGTGATGACCACGGCTTTGAATTTACTGCTCCGTGAATTTCTTGTTTTGATTTGTTCGACTCACGACTTGTATTCGTAATGACCACGGCTTGACTGTTTTTCAAAACACTTCGACTTTAACCCTCTGCTTCAATTACTCTGTAGCATACTTGCTTTACTCGCTGTGACCTTGGTTGTTGATATAGTTTGAACTTGTTTTGGGCACTGTGTTGTTTTGAACCAGCTGCTTCAACTTTGTATTGCACTACATCACTCCTGAGTCGAGTTTCAATTCATGTAGCTTCACTGATGGTCTATATTGTAAGTCTGCACTTTGCTTTGCTCACTGATTCCTGGTTTGATGTTGCATCCATTGTTGGTTTCCAGTCTTTGTAGTTGCTCTGATATCCTAGTCTTTTGTTTTGGATGATGTTGAGGCTGATGCATCTGCTTGTTTTAGTTGATTTACTGATCCATTTTGGTTTGTAGTGAACTCTGTTGTTTTTCTTTGGAGAGTGGGCTGCTCCAGTGATTCAGTATTTATAAATGTTCTCTGACATGAATAATTGTGGTCACTACATGTTTTAATTGCATGCTCAAGTATAGACTTTAGTTATATCCTCCCTGTAGTTGAATTGAGTTGTTCTATGGCTTTTGGATCGTGAGTGTGATAGTTGCACTACCCAGTTACAGTGCATACATGTTTTATCTTTGTTCATATCACTCCTTTGGTTTGTTTGTATTGAAGTTGTATTTTGCTGACTTCATATTGTCACTGTATCATGTTGATATAGTTTACATTTCAATTTGTTGGGTTGTTGCATTTGATTGGTACACATGCTATTCTGGTTTGAGGCTGTATATATGAGTTTTGCTTCCACTTGAGACTGTATTGTCACGTTGCCTTGATCTTGGTTGCGGGGTTTTGCGACATTTTAGTCAGTTAGCACTTTCGTTTCATGAATGCTTGCTGCCTGACTTTTGTCGCTGTGTTGCATATTACTGGTGCCTTTATGTGCTTTGCAACTGTGTTGAGTCAGTAACTTGACCTTTTGCATTTTTATTGTAAGTTGGTACCATTTCCTTTGTTTCTTTTTGTTGGGCTGGTTGATGGCCTCGAGCTATCTGCTTGTTTATTCGAGTAAGCACCATGACTTGAGTCGAACCCAATTTTTGGGTTTGACCTTTGTAGTTTCGACGTACGGTAGTGGCGAGGCAGTGCACGCGTGCGTGTACTGCAGCCACACCGGGATCTAATTTGGTTTGATGCCATCTGTTTCTGATTCCTTGAGCTTTTGTGTACTTCATCACTGTAGTGGCGAGGCAGTGCACGCATGCGTGAACTGCAGCCACACGGTGTTGACGTTTTAACTGTTTGAATTGTTTTGTGTTCAATTCAATATTTGAGAATTTTATTTGGTTCCTTTCGATTGATCATTTTGTTGTGTCTAATTATCTGTTCGATAATTAGATTCTGAGTTTCTACTTATTCTTTAATAATTGGATTTGGCTGTTAATTGCCAATTAGGCAATTCTGATGTTTTCTAAATTATCTTCATTGATATTCTTTTCACTTATCTTTGTGTTGATGATTTGAATCTGCTGATTTGTTGTTTAACACTGTTTAGTGTTATATCTTACGTTATCCGATTCCCTTATCGAGGAGTCGGATATAAGAGATTTCTGTGGCTGTCGTCTATTTGATGTTTGATTATTATTGCTTCTATGCACTAATAACTGAGTTTGAATTAGACTGACCCGTGTATTATTTTCTTTTGAATGTAATACTCGGGTCAGACCCGAGTTATTTCAGGTTGTAGATTTCCTGCTTTGAGTTGCTGTTTGGGCTATGAAGACTTTTTATATCTTCTGTAGTAGTTTTCGTCGTTTTGTAGAAGTCGTGTCATTGTATAGGATGATATGTATTCATGTATATTAGTTGATAATGTACTTGTATATATAACTTCCAGAGTCGACAGTTGTAGTTGTATCATATGTATTGTGTCAACTATATTGTAACTGACATCAGTTATATATATATGAGATCTTTTGTTATCTGTGTTCTGCATTTATATTATCTGTGTTATTATTATATCTAATGTCCTAAACTATTATGAACCATCGTAGTTTGTTTTATACTGATAATTGGCTATGTCGATGGGAGTAAACAAATAAGATGAAAAATAAAAAAGTATATATCATTCCTATCGAGGTAACCAATATTAGTTTAAGGCCAACTACGGATGGTCGCTCCTATCCAGCCTTATTCTTCGTAATAATAGACAGTATTTCTTTTAATACTCTTTGTTATTATGAGCATTGTAACGATCCCAAAATTTTAAACTATTTAAAATTAATAATTGAATTAAATTTTGATTTAAATTGTGAAATTTTTCGAATTGGACAAGTTTAAAATATGAAGAACATATTTGAATTTAAAAATTTGAGTCAGGAGTTTGAAATTGAATATTAACTCTGTATTTGAAATTCGAACTAATGACTTGGAAAAATAAATTGGATTTAAAAATTTTTTTGCTTATGTAAATTAATTGATTGATAGTTTTTAATTTAATCGAAATTCTTTTACAATTTTGTTAAAAGAGTAGATGGGCTTTAATTTCAATGTTGGCCCATATTTTTGTTGCAGCTGTGATTAAGTAACCCCTCTCCCCTCAATTTCTCATTCATTCAAACCCTAAACCTAAAACAGACGAGAAGAAAAATAATGGCGGCTTCGTTTTCCTCCATTTTCAGCTACGTCTAAAATCACGCCTAACCCCATACCCTATACCACGTTTTCCTCTGTCAAACCCACAATCTCTCCCCCTTCTCTCATAAAACACGAACTCCCCTCTCATTCATTCGTATAACCCTAAATCGAATCGAACGAAGATAAAAAAAATGGCGACTTATCATTTTCGCTCGTCTTCAAATTTTGGGCTTCGGCGATTCTTTGATTCTCTTGCGAATCTGGCTCGTTCTACCTCATTCGTTCCTCGAAAAAAAAAGAAGGGCGACATCGTTTTCTTCGCTTGCTCGTTGAGGCTTACGAGATTAAGGGTTTTGGGATTTGGGGCTTCGATTTTTCTTCGATCGATTCTTTGATGCGTACTCTGGAAAACGAAGGTGAGTAATTTATGTTACTCACATCTTATTCGAACTGTTCGAATTCGTTTGCTTGTTTGTTTTCGTGGTCTTTGGCTTCGATTTGATTTCTTTGTTTGACGTTGATTTCGTACGTTCTTGTTGACTTTACTGTGATTTATTGCTTTGGTTTACCGGCCCTTGGGAGCTTCGTCTCTGGCCATCTATTTTTGCTTCAGCATTGCGCATATAGTTGCACTCCCTCACATGTTTGAGTTCGAGTCTGATACTTTTTGGAGTTGCCATTTGTTAGCTTGTAGTCCCTGTACCCTCTGCGTTACCGCTTGCTGTTGTATGTTGTACCTGTTACTCTTGTAGGGTGTTGAAATACGTGTCTGCACATATGTTTATACTTGTAGTTGCCAGTTTCTTCTTTGCTGCACTGAGTTGTAGTTACCGTCTGGTTGAGGTTTTGATTATAGGTATACATACATTCTTGTATGTATATATGTGTATGGCCATCCTGTGTTTGTCTGCACTATGAAGTCTTGTAGTTGTTCAACTTGGTTTGCATCACTGTGGTTGTAGTCTGTTACATCCGGACTTCGGCACTTGACTTTTTGAACATGAATTTTATCACTTGACTTCTGTATATTTTTACGATTTGCTTACTTCCATTTGTTCATCTTGACCGGTTTGCATCAAGTCAGTTTGAATTTTCTTTTTATGGCACCTGAAGCCTTTGTGGTCTGCACTTGCATACTACTGCTTGTTGCACTTGGTATCACTTATGACTGTAGACATTGTGTACTCGAGTCTGACCATTTTTGTGTTCATTTCTGAGTGATTTCCAGACTAGTTTGCATCTTTGTATTTTAGTGTGCTTCAATCTAGTTCATGTATATACCTACATACAGGTATGTATATATGTGTGTACCTGTGCATTTGTTTTGATCATTGTAGTCTAAACCCTTTTGTTTCGTGCACTTTGTATAGTTACCACAGTTTCAAGCATTGTCTTCATGGCATTCATGTCTGCTGTCATTACTATATTGAGGTCTGGTTCCTTGTTTCATTTGGTAATTCATCTTGAACCATGTCTGCGGCACTGAACTTAGTCATTGTTGCAGTTTGATGTGGTTATATGTGCACGTTATATTTGCATTCTGTAGCTACTGTAGTACATTGTTGATCCATCATTGTTTTGTGACTGTAGTTCGAGCTACTGCACTAGATATTGACATTGTTGAAGTTGATCATTTTGTAACCTGATCTGGTTCACTGTGTACTTGCTAGTTCCTTTTGTTTGTCACTTGAACTTGTTCATGTTGGCCCTGGATTCACTTATGTACTTTGACTCTGGCCTGTCTGCATTTGTGATATTTGTTCATCTGATAACTATAGCCTTTGTAGTTGCAGTTTTACATTTGACTTCCTTATTTACTTTGTTGACATTGCAACTGTGTAGTCGAACATTTGGATCCTTTATTCCAGACAATAGTTATGTTGATACTGTCCGCATATATGTTCATTAATGTTGGCATTTTTGTAGCTTGGTTTTGTTGTAGTTGACCATCATGTATATCTGCCTTCCACACTGTTGCACTTGTGTACTTTGTTCATCATTGTGTATAAACGGTTCTCATGTCTGCTCCAGTACATATTGATGTTCTAGTTGATTCACTGTTGTTCCTCTACCATCTGTGCACATTGTAGCATTTTGCATTAATGTCCTAGTCTTGATGCATTTGAACTTTTGTTCATTTGAATTTTCTGACACATTGCCTTGTAGCCACTGTTGATGTTTTAAATCTGCTGATTTATTGTTTAACACTGTTAAGTGTTATATTTTCGTTATCCGATTTCTTTGTTAAAAGAGTCGGATAGACGAGAATTATTGTAACTGTCGTCTACTTAAATTATTATTGCCTCTATGCACTAATAACTGGTTTGAATTAGACTGACCTGTGTATTATTTTCTTTTGAATATAATACTCGGGTCAGACCGAGTATTTTACAGCTTGAAGATTTTCGAGCAGCGAAGTTAGAGAGAGAGAGTAAAGAATCACTTTATTTTTCAGAAGAAAATTGTATTTTAAGATATTCCGCTGTATCAGTATTAAATTGTATAAACTCTGATGTATTCAAAAAGATTTACAGTAATGAAATAAAGATTCATTCGTTTTAATTCATTGTTATTATTCTGTGTTTCTATGGCTGATTCTGTTTAAACCTTATAAACTAAATAACAATTCGTCTTTTTGAACGTTTCTAGTTGGTTTAATCACCGACTGGAGGTGGTCAGAAGGGGTAATGTTACAGAGTGGTATCAGAGCTTTGGTTTACACAAAGCTTAGTTTATGATGTTTAATATGAATAGTTACTAGAAACACTTTAAAAGAAGACGTTTTTCAAATCTAAAGAAGTATAAAATGGTTTTTGAAAATAAAGATTTTTAACTTAAGAAAAGTTAAATTGAATTGAATTAGTATTAATAAATATATGATTTGGAAATTTAACTAAAGGAAGTTAAATAAATTGAACTTGATTTGATAAATTATTGAGATGGAAATTTAAACTTAAAAGAGAAGTGATTATATGATATGAATTGGAAAGTTTAAATTTATAAGTTGTATAACTTATAAAATGAGAAAATTTAAGTGAAACCAGTTGTTAAATGGTTAAACAGTTTTGTTAAGTAAAACAAAATCTGAATTTTGAATTGTGATATGAATTTGACTTTGGTAAAGTTAAATAAAATAGAATTTCAAATAAATTAGAGGCGAACTTAAGTTGTATAGTGAAAATAAATGCAAGTGAAGATAAAATGAAACATAACTTAAGTAATGTTGAATGAGGTTGAATTTGATATCAAAATGAATTGATAAAGTGAAGTAATGAATATGAATTTGAGTTATAGAAAGGAAAATTCAACTTTAATTGTAAAAGTGAATTAGTGAATATGGTGAGTATAAGAATTCAATCTGAATTAGAATATAAACCAATTGAAATTAAGTGTGTTAAACCAAATTGAATGTAAGCAAAGTAAATAAATTTGGTTAAATTGAATGTGCATTGGTTGCTAGTTGATTGTATAGAAATTCACTAAGTGTTAATGAAATTGAATTAATGGAAATTGGAAGTTAAGTAATTGAATTCAAATTGAAAGATAAGTAAATCTAAATAGAATCAAATTTGATTTGAATTAAAAGCAAACTAACTTGAATATAAATTAGTGACAGTAAACTAATTGAATATGAATGAATGTTAGTAACATCCAATGTGAATAAATCAAATGTGATTTAATTGGAAATCAATTCAATGAATGATTTACTAAAGAACTAGTTAATTATTTTGGAAATAGAAACCAGATGCAAAGTTAAAATGGGATTTTGAATTTCAAATTTTGGAGTTGTCAACATGATAATCCATAATAAATTTAATAGATTCAGTGATGAATTTAAATTTGAACTTGCAGAGAATTAAGTTAAGTGGAAAACTTAATATTGGAAAATTCGAAGTTGGTTTAAAACCAATATTGTGAAAAGTATGCGGAATTCAAACTATAAATTGAAACCTTTATAAATAGAAATGGAATTTATAAATGTTGTTTATAAATTCGGAAATGACTTATTTTGATAAGTAAATTCTTATAGCTTGTTAAAGGAAGTATATCCACAATTTTGGACAGTGGATAATCTTTGGAATAAAATGTGCAGGAAATATTGAAATTTGGTTAGTGAAGTATATTCACGATTTTGGATAGTGAATATATCATTGAATAAAATGGACATGTTTTGGGAAAGCGATATTTTAAAACAAAGATTAATTGTTTTAAAGATGTTTTAAAAGGCATTGAATATCGAAACCATAGATTTCAACATTCATTGTTGAAGTAGACGTTTTCGAATAAAAGGAAATGGTGGACTATAACATTGTTGTTATAGTAAATGATTTCCGAAAGGAAATGTTTTGTATAGTATTGGGATTTATACATCTATCTAAATTTCGAATCCCTATACTAGTGATTTTGAGTTGTCGTAACAATGTTTTACGTAACATTCGTTTTAACTCAAATAAATATGTGAAAGAGAATGATTTCCTTAAAGAATGAAATATATACTTAATTTTGATTAAAGTATATCGAATATTTTCAAATGTTGAAAATAAATTAGATTTGTGAATTACTTATTTTTAAATAAGTATGGAAATGTTTTTCCAAATATGAAATGTTGTGAATATATTCCGTAAGGGATAAATGATTTGAAATTCATTTTTGAAGTCGAAGTTGAAAAGTTAAATGAGAAATTTGAACAATTAGTTCAATTTGAAATTTTTCAAAAAGATTGAATCGTTGAGTTAAAAATTGAGTTTAACTTCGACATCAAAGACAATATAAGTTGAGCTTTGAATTTCAGATGATGATTTGGATTGTATGTCTAACATTGTGAATTGATGACATAGCAATTGATCTCTATTAAATATATATCTGTTGGTGGCGGAGAATTTGTTCTCTTAGCTTAACACCCTTCTCTGAGACGTACGAGCTCAGAGGTTATATATCGATAGACATCAATTCTGTGTTGAGAATTGACGATGTAACGTGTAATTCAAATCAAGTGTGAAGTCGATAATAAATGGAATTATGAATATGAATTAGGTTTGAGATAACCTTAAATTTTTAAATCGACTTAAAGGAAATTTTTGAAATCCTCTATTTGTTATGAATATGGAATATGTAGGTTTTCAGAACTTATATATATATGAATGCGGTAAATTTGAAAACCGTTAGTTTAGAAAGACATTGTTATGGAAATCTTATGTATGTTTACAAGGATATGATATGTACGAAATGTGAAATGAAGTACTACATATATATGATATTATGTTTTCTAAACTGAGGATATGAAAAAGTACCTTCCATTTATTATTGGAGAAGGTATTGGAACTCGTGAAGAGTGTCCATTTGAAATTCGTAGCTACGTAGAATTTTCCAAAAGTTGGAATGTCCATTTGGACTAGAATCCCTCGTGATGGGATCATGTTGATTATGATGTATGTTAGCGTAATTTGAGGGGCGAGATGCCCACAGTTACAAGCGATTCCATTGGGATAATGGCGCAACCGCCGAGTAAACTGCAATCTAAGCGCCAAAGCGAAATTCGAGGGGCGAGATGCCTACGGTTACAAGCGATTCTACTGGGATAGTAGCGTAACCGCCGTGTGGACCGCGATCTATGGCAACAACCATGGCGAAATTCAAGAGATGAGAAATCTACAGTTACAAGCGATACTACTGGGATAGTAGCGTAACCGCCGGGTAAACTGTGATCCATGGGGGAACGTGCTTTCCATATCCATTTTTGAAAAAGAATTTTTAAAGTATTTTCACTGGAAATTGAAGCAAGTATATTTAGTACTTGGAGATTTTTAGACCTGCGCCTGGCCAGCATATGCCTAATGTCTGTGAGAACGAAGATGAACTTGTTAAATTTCGAGTTAGCAAGTATTTTCAAACTATAAATAGTGAATAAATAATCTGAAAGTAAAATTTCAAAATTCCTACCTAATAAACTAAGGAAGAGGATCTTTGAAATGTTTTGAAAGTCCACAGCTTTGGAAGATATATATTATGCAAATCTCTAACGTGAAGAATTTTAAAGTTTAAATCTGATTTTTGTAAGTCGAAAATTTTGGTAAAAGACTTTTGCGTTTTGATTTTAGAAATCAATAAACAAAGGAGATAATGAACAAAGCTAGTGAGATTAAATCGAATGGAATGAATTCTACATATATTCATTTATTTGTAATAAGCTTCAAGCTTAGTAAAAAAATTAAGTAGGGTATAAATATCAGTAAAATTTTAACAATCTTTCCTTTTCGTGGACGAAAAGTTTTTAAGGAGGGAAGTTTGTAACGATCCCAAAATTTTAAACTATTTAAAATTAATAATTGAATTAAATTTTGATTTAAATTGTGAAATTTTTCGAATTGGCCAAGTTTAAAATATGAAGAACATATTTGAATTTAAAAATTTGAGTCAGGAGTTTGAAATTGAATATTAACTCTGTATTTGAAATTCGAACTAATGACTTGGAAAAATAAATTGGATTTAAAAATTTTTTTTGCTTATGTAAATTAATTGATTGATAGTTTTTAATTTAATCGAAATTCTTTTACAATTTTGTTAAAAGAGTAGATGGGCTTTAATTTCAATGTTGGCCCATATTTTTGTTGCAGCTGTGATTAAGTAACCCCTCTCCCCTCAATTTCTCATTCATTCAAACCCTAAACCTAAAACAGACGAGAAGAAAAATAATGGCGGCTTCGTTTTCCTCCATTTTCAGCTACGCCTAAAATCACGCCTAACCCCATACCCTATACCACGTTTTCCTCTGTCAAACCCACAATCTCTCCCCCTTCTCTCATAAAACACGAACTCCCCTCTCATTCATTCGTATAACCCTAAATCGAATCGAACGAAGATAAAAAAAATGGCGACTTATCATTTTCGCTCGTCTTCAAATTTAGGGCTTCGGCGATTCTTTGATTCTCTTGCGAATCTGGCTCGTTCTACCTCATTCGTTCCTCGAAAAAAAAAGAAGGGCGGCATCGCCTTCTTCGCTTGCTCGTTGAGGCTTACGAGATTTAGGGTTTTGGGATTTGGGGCGTCGATTTTTCTTCGATCGATTCTTTGATGCGTACTCTGGAAAACGAAGGTGAGTAATTTATGTTACTCACATCTTATTCGAACTGTTCGAATTCGTTTGCTTGTTTGTTTTCGTGGTCTTTGGCTTCGATTTGATTTCTTTGTTTGACGTTGATTTCGTACGTTCTTGTTGACTTTACTGTGATTTATTGCTTTGGTTTACCGGCCCTTGGGAGCTTCGTCTCTGGCCATCTATTTTTGCTTCAGCATTGCGCATATAGTTGCACTCCATCACATGTTTGAGTTCGAGTCTGATACTTTTTGGAGTTGCCATTTGTTAGCTTGTAGTCCCTGTACCCTCTGCGTTACCGCTTGCTGTTGTATGTTGTACCTGTTACTCTTGTAGGGTGTTGAAATACGTGTCTGCACATATGTTTATACTTGTAGTTGCCAGTTTCTTCTTTGCTGCACTGAGTTGTAGTTACCGTCTGGTTGAGGTTTTGATTATAGGTATACATACATTCTTGTATGTATATATGTGTATGGCCATCCTGTGTTTGTCTGCACTATGAAGTCTTGTAGTTGTTCAACTTGGTTTGCATCACTGTGGTTGTAGTCTGTTACATCCGGACTTCGGCACTTGACTTTTTGAACATGAATTTTATCACTTGACTTCTGTATATTTTTACGATTTGCTTACTTCCATTTGTTCATCTTGACCGGTTTGCATCAAGTCAGTTTGAATTTTCTTTTTATGGCACCTGAAGCCTTTGTGGTCTGCACTTGCATACTACTGCTTGTTGCACTTGGTATCACTTATGACTGTAGACATTGTGTACTCGAGTCTGACCATTTTTGTGTTCATTTCTGAGTGATTTCCAGACTAGTTTGCATCTTTGTATTTTAGTGTGCTTCAATCTAGTTCATGTATATACCTACATACAGGTATGTATATATGTGTGTACCTGTGCATTTGTTTTGATCATTGTAGTCTAAACCCTTTTGTTTCGTGCACTTTGTATAGTTATCACAGTTTCAAGCATTGTCTTCATGGCATTCATGTCTGCTGTCATTACTATATTGAGGTCTGGTTCCTTGTTTCATTTGGTAATTCATCTTGAACCATGTCTGCGGCACTGAACTTAGTCATTGCTGCAGTTTGATGTGGTTATATGTGCACGTTATATTTGCATTCTGTAGCTACTGTAGTACATTGTTGATCCATCATTGTTTTGTGACTGTAGTTCGAGCTACTGCACTAGATATTGACATTGTTGAAGTTGATCATTTTGTAACCTGATCTGGTTCACTGTGTACTTGCTAGTTCCTTTTGTTTGTCACTTGAACTTGTTCATGTTGGCCCTGGATTCACTTATGTACTTTGACTCTGGCCTGTCTGCATTTGTGATATTTGTTCATCTGATAACTATAGCCTTTGTAGTTGCAGTTTTACATTTGACTTCCTTATTTACTTTGTTGACATTGCAACTGTGTAGTCGAACATTTGGATCCTTTATTCCAGACAATAGTTATGTTGATACTGTCCTCATATATGTTCATTAATGTTGGCATTTTTGTAGCTTGGTTTTGTTGTAGTTGACCATCATGTATATCTGCCTTCCACACTGTTGCACTTGTGTACTTGTTCATCATTGTGTATAAATGGTTCTCATGTCTGCACCAGTACATATTGATGTTCTAGTTGATTCACTGTTGTTCCTCTACCATCTGTGCACATTGTAGCATTTTGCATTAATGTCCCAGTCTTGATGCATTTGAACTTTTGTTCATTTGAATTTTCTGACACATTGCCTTGTAGCCACTGTTGATGTTTTAAATCTGCTGATTTATTGTCTAACACTGTTAAGTGTTATATTTTCGTTATCCGATTTCTTTGTTAAAAGAGTCGGATAGACGAGAATTATTGTAACTGTCGTCTACTTAAATTATTATTGCCTCTATGCACTAATAACTGGTTTGAATTAGACTGACCTGTGTATTATTTTCTTTTGAATATAATACTCGGGTCAGACCGAGTATTTTACAGCTTGAAGATTTTCGAGCAGCGAAGTTAGAGAGAGAGAGAGTAAAGAATCACTTTAGTTTTCAGAAGAAAATTGTATTTTAAGATATTCCGCTGTATCAGTATTAAATTGTATAAACTCTGATGTATTCAAAAAGATTTACAGTAATGAAATAAAGATTCATTCGTTTTAATTCATTGTTATTATTTTGTGTTTCTGTGGCTGATTCTGTTTAAACCTTATAAACTAAATAACAATTCGTCTTTTTGAACGTTTCTAGTTGGTTTAATCACCGACTGGAGGCGGTCAGAAGGGGGAATGTTACAAGCATAGAGGTGGGGCGTCACGGTTGGTATCAGAGCTTGGGGTTTATGGACATAATATAAAACATAACTTAGATGGAACATATGTTACAACTATTAGACAATGTTTTAATTATGCTTTGAGTCAAAACTAAAGTTTTGAAATTTGGATGAAATTTTTAAGTATCTTTATTTAAAAATAAAAGAGAAACTGTGTTTTTTTTATTTGATTGATTTGAGTACTGTTTATCAGAGTGCGCAGCGGAAACAGTGAAACTGTCTTCGCTGAGTACAACTGATAATCTTTTTGATTTAAAAATCGAAATATGAAATTGAAATAAATATCAATTGTTGTTTACATAGCTGTGTTTATTTTGTTTCTTTAAGAATTTCGAATCCGAATTGAGGATTCGAAACGATAGCAGCTATGTGATTTTGTTGAGATTTTGCTGGGTTTCTTTTATGCTAGTCATATATTGATTAGATTTCTGCTATTTTGAATTATCTTCATTGAAGATACATTCGAATGATTTCTTTGTTTATATTGTAATGTGCGTGCAAATATGAATTGCACGTTACTGCATTAATTTTACGTTGAACCGATGCTTGGTGATGAAACGTATTTCGTTGCCGTTACTTTTATAACAGGATTTTTACACCAGTGCTATATTTTTGAAGCACGGTGTTTTGTTGACAATTTTAATGAATGAAAATTCACTGATGTCACATTTTGATGTGAATTATTTTGATGAGATTTTTGACGTTTTAAAATTACTATCGCTTTGACTTCAGTAACAGTCAAATTTTTAAAAGTGGATTTTCAAGCGGGTACTCCGCAATGCCGATTTTGAGATTCGTTTTCACGGTGTTTTGAGAAGTACAATTTCCTTATCGAAATTGTTACTAATATTGTTGCTTTAATCACGTGATTGGAAAATCGTTTTAAAATGAAAATTGTTTTATAAATTTTTAACAGTTTGCGTTTTCAAAAGAATGAGGAAGCGACTTAAACGATTCAGCAAAATCGAGGATTATGACCCCTTTCTTTTACTGATTCGCTTAGCTCCGGACTTGTCCAGTTGAGAATGTGAATTGTTATTTTTACGAAATAAAAAAAAGATTGTTTTCAGAAATTTTACAGTTTGCGCTTTCAAAAGAATGAGGAAGCGATTTAAACGTTTCAGCAAAATCGAGGACTATGACCCCTTTCTTTTACTGATGCGCTTAATTCCGGACTTGTCCGTTTGAAAATGTAAAGTGTATTTTTACAAAATACACAATTTTGCACTTTCAAGGAAACGATGAAGAGAATCAAACGATTTAGTAAAACACGTGGTATGGGACATGTGCGTTTGCTATTTCGGTTAATTCCGGACACATTAATTGAAATATCTGCTGTTTTGATGATTTTGATGAATTTTGCACTTTCAAGGAAACGATGAAGAGAATCAAACGATTTAGTAAAACACGTGGTATGGGACATGTGCGTTTGCTATTTCGGTTAATTTCGGACTCGTAAATAGAAATATTTGATGATTTCGTGTGCTTTCGAGCCACTATGAGGACCTTCGGGTCATTTGTTGGACCTTTGGGTCATTTGTTGGGCTTTCGGGCCACTCTGATGGACCTTCGGGTCAAATACCATTACTAGACCTTCGGGTCACTCTGCGGACCTTCGGGTCAATCTGATGGGCGCCAAAATTATGTTGAGTACTTGGTAGGCTTCGGCCATTTGTTGATGCACGTGCGGCGAATTAAAAACTCGCCATCTGATGGGATCGATCCAAGCTTTTATGTTGATTTTCTAGTCTTCTTAATTGATTTCTAGATATTTGTTGTTTCCAATTATCTGCAGGTAATTGGATATTTGTTGATATGAGTTCTGATTATCGTTTTTGATAATCGGATATTTGTTGTTTATAATTATCGCTTGTGATAATTAGATATTTGTTGATATGAGTTCTGATTATCATTTTTGATAATCGGATATTTGTTGTTTCTAATTATCGCTTGTGATAATTAGATATTTGTTGATATGAGTTCTGATTATCGTTTTTGATAATCGGATATTTGTTGTTTCTAATTATCGCTTGTGATAATTAGATATTTGTTGATATGAGTTCTGATTATCGTTTTTGATAATCGGATATTTGTTGTTTCTAATTATCGCTTGTGATAATTAGATATTTGTTGATACGAGTTCTGATTATCGTTTTTGATAATCGAATATTTGTTGACTTGAAATTTGATTATCATTTGTGATAATCGAATAATTGTTGATTTGAAATTTGATTTGAAATTTGATTATCGTTTTTGATAATCGGATATTTGTTGTTTCTAATTATCGCTTGTGATAATTAGATATTTGTTGATATGAGTTTTGATTATCGTTTTTGATAATCGAATAATTGTTGATTTTAATTATCGGTTTTGATAATTGAATATTTGTTGATTTGAAATTTGATTACCGTTTGTGGTAATTAAATATTTATTGATTTGAAATTTGATTATCGTTTTTAATAATCGGATATTTGTTGTTTCTAATTATCGCTTGTGATAATTAGATATTTGTTGATATGAGTTTTGATTATTATTTTTGATAATCGAATAATTGTTGATTTTAATTATCGGTTTTGATAATTGAATATTTGTTGATTTGAAATTTGATTACCGTTTGTGGTAATTAAATATTTGTTGATTTGAAATTTTAATTACCGTTTGTGGTAATTAGATATGTGATGATTTGTTTTCTGATTATCGTTTGAGATAATTAGGTATTTGATGTTTTCTGATTATCGTCTTTGATAATTTGATATTTGTTGATTTGTTTTCTGAGTATCATTTGGATAATTGGATAATTGCTAATTTTGCTGATTATGTAATTCTCTAGTCCCTAATTGATTATAGAGTATGTTGATTTTAGTGAATTGCTATTTTCTATCTATTTCTGTAATAGTTATAATTGTTGATTATGGATTTTGTGTTTTCTAGTTATTTGTTGGATAACTAGATATTTGCAGTTTGCGATTTGTGATTTGTGTTTCATAATTATCTTTGTTGATAATTAGATTTGTTGTTTTCTAATTATCGTATCGATAATTAGATATTGCTGTTTTGAGATTTCTATATTTCTGAATATCTAATTGGTAATTGGATATTACTGATGATTGCATTTGTTCAGTTTTGATTGTTTTCTGATTGTCTACTTGATAATTAGATTTTGTTGAGAATTTGTAAATTTCTTTTATGAAATTAAAAGATTCTTTGGCTTTTGTGTTCCTGACTTTCGTTTTCTAGCCTAACCAGTTTATGTTAGAAAAATAGTAATTGTTAACGACCTTAATTATGAAAATTGCGGGGATGCAATTTTTATAAGGATGGGAGTCTGTAACAACCCGAGCTTTTGTGAAAATTTAATATCGTCATTAAACGATTAGAATGCTAGTTAATTACTTGATTGAGTTTTTAATCGGTTGAAAAATCCTTTTGATAAATGGTTAAAAGTATTCGGGCTTTAAATAAAGTTACCTTTCCACTTTATAGTGGCCCATTTGTTTTGATGAAGAGACGATACTAGTATCGTTCCTTTTCTGGCATTCATTCGAACCCGTCCCCCTTTATCATTTTTACAACCCTAATCCACGTACGAAGAGAAATGGTGGCTGCCTCGTTCCAAAATTTAGGGCACGCTTGTCTGCTCGTCTTCTCCACTCAGGGCGTGGGTAAATCGAAGAGGCCGCCAATGATCGTCTCTCCGACTTTTCAGAGGCTGTTAGGGTTTCTGACGAGCGTATTCGTTCGCTTCGTGATGCCGCGACGTCGAATTCGAGCTCTTCGGTGGCTAAGGTGAGTAATCGCAATTACTCACATCTAATTTAACCTCATAGATATGCGATTTTGTGAATTGATTTACACGGCTTTGAATTTACTGCTCCGTGAATTTCTTGTTTTGATTTGTTCGACTCACGACTTGTTTTCGTGATGACCACGGCTTTGAATTTACTGCTCCGTGAATTTCTTGTTTTGATTTGTTCGACTCACGACTTGTTTTCGTGATGACCACGGCTTTGAATTTACTGCTCCGTGAATTTCTTGTTTTGATTTGTTCGACTCACGACTTGTTTTCGTCATGACCATGGCTTGACTGTTTTTCAAAACACTTCGACTTTACCCCTCTGCTTCAATTACTCTGTAGCATACTTGCTTTACTCACTGTGACCTTGGTTGTTGATATAGTTTGAACTTGTTTTGGGCACTGTGTTGTTTTGAACCAGCTGCTTCAACTTTGTATTGCACTGCATCACTCCTGAGTCGAGTTTCAATTCATGTAGCTTCACTGATGGTCTATATTGTAAGTCTGCACTTTGCTTTGCTTACTGATTCCTGGTTTGATGTTGCATCCATTGTTGGTTTCCAGTCTTTGTAGTTGCTCTGATATCCTAGTCTTTTGTTTTGGATGTGTTGAGGCTGATGCATCTGCTTGTTTTAGTTGATTTACTGATCCATTTTGGTTTGTAGTGAACTCTGTTGTTTTTCTTTGGAGAGTGGGCTGCTCTAGTGATTCAGTATTTATAAATGTTCTTTGACATGAATAATTGTGGTCACTACATGTTTTAATTGCATGCTCAAGTATAGACTTTAGTTATATCCTCCCTGTAGTTGAATTGAGTTGTTCTACGGCTTTTGGATCGTGAGTGTGATAGTTGCACTACCCAGTTACAGTGCATACATGTTTTATCTTTGTTCATATCACTCCTTTGGTTTGTTTGTATTGAAGTTGTATTTTGCTGACTTCATATTGTCACTATATCATGTTGATACAGTTTGCATTTCAATTTGTTGGGTTGTTGCATTTGATTGGTACACATGCTATTCTGGTTTGAGGCTGTATATATGAGTTTTGCTTCCACTTGAGACTGTATTGTCACGTTGCCTTGATCTTGGTTGCGGAGTTTTGCAACATTTGAGTCAGTTAGCACTTTCGTTTCATGAATGCTTGCTGCCTGACTTTTGTCGCTGTGTTGCATATTACTGGTGCCTTTATGTGCTTTGCAACTGTGTTGAGTCAGTAACTTGACCTTTTGCATTTTTATTGTATGTTGGTACCATTTCCTTTGTTTCTTTTTGTTGGGCTGGTTGATGGCCTCGAGCTATCTGCTTGTTTATTCGAGTAAGTACCGTGACTTGAGTCAAACCCAATTTTTGGGTTTGACCTTTGTAGTTTCGACGTACGGTAGTGGCGAGGCAGTGCACGCGTGTGTGTACTGCAGCCACACTGGGATCTAATTTGGTTTGATGCCATCTGTTTCTGATTCCTTGAGCTTCTGTGTACTTCATCACTGTAGTGGCGAGGCAGTGCACGCATGCGTGAACTGCAGCCACACGGTGTTGACGTTTTAACTGTTTGAATTGTTTTGTGTTCAATTCAATATTTGAGAATTTTATTTGGTTCCTTTCGATTGATCATTTTGTTGTGTCTAATTATCTGTTCGATAATTAGATTCTGAGTTTCTACTTATTCTTTAATAATTGGATTTGGATGTTAATTGCCAATTAGGCAATTCTGATGTTTTCTAAATTATCTTCATTGATATTCTTTTCACTTATCTTTGTGTTGATGATTTGAATCTGCTGATTTGTTGTTTAACACTGTTTAGTGTTATATCTTCCGTTATCCGATTCCCTTATCGAGGAGTCGGATATACGAGATTTCTGCGGCTATCGTCTATTTGATGTTTGATTATTATTGCTTCTATGCACTAATAACTGAGTTTGAATTAGACTGACCCGTGTATTATTTTCTTTTGAATGTAATACTCGAGTCAGGCCCGTGTTATTTCAGGTTGTAGATTTCCTGCTTTGAGTTGCTGTTTGGGCTATGGAGACTTTTTATATCTTTTGTAGTAGTTTTCGTCGTTTTGTAGAAGTCGTGTTATTGTATAGGATGATATGTATTCATGTATATTAGTTGATAATGTACTTATATATATAACTTCCAGAGTCGACAGTTGTAGTTGTATCATATGTATTGTGTCAACTATATTATAACTGACATTAGTTATATATATATATATATATGAGATCTTTTGTTATCTATGTTCCACATTTATATTATTTGTGTTATTATTATATCTAATGTCCTAAACTATTATGAACCATCGTAGTTTGTTTTATACTGATAATTGGGTATGTCGATGGGAGTAAACAAATAAGATGAAAAATAAAAAAGTATATACCATTCCTATCGAGGTAACCAATATTAGTGTAAGGCCAACTACGGATGGTCGCTCCTATCCAGCTTTATTCTTCGTAATAATAGACAGTATTTCTTTTAATACTCTTTGTTATTATGAGCATAGAGGTGGGGCGTCACAGTTTCTATGTGTGGAAATCAAACCAAATCTCTCTTTGGCAAGTAGCAATATATTATTACTATTATTAGATACCAGTACGTGTGGCACTTCCGATTGGACGTGTAAAAGAAAAAATGCATTAGTTTTATTTTTAGCAAGGACAAAACCATCATTCTGTTGTTTTATTTTTAATTAATGTATATCAAGGTATTAACGTAATTTCCAAAGCTTCAAACGAAGGTATTCTCATTATATATAGATATGCAAATGAACTGATATACCCTCGCATAATATTTATTTGTTCTAGCAAAATAAAGAAGAAATTATCATCATATTTTAGTTATGAGAGAAACTGGAGTTTTTTTACAATGATTTTTAATCACTAATATTACAAGTAGATACCAATCATTGGCATTTTTTTAGTTGAACTCTTTGGGTATGCATACAGTAAAGATAGAGAATTTTGTACTGTGGTTCCATTAGAAGGTGCACTATTTGAACTATCTGGAACAAATGCATAAAAAGCGCAATGCTTGAATAACCGGAACAAAAATCCAAAACAAAAATCTAGAAAGAACTCGCACTATTATTATAGAAGAATTGCTTAGAAATTAGTTATGTAACTCATAGAACAGCATGACTTTTAAAGGGAAAAAATAAACGGTGATGCTTTTAATTCATGAAAAAGCAATTACCTTCAATGAAATCTCCATATTGGAGCAAGCGAGTGAATTTACATAAATTCTGATTAAAGTATTGCAAATAAATGTAGAATAATCACCCTTAAGTAATAGAAAACATTCAATTGGCTACCATTTTTGTACGAATTAATTTTAGACTGGAGTTGCTTTTCCTATTTGCTACATTCATGCCATTGAGATTGTCAATTTCCAGTAGTGCATTTATACAAATGGAATACTTTTTGTAGATGCATTTGTTTCCAAAGATTTCAATAAGCGTGTGGTTATTACAAGTATGCATTTATATAAACAAAATACTTTGGCAGATGCATATGTTTATTAAATGAATTCATGTAATAACTGTAATTATTTAAATTTAAATTTAGATAATAAATTTTGTCTACTAAGAATCTCATTTGAAATCTTATACCAAAGTGGAACTAAAGATTAAAGATGCTTTTATTGTTAATTTAATTTAGTAGGAAAGTTAACCCCTTTTTTCCTTATCATAATTGCGTAAAATTTATGATAACCATTCCATAATTTGTTTGCACAAACTCTTTGTTTCGTACTATATACAAACAATCTAGGAATATATAAATTTGAATATTTAAAAGAGCTGTTCGTACCATGGTTCAAAATTCCGATGGAATTCCAGTTATTCCGATGATTCTGTTCCGGTTCCGCTCATAACCGGAACGTAATCCGATTAAAATTCCGGTTCCGGTCTAAATTTTGGATTTGCTTTTCAAATATTGAAAAAAAACTTATAAATAATCAAAAAAATACAACAAACATACAGTAATTAAAAAAAGAAAACAAATTAATCGGGACAATAAATAAATAAAGAATAAACAATGTAGTTTAATAAAAAAAAGTTGTTATATTTTTGTTAATTTACATCGAATCATAATAAAAAATTCAAAATTTTTAAAATTGATCAAAGTTTTAAAATCTCAAATGAACAATATAGAATCTTACACAACGGATTTTTAATTAAAGTGTGTATTTTATATGCAATGTAAAAAATGTACTATAAATTTATGACAGTATTTGATATTTATTAGCATATATAGCAAATTAAAGCAAAAAAAGTACCGGAATTAAAACGGAACTTTCGGAATTTCCGAAACGGAACCGAAAATTTTAAAATTACCAATGGTCGGAACAGAAAACGAAATTTTGAACCTTGGTTTGTACATAATTTTGTAGTGGCATATTTTCAAAAATGACTTTATTTTCCATTAATAGCTTTAAATTTTAATTAGAGTTTTGCTACATATTGCACACAAAAATGGAAATAACAATTAAAAATTCTTGTATTGCTTGATTTATTTTATTAGGAAAGTCAGTCTATTTTAACTATATCATAATTTCACAAAAGTGGAAAATAGGCACAAGGACTAACCTAAAAAAAATTTAGGTCGAAGGACAACAAGTTTCATTTTTAGGCTGAAGGACAAACTTTGAAAAAAATTAGACTAAAGTACAATGCTAAATATAACTAGCATTTTATACAGTATAAAACTGAATATAATGCTAGTTATAATAGCATTTTGTATAGTGTAAAAATTGAATATATTCCTAGTTATAACTAACATTGTCCTTCCGTCTAATTTTCTTTCAAGGTTTGTCATTCGGCCCAAAAATGGAACTTGGTATTCTTTAGCCTAAATTTTTTTCAAAGTTTGTTTTTGTGCCTAATTACCTCTTCACAAAACATAAGAAACATCATTCCATAATTTGTCAAAAGAAACCTTTTATTTCACAATATAGACAAAATAATGTGTAATTTTGCAGTCATAATTGCATTTCACGCATAATCTTTGAGGTAGCATATTTCCAAAATGATTGCCATTTGTCATCGTAGTTTTATGAATGTCATTTGTCATAGTAGTTTTTACTAGTTAAAATTGGACTTTAAAAACATTATGTATAGATGTATAGATAAATATATTGTTTTACTTGGATTCTTAGATTCTTAAATTGTTATAAAATAAAAAAATTTACAGAATAGTAAGGTTAATTGTGATTGTTGATAAAGAAACATATACTGAGCAGTAATATAAGTGGTTTCCATTTTTTGTTCACTTCCCCTGAATGAATACTAGATGATTTAAAATAGTGAATATTAGGCTTAGGTCCCTAATAAGTTTCAAAATACATAAAAACTCAGTAAAAAAAATGTAAATTAGGTCCCCAGAATTAAGTTACTAAGTAATTGCATATAGTTATGCAATTATTCACTGAATAATTGTAGACATTTATGCAATTATATCCAAAAGTTGCATAAATTTATGCAATTTTTTCGATGAATAATTGCAGAAATTTCAGTAATTTTTTGGTAAATAATTGCGGAATTTTTTGCAAATTTTTAAAAAAATTATGCAAGTTTCCGCAATTTTTCAGTGAATAATTATGGAAATACCTGCAATTTTTTGATATAATTGCATAAATGTCTACAATTATTCACTAAATAATTGCATAAGTGTATGCCATTATTCGATAACTTAATTCTAGGGACATAATTTACAAACTTTTTTTTACTGGGGTTTTTGTGTATTGTGAAACTTATTAGGGACCTGTGCTAAACTGTCCCTTTAAAGTATTTGTATTACACTAATGTATTTGAGCAATGTATATGTGTATCACTGTAACACTAAACTCCTTGTTCATATATGCTGCAAAGCATCCACAAATTATATTGCTGAACACAGTGTTGAAATATAACTATGTTTTATAATGATTTTATTCGTAACTTAATTTAAAACAAACATCAAAATTTATGCAAGTTAATAATTTTTGATATGTATAGAAATCTTGTTATACACGTATGCTCTATGCTTACACTTTCTCCTCCATATTCGGACATTTCCTACGTAAAGATGATGGATAATAATTTCCTCCTCTTAATATTCAATAGGATTTAAAATATAGTTTGTGCTTGGTTGTTTGCTGTCTACGAATTTTCTTTCTTCAAAGAAAACCTGTTGTATTCTCACTTTTTTGTTAGTATTATCTGTAAATCTTGGTTAGCAAGCATTTATGACAGATTAATTTTATGTATTCAAATATTTTATTTTTGAATTGCTTCTGTTTAATTTCAATAAAGGATTGAAGAAATTTGTTTATTTCTAGCCATATAATTATCTTTATAAAACAAATCTCTCTTTGTCTAGAAGCTATATATTATCACTATTATTCCACATATGCAAATGAAACAAAAGGTTCGAAATTCCGTTTTTCGTTTCCGTTTCGGTCATTTGTAATTTTAAAATTTCCAGTTCTCTTTCGGATATTTCGAAAGTTCTATTTTAATTCCGGTTTTCTAATTATGACCCTTTTTTTGTTAGAACTGCTAAATACGCTAACTATCATAAATTTATATTACATTCTTTACATTACATTACGAAATATATGTTTTATTGACAAAATCATGGTTTGAGATTCTATTTGTCCATTATATATTTTTGAAATTTTGATCAATTTCGAAAAATTTAATTTTTTATTATGATTCTTGTGTAAATTAACAAAAGTATATCAATTCTTTTCTAGTCAATGTATTTGTAATCTTATTAAATTCGTTTTCGTTTTTAATTTTTTATATGTTTATTGTGTTTTTTATTTTCTGCTATTTTTTACTATTTTTATCAATGTTTGAAAGAAAAATCCGGAATATTGATCGGAACCGGAATTTTAACCGGATTTCGTTCCGGTTGAGACCGGAACCGGAATGGAATCACCGGAATTCCATCGGAATTTTGAACCATGCAACATACCCCCACATGGTATTTCTTTATTGCTGTAGAATATAGAAGAAAATATATCATATTTTCGTTATTGGTGTTTTGTTACAATGGTATTTAATCACTAATATTGCAAGTAGAAACCAATCATTAGCATTTTGTTCAATTGGACTCTTTGGAACATAGAAGGTTATTTTATTAAAGTAAATGCATATAGTAAGGATAGAGAATTTTGCAATGTGGTTTCATTATAAGGTGGATAATTTGAAATATCTAGAACAAACCATATAAAGTGCAGTACTAGAATAGCTCGAACAAAAATACAGAACAAGAATCTTATGTAACGCACAAACAACTTTTGCCTCTATTAAATTAGCATTAAGGGCAAATAATTTATTTGCTCTCAATTTAGTGTCTCTAATTATTGCAAAATTGGCAGTGACAAGCACTCATACCAGCGATAAGTCAGTAAAAGAAAAACATATTTTTCATAAACACCAAAATATGCTTTGAACATTCACAAGAAATTAAGCTTAACTTCAAGAAACAAAATAATACTAACGCCAAAAGGTGATAATTTTAAATACGAAAAATCCTTTACAAATTGTACATGCTATTATGAATGACCATCATATTTATATAATGCTATAAATATTGAGGTGTCGAAGAACTAAACAATGAAAGAAGCAGCAAGCATAACCCACAATATTCGTTCTACATTTGTTCACTTCTCGTATGACATCTAAGCAATAAGAAAAATCCCTTTACCAACTGAAAACATCCACCCATTCTGATAAAACTAAAGACTAATGCTCACTGTTAACGCTTAATCAACTAGTAAACATTTCTTGGATCTTTAGTCTTTGTAAATGATTGCTAACTAATTAAGAGCTACATATAAACAATAGAAAATAAATAAGCAAATCATTTTTCGAAAAAGGCAACAAAATGCTAGATATTTTTAATTATACAGAGTGTTTAAACAATTTTTGATGCGGCAGCGGATAACAAAAATGTATGAAACGGTGAAAGTAGCAATCGGTGGATTGAAAATACCAAACGTCCAATTCCGTTGATCTCAAAGATACCAAAATCTAGCTATCTTCGTCACGTTGATCGCGCACGATGCCGTGAAAGAAGATCTACAATTCTTCGAACGTTGATCAAGCGCACTTGATACCGTAAATTGGCTTCAGCAGTCGTTGATTCGAGCGCACTCGAATGCCGAAAGTGGAGATAGGAGATTACACTCAACTACCAATTTGGGAAGAGGCACAAAGCACTCAAACAAAGTTTTATTCAAAATCAACTAACTATTACAAATGACACAACCCCGCTATTTATAGAGTTTTACAACACACACGACTCAACACTTGACAACACATAGGTCGTGAGCGACCTAACACTTGCGACCTAAAACAAACAAACACATTACATCACAAAGCACAACACGCGACCTACGACCTTACATAGGTCGTTAACGACCTAAACAGAAAACATCACATAACGACATAAGAAATACAATTTACAACATGCGACCTAAGGATACAACACACACGACCTAAGATTACAACACCACGCGGCATAAGCTTCAGCGACATAAGGAGAATCAGCTTCCGGAATGACTTATGCGACCTATAGGACGAGCGACTTAAGGAGTTGAGCGACCTTGGCTTGAGCGACCTAAGATTGATGCGGCCTATGGTCGAGCGACTCAAGGTAGGAGCGACATAAGAGATACGGCAGCGACATAAAGAAGATAGCAACATAAGAAGGTGCGACATAACTTCTTGCGACCTAAGAAATATCATCTTCAGCGACCTAACATGGAGTGATATATGTGAGCGACCTAGTATAGGTCGTAGTTCGCTCGTTCGTCCTGAGCGACTTAAAGCTTCTCGCGACCTAAGGACGGAAGGTCGTTCGCGACCTAAGTCAAGCGGCATATTGGAGCGACCTATCTGCATATTGGAGTGACCTATCTTGTTAGGTCGTAACTCTTTAGGTCGTAGTTCTTTAGGTTGTAGCATTTTAGGTCGTAGCTTGCAGATAGAGTTAGGTCGCAACTCCTTTTCTCGTGACTCGTTAGGTCGTGAGCGACCTAAGGAAAGACTTAGCTCGCATGACTTGCTTGGTCGGTCTTCATAGTTCGTTTGCGACCTAAAATGGCGCGATTTAAAGATTATCGTGTTAGGTCGTAGCTCAGGAGAGTTAGCTCGTTGGTGACCTAAGAAACAGGAAGGTCGCGCTGCATCATCCTCCCCCTGTTGGAAGAAATTCATCCTCGAATTAACACTTTCCTCTTCTTCGACTAGTTTATTCTCGTGAAATGGAACCAAGTGTTTGATATTGATGATGTTAGCAATAGAAAGATGATTCGGCAAACTCATCTTACAAGCATTCTCATTAATTCCCACCATGACTTCTAAATGACCATTCCTTCTAGCTTCCAACTTGTTGTAAGTTCCAAAAAAAAATTGATCATTGGTAAACACTGCATACATAAAATCTCCATCCTTGCATTCAATGCTTCGCCGTTTAATATCTACTGATTGCTTATATTTCCCAGTTGCCTTAAGAAATCGTTTATGTACAACTTTGTAGCATCCTTGCAATTTATTCACAAAAACATTAATCCGTTTAATCACCCCTCTCTGCGGTTGTACTGTTGATAAATCTAACGGTCCTTTAGGGATTGTTGAATAAACAGCCTGGACTGGACTAAATCCAGTGCTACGATTAACTGGGTGGTTGTGTGCAAACACAAATGCCCAAATGCTACGATTAACTGCATGGTTGTGTGCACACTTCGCTTGACATAAATTTGAATCCCAACTTTTCAAATTATCATCCACGAGGCATCGCAATAGATTACCTGGGGATCTGTTCACAACTTCAGCTTGTCTATCTGTCTGTGTATGATTAGCGCTACTAGATTTCAACTTAATCCCAGCCATTTTCCATAGACTCATCCAGATATGGTTCAAAAAACGAGTGTCTCTATTCGAAACAATAGATTCAGGTAATCCACGAAATCGATAGATCTTTCTAGAGTATAACTGAACGACATTAACGGCCTCTGCAGTCTTCTTATAGATAATGAAATGATCCAATCCTGAAAACCGGTCAACCACCACATAAATAGAATCATTGCCATGGTGCGTTCGCAGCAATCCCAAAACAAAGTCCACGCTAACATCCTCCCGTAATTTAGCATGTATATACAACAGCATACATAAACTTGCATTTGTCGTGGTCTTCTTTGAAACTTGTCGACTATGTCTTCTCTGAACAGACCTTTCAACTTCCTTCCTCAGTGATGGTTCAAAATAAGACTGTGAGATTAACTGCATAGTGCGATCAAAGCTCAAGTGTCTTCCTACATGTAAGTCTTTGATAAATTTCATTTGCCAACTGCAATCTGTAGTAGACAATTGACTTCCTTTGACTAGCAACCCATCAACCAGTTTTCTCAACTCTTCTTGCTCTGTTGGACACATATGATAACGTGGCCTATGTGGTACAATAGCATCTGGCATTTGATCAACATGATATTGTATGTCCCTCAGTGGCGGTACCTCCTTGGAAAACTCTGCAGGGAGTACATCTTCGAATTCAGTTACCACTGGCTCATCCTCCTCAAGAGTCTCGAGATCTTTACTGGTTTCATTCCTATTCAACATAAACACTTCCGCTCTATCCTCCACTTCTCTAACAAACTCTTCTGTAGATAATAGACTAATCGAATCCACCTTCTTCACTGATAAATTATCCCCTTCATCTCTTGACACACTTTCTTCATCCTCATCAATCCTCACTGGTTGTGAATTTTCAACTTCATGTTCATCAAGCTTCGTCGGTTGAAAAACATCAACTTCACCTTTATCAAACTTTGCTGGTTGTGAATTTTCAACTTCATGTTCATCAAGCTTTGTCGGTTGAAAAACATCAACTTCATCTTTATCAAACTTTGCTGGTTGTGAATTTTCAACCTCATGTTCGTCAAACTTCGTTGGTTGAAAAACATCAACTTCTTCTGTATCTAACTACGCGGATTGTGAGTAATCAACTTTATGGTCATCAAACTTCGCGGGTTGAGAAGAGTCTACTTTATCTTCTACTTCAACACTATCTTTCACTTCTTCAACAAATTCTTTCAAAGATATTTGATTAGTTGCTTCCACCTTCTCCTCTGGCTTGCGGTCACTTTGTTCACGCTTCTTTGGAACTAAGGTAAATTTGGTTCCTTCGAACATGAAACTGTAGCTGTTGGCGTGACTATTATGTTGGACAGCTCTATCATGCTGCCATGGACTTCCCAATAGTAGGTGACATACATCCATATCAACCACATCACACCATATATTATCTTTGTACTTTTTCCCAATAGAAAATGTAACCAATGTTCGTCTTCCCACCGTCACTTCTTCCCCTTCCTTTAGCCATGCTAGTTTATACGGTCTAGGGTGTTTTTCAGTCTTCATCCCCAACTTCATAACGGCTTCTTCAGAAATAAGGTTATCGCAACTTCCCGCATCAATAATGAATTTACAAACCTTTCCCAAGATAGTACAGGTAGACTGAAAAATATTGTTCCTTAGCCAAATAGAATCATTCTCATGCTTTGGCAAATGACACCGTTCGTCTCTATGACCACGTATGTCTCTATGATCATGCAAATCTCTTCTACTCGATCTCTTGACATCACGACATGGTTCATTGTCAAACTCCCGTGGAGTCCTTCTCTCTTCATCTCTGTACCCATGGTGATCTCGTCTCATTGAAATTGATGATTCCCTTTTATCTTGATAAGTTTGTGGCGACACCCTCCTTGCTTCCGTAACCGATGGCGAAACATGGTTTCCTCCATGGTTCAAGATTGGTGACCTTCCTCTTTGACTTTGATTCAAATCCATTATCAACTTCTCTAACTTTCCCAAACCTTTATTGAACTTCTCTTCGAGGTTATCACTAATTCGTTGCTCTATTGCCTTAGCATCTTCTCTTCTATACACATCGGCAATATTCTGATGATGATTACCTCTTCTTGGATGCATGATTGATCTTCAATAAATCTTCAAAAAAATTCTAACACAAACTTCAAAAAAAACTTGGCTTTGGTCTAGCTCTGAACAAACCAAACTAATGCAACCTTCAACACTCGGCCTAGATCAAACTTTATACTCGGCTCAACTTCAACTAGTTTGGCTTTAACTCTCGGCCTTGAACAACAAATGAACAAATAATGCACGGCCTTGACTCTTCAACACAATGTGATGCACGGCTTCAACTTCTAACCCTCGGCCTTAATCTTCAAACTCTTCAATAAGAATTGGCTCCAAGACTCGGCTTAGCTATGATTGGCTAAGTCTCGCTTTGATACCAAATGATGTGGCAGCGGATAACAAAAATGTATGAAACGGTGAAAGTAGCAATCGGTGGATTGAAAATAACAAACGCCCAATTCCGTTGATCTCAAAGATACCGGAACCTAGCTATTCGTCACGTTGATCGCGCACGATGCCATGAAAGAAGATCTGCAATTCTTCGAACGTTGATCAAGCGCACTTGATACCGTGAATTGGCTTCAGCAGTCGTTGATTCGAGCGCACTCGAATGCCAAAAGTGGAGATAGGAGATTACACTCAACTACCAATTTGAGAAGAGGCACAAAGCACTCAAACAAAGTTTTATTCAAAATCAACTAACTATTACAAATGACACAACCCCGCTATTTATAGAGTTTTACAACACACACGACTCAACACTTGACAACACATAGGTCGTGAGCGACCTAACACCTGCGACCTAAAACAAACAAACACATTACATCACAAAGCACAACACGCGACCTACGACCTTACATAGGTCGTTAACGACCTAAACAGAAAACATCACATAATGACATAAGAAATACAATTTACAACATGCGACCTAAGGATACAACACACACGACCTAAGATTACAACACCACGCGGCATAAGCTTCAGCGACATGAGGAGAATCAGCTTCCGGAATGACTTATGCGACCTATAGGATGAGCGACTTAAGGAGTTGAGCGACCTTGGCTTGAGCGACCTAAGATTGATGTGGCCTATGGTCGAGCGACTCAAGGTAGGAGCGACATAAGAGATACGGCAGCGACATAAAGAAGATAGCAACATAAGAAGGAGCGACATAACTTCTTGCGACTTAAGAAATATCATCTTCAGCGACCTAACATGGAGTGATATATGTGAGCGACCTAGTATAGGTCGTAGTTCGCTCGTTCGTCCTGAGCGACTTAAAGCATCTCGCGACCTAAGGACTGAAGGTCATTCGCGACCTAAGTCAAGCGGCATATTGGAGCGACCTATCTGCATATTGGAGCGACCTATCTTATTAGGTCGTAACTCTTTAGGTCGTAGTTCTTTAGGTCATAGCATTTTAGGTCGTAGCTTGCAGATAGAGTTAGGTCGCAACTCCTTTTCTCGTGACTCGTTAGGTCGTGAGCGACCTAAGGAAAGACTTAGCTCGCATGACTTGCTTGGTCGGTCTTCATAGCTCATTTGCGACCTAAAATGGCGCGATTTAAAGGTTATCGTGCTAGGTCGTAGCTCAGATGAGTTAGCTCGTTGGCGACCTAAGAAACAGGAAGGTCGCGCTGCATCAATTTTACACTATGATTAATCCATAAAACGATTTCTATACCCTTTTATGTCAATGTAGATTACTGAATGTCAACAAACTATTCAGGCCAAAAAAATACACTTTGATTTCATATTAGTGGTCCACTGACTTTGAAAAGGATAGAGTTTATATTGAGTAGGAGTGCAAATATTCTTCCCAAGGAATCAGTACAGGAGCAATAATATTAATACCTTGAATAAATGCATGGAGAATTTTAACTACTTTTCTTCTTCCATTCTATCATTTACTCCCTTGTATCAGGAATGACATTTAATAGAAATAAATTCATTAAAAAGTAAATGCTTGATGTCCTTAACTCTCTATGGACCTTGAAATTGAATTAAAAATTTTATTTAAGTGTAACACCATAAAAAAGCATTGTCCCAATTTTGTATTATTGTAGCAATACTCGACCATAGAACTAAAATAAATACAAAAGATAATCGAAAATTGTCAGATAATTATTATAAGCATGTTTTCATGCAGTTGTACATCGAATTAAGAAATAAAACTTAAACCTTATGTTTGCAAAGATGATAATTTAATATTATTAGTATCCAACATCAACAACTTTTTTGGACCAAACTAGGCTCCCATTATAGTACTCTTTAGAAATACACTTGTCCAGAATACTTTGAGCTATATCAGAACAAAGTTATATACTACATATACTCTTCAGAAATACCCTCATGCTCTTGAAAAAACTAGTACCTTTACTCTTGATAGCTAAAAGTTCTCCCTTTACCTACACAGAAAATAGCAACAACGTATTGTGAACAGCTAAATTTTATCTATATTTATTTATATTACACATGATATCCACACTAAGATAAAGAAGAAGACCTTGCAAGCAATTCGTTCAGGAAATGATGGACAATGTAAGTTATTAACATCAGTTGGTGGGTGTAAAATAGCATACCATGATGGGTTTGCATTAATAACTTGATAACTAAAACAAAATCACAAAAAAGTTGAAATTATTGCACCTACAGTTTGTGCTCTTGCATAATTACAGTATCTCTAGAATGTTGTATCAATTAAAATATAAAGAAAATTCTTTGTTAATTAATTAAAATTTACTAATCACTTATATCCTTGGTTTTGTAAGTAGCTCGTAGATCTTCATAGCATTAAGTATATTATTAATCAGTACGTTAATTCTAATTTTGGGCTGAGATATAACAGTAGAAAGAAAACATCCATCAAGAAAATTGAAGCAAAACTTAATATGGAATTAGCTAAATGCTAAAATGCAACTATATAACAAGTATATGAATGTGTAAACTAGAAAATTTGTATAAACGTTCACTAATAAAACAAGAAAACAACACTTGACATTCCAAATAACTACTGCAATGACCAATGCTTATGAAATGGAGGCATAAGCAAAGCAATTCATCGATTCCACTACTAATCAAGTTTGCCTTCCGTTAATCTGAATGACAATGGTTAGGTACTAATTCTTGATAGCTCATGTTTAGTACAACTGTACTGTAAATAAAATGAACAGAAACAAAACTTAGTACATACAGTTCACCTTATAAGTCCTCACCTTTAACATTTGAGTGAAACTAGGCTCTCATTGTAGTGTAAAAAGAAAGTAATATTGCAGGGATTAGGCTCTTGGATTGGGGTATAACTTTCTCGGATTGATTCTCGAGTATCTAAGTGGTATAAGTACAGTTCATCTATGTAATAAACCATGGAAGCCGTTCTTAATAAAAGGAACTCCCCATTAATAGAGAATCCAGTAGGAAATAAGTCATTTCTTTCAAAGCGCGGTATTGGTCCAATGTTATATATTTTATTCCACGACTCCTTCACTCCAAATTCATCCAGTACCCAAATTTGAAAACGGATATCATAGAGAGGGGACCCCGAACCCCTAATATAAGAAAGCTTTTCAACTAAAAAGTCTAAGGCATAACTAGTTTGATATACTGGACTATCGGGTAATGACATTGTTTCAAATACTTCATTTTTCAAGTCAAATGCAACAAGAATACCATGATAATTGTGATCAGTTCCCAACCAGTAACATGTTCCTTTCTTGCTTGTTGCACGATTTGAATCAGCGAAAAGATTGCTGAAAGGCAAAGCACCATTTTTATGTATAATTCTCCATGAAAATGATGTCCTCAAGCTGTATACCTCAACATGGTTGACCGTTGGCATATTAGGATGCCAACTGATTGTTACAACCTTGTAATCATTGGATTTTGAATCAAAACCAAAACCAATAGCAGTGTACAGCAAATCAGTATCTCCTGGACCGTCAGGCTGATTTGAGAGTGAGGATTGGGGTAAAAGCTTTAGTTGTTTTAGTGCTGGATTCCATAAAGCAATATCCCCATACGTATCAGTAAACAAGCATATTATACCATCGCAAGAGTCAACAAGAGATACTAAGCCAAAATCTGCTCTTATAGTTTTATAGAATTGATTGCCAAAATTAATATCAGTGTAGATTTCATATTTATTACCAGAAAACAAACAGAAATCATGGCAGGTGAATTGCTCTTGGATGTGAAAATCCGGTTAGAGCATGAAAGGAAATTTCCTGTTGTGAGTCGTCAATTGGCTCGATGGCTTCTGGTTGTTCGGTTGGGTGTAGTGGATCAATAGGGTCGTCGTCTGGAGGCTTGGTTTCATCGGAATTGACGTCGGGAAGTATCATGAGGATGTGAGTTGGTTTGCAGCGGTGGCCGAAATGGTATTTTTCGTCGCAATTAAAACAGAGGTCCTGCTGTTTGCGAATATTCATCTCGGTTTGTGAGAGTTGTTTGATAGGTATTGAGGGTTTGGGTGTTTGAGTATGAGGTGTTTGAGGAAATGTCGGAGTCGTATTTTATGAAGGATATTGTTTAGGTGTGTACTGGGTGAATTTGGTGAATGGGTATTTGGGCTGATCGGCGAGTTTTCTTTCGATGAGCTTGGCTGTATCAATGGCATCGGAGAGGGATGGTGGTTTAAGAAGAAGTAGTTCGTTTTGGATGTGGGGCTTGAGGCCGGAAATGAAACATTGAAGGATTGATTCTGGGTTTAGTGTAGTGATACGATTGCAGAGTGTCTCGAATGTAGCTTGGTAGTTGTCCACGGCGGTGAGCTGTTTGAGTTTAAATAGAGTTGCCTGCGGATTTAAAAATGTGGGAGGACCGAATCGTTTTTCGACTGCTTTTGACAAGGCTGGCCATGATAATAGCTGGTTGTTACGATGCATCCACTGGAACCAGGTGAGAGCCTGACCTTGCATATGAAAACCGGCGAGCTCCACTCGCTGATCTTCCGGCGTCGAATAGTATGTGAAGTATCGGTCTGCCTGGAAGATCCAGTCATGTGGGTTCGAGCCGTCAAAGTTAATGAGAGTGATTTTTGGGTTTCTGGTGTGGTTATGTATGGATAACAGTGGTGGTTGTCTGGTGGGTAGGTTTTGGTTGTGAGAAGCTGTAGTATGGTTGGATGGGGATGATGGATGGAGGTTGTCAAATTTTTGGTTTAGATCTGCTAATGATTGGTTAAGGGTTTGGGATGATTGGGTGAGGATTTGGATTGCTGATTTGATGTCAATGATATCGGCGTTTTGAGATTCCAGCAGCGTGCCATGGCTGGTTTGTGTGGCTTGAATGGTGGAAATAGTGTCGGCCTGGTGGGTAAGTTGATTGACAGCGTCTTCAAGGCGAGTCATGGTAGTGGTATTGGATATTTAGGGAGAGGAGGCGGAGATCAGGAATGAAAGCACCAAAATGATAAGGGTATAGCAAGGAAATAAGAGAGAAGAGAAGAATTACTAGGCAAAGGGGACGAAATGAGGTTGGAGAAGAAGATTAAAAGAGAGAGAGAGAGTTCACAATAATTTCTTCCATACATTTCTCTTATCAGGGTACAATTATATAGCCATATTTCCCCAACAACTTTGGTGACGTGGCTGCATTTAACGCCAACTTTATAACAGAATTGGCAGAAAAAAGTAGTGATAAAACAAAAAGCAAATAACAGAAATAAAAATAAAATAGTAGCTGTTAATTTGATGCTCCTAATCCAGTAGCCTACTGGGTAGCCTTGTGACCCTCTTCGGACGTGTATTCTTCTCATGTATGTTGTTGGTGTGTGCACCGTCCTGTATGATGTTAGTTTGTGCATCATATCAGTGTAGATTTCATATTTATTACCAGAAAACAAAAAGAAATCACGATTCCTTGATTTAAAATAAGAAACGATGAGAGCATCCTCTTTGCTATGATGATGAAGATGATGGTTAACGAAGGTGGGGCTTTCGATAAGGGCGAGCCAAGATTTGCATACCCTTTTAAATCGCAGTAGGCTTACTACCGGTAGCCATAGTAAAATGTCGAATAAGATTTCTCCAAGCATGTTTTCCATGGTCCTAAAACAAAAGAATTGCAAACCTGCCAATTATCATAATGATTTATTAGTTCAATTTTATTCAAAAGGACTAAACCGAGAGATTATTAATGTTTGTTGATTATGAGAACTTTAGATATATGTGACATTTCTAGATTGTTCAAATCAGATTCGCATCTAGGTATAAATCTAAATATTATAGTTATTCTATTCATGAAGAATAAATTACCTTTAATGAAACTGAAATTTAGCAAGAGATTGGTGCTAATGAGTGGATTCCAATAAACTCTGATTAAAGTATTGCACATAAAAAGAGAATAACCATCCTTAATTTGTAGAAAACAATGAATATATAGGTTACAGTTTTGTAAGAATGTCTTTTATACTCGGGTTGTTTTCCTTATTTTATTGCATTAGTGTCATTAGACTGACTATTTGGTACAGTACTGGTGCATTCGTATAAACAGAATAGTTTGGTAGATGCACCAGTCTATAGAGATATTCATGAACATGTGATAATTATAACTGATGCAGCACTCACCAGAATCGAGCGATTCCTAGCTCGCGATGACGAAGACAATCCAGAAACCCTAGCTCTACGCCGCTCTGGTTTAGGTCGCGAACGACCTAACTCTACGTCGCCTCCAGCCCTAAAACGCGAATCCTTATGTCGCGAGCAGTTAGGTCGCGAGCTCCAGATTGGCATGCCGCATCTTTCTTATGTCGCTGAAGATTCCACCATAGGTCGCGAGTGTTTCCAGATGCCTAGGTCGTTGATTGTTTCCAGCGACCTAACTTCATCCAGAAGGTCGCGTTTCATTCCAGAAGGTCGCGAGGAGCTCCAGAGGCCTTAGGTCGTTGTTTGTTTACTTTAGGTCGCAAGAAGTTAAGTCGCGAAGCAGAGCCGAAGTCTGTTAGGTCGCTGATCAATATATATGTCGCGAAAACTTCGTTAAGTCGTACCATTTTTAGGTCGCAAAGTTCGTTAAGTCGTACCATTTTTAGGCCGCAAAGTTCTGTTAAGTCGTAAGTCGTTTGTATTCTTTCTTTTAATCGTTTGTATTGTACTGTGTAGCGGTCGAGTTGTATGTGTTGTAAGCCTATAAATAGGCGGGTTTGTGTCACTTGTAATAGTTAGTCAATTTGAATAAAATTTCTTTTGTGTGCTCTTGTGCCATCATTAAAATTGATAGTTGAGTGTTATCTCTTATCTCCATCTTCAGCATTCGAGTGCGCTCGAATCAACGATTGTTGAAGCCAATTCACGGAATCAAGTGCGCTTGATCAACGTTTGAAGAATTGTAGATCTTCTCTCACGACATCGTGCGCGATCAACGTGTCGAAGATTGCTAGAATCTGGTATCTTCGTGATCAACGGATTTGGGCGTTTGGTATTTTTCAATCCACCGATTGCTACTTTCATCGTTATATTCATTTCTGTTATTTGCCGCTGCGTCAATAACTGTACATTCATATAAACAAGATAGATAAATGTATTGGTTTATAATGATATTCATGTATACATGCACATATCAATAAAGATGTTCATGAACATATGATAATTGCAATTATACACATATTTACAAAATACTTTGGTAGATGAATTGGTTTATAAGATATTCATGAACATGTACTAATTATAATTATTTAAATAACAAAAATACAAAGTATATGTTAAGCAATGAATGCTAAATTGAAGCATGTTTTGTATTTAAAATCTTATTAGTTACAACATTAGTAGAATGATCTCAATTGGATTCATAAATAGCTTTGTATTCTCTTGTAATACACACATGATAATGTAATGAAATCTTTTATCCACATGGCGATGTCATCTTGATCACATTACCAATATGTATAAAAATCCTTTGACGAACCTTTTTCATGTGCTTATATATGCATATTTTTGGCATAACAAATTTTTATATTTCAAATATTCTATAATTATGATTATTAAATTTAGATCATATTTTTATTTTTTCCCGTTACTATTTATATTTAGTTGAGAAAAAATTTCGTCAAAATTATATGCACAACTATAGACACTTTTTATTAGTGAATATTTGGCACATATCCTAAAATCAAACTTAATTCAAACGGCATCGTTGTGCAAATCGCATATGTAAAGCCGATTCATATAATTATTTTACTATAGCGAATTTGTTTTGTATTTTTTGTTCCACTACCTAAATAAATAAAAAAATTCATAAAATTATAAATACTAAAACTAAGATGCTAGATAAAAACGCAGAATAAGTGCAGAAATGTCTACACTTATTGAGAAATATTGCAGACATATAAGCAAATATTCACATAACAATTGTAGACATATCTACAAATTAATATTCACTCAATAAGCCAATATTTGCAAACATTAAAAAACTGCAGAAATATCTGCAAATATTCTATAAAATTGAACACATATCTGCAATTTTCCACTGGAGTTGGTCTGTATTGTTTTGTGTTCGTTTTTCATCAACTTTTTATTGCTTTTTGTGCAATAAATATGATGTTGAATAAATTTGAAATATATTTTGAAATTTTGAAATATACATCAATAATTGCATAAAAGTACACAATTATTGGTTATAATTGTTTGTATATTAGCAATATTTAGAATAATTACATACATTTCTATATCTTTTCCTTGAGCTTACTGTTTTTGTTTTCTAATTTTCCATCCACTTTTATTTTTATTTTTCTGACATAAATACGAAGATAAATATAAGTTGAAATAAGATATGAAATTTGGAAGTTTTTTTCGTTGTTTTTGATGTTTTTTGATGATTTTCGAAAAAGAGGGACATAATTTACATAATATTTTTGACAATGATATTTTATATATTTTAAAACTTAATAGGGACCTTATCTAAACTGTCCCTTTTTATTATCTATGTTAGTGTTTTCCTGTTAGTTTCGCTCTTATCTCACTCTGAAAGTCTAGGGGTCAGATTGATTTATATGGAAAACAAACTAGCTAATTATGTTATAAAATTATCTAGGTGAATAGCTTAACTAGCTAAAATAAATAAAGCAGCAGCAAATAATCAATAAAAACGAGTGCACTAGCATTTTTTTACTAGTTCAAACTCTCGTCCGCGTCCAATCTTGGAACTTCATTCTGGAATTTACAAACTCAACCCACACTTGACTCGAGGGAATATATTTAAAATGACATTGCCTGAGCTGATGAACATGACATCTCAAATTGGTATAAGATTTCGTAACATGATTTTTGAAAAATGAAAAATTACAACAAAAATAAAAAACCTCCAAAAGGTTATGTTAGAATGAACAAAATAAACACAAAAATATAAAAATTTAACTGAGATGATAAGCGGATTATTATATAGAAATTGTAGAAGATTCACTTTGGGAGTGTGGAGGTGGAAGAGAGTACGAAGGAATAAATAGAAGGACGGAGGAAGGGAAAAGAAAGGAGCTGTTGGTGGAAAATGGCATGAAGCACCCGACGAGTCGGATGTCAACATTTCATTTCCTTCCAACTCTCCGAACGGTCCGAATGTCTCATATGTAATGTTGGGGTGTTCGACGCATCGCCAACGTTTACGGAGCATTTTTTGTTGGACAATTTTTCAAACAGGACATGTAAAATATCAAAACATTAAAATAAGCTTCATAGAAAACTAATTGCTCGTTTTGTTTATTACTTGCGCAAATATGGATTGAGCAAGTAATAAATAGTTTTTTATACGTAGAGCTTGCGCAATACATAATTATGCAAGCTCTACCTATAATGCCTGTGCATTCCATAAGTGCGCAAGCTTTATAATTAAAGATTGCGCACTTATGGATTACGCTAGCTCATTTTCAAGCATCAAATAGACAGAGAGCCGGATCTGAGCTCATAATCCAACATTTCAACCTTGTTTCCAAAACCATCCTCATTTTCCATTCCAAACCCATTCCAAATTCAAATCAAAAGCCTAAAAAACATCGTTCTTCCTCTATTCCATCAAGCAACCACTCGATTACACATAAAATGAAAGCAAGCTCTTCATCTACGTCGATTAGAGGTAATAATAATTTGATTGTAAATTGATTACTACTTTACAAGTGATTGTTGTTGTTAATGGAAGAAGTAGTCTTGATGATGTCGATGTTAATTTACACATATGGTTGGTTTCTTTGTTGAAAATGCAAAAAGAATTGAAGTATTCATAAAACCAAAACCCTAAATGTTTAAATAGATGTATGTTTGCTAATTGGTTGTTGTTGTTTGTTATGTAGAATCGGCTCCCGGACCCGAAGATGGAAGTGTTTTCTATCTTCAAGAACATCATAGATGCCAAAACGATGCGCTAATGGAGGCAATTTTTCTATGCACAATGCGTTAATAGTAAACCAAAATGCAAGTATGAAATACTAATTTTAATTCATTTATAATTATCAAGATGTGGAAACAGTTAAGCTATGCAATCATTCGAGCAAGTTTAAGAAAATCGATTTTAAAGATCCAAGATTGAAGCAGAACCTAAGAATTGCCGGATTTCAGAAAGCTATGCAAATCGACTACATTCGGCTCGATCATCACCTTATTACGACTTTAAGCGATAAATGGAGGCCGAAGACAAATACGTTTTATATGAGGGTCGGAGAGATGACAGTTAGTCTAGCGGATGTATATTTTATTTTCGGTATTAAATCAGAAGACCGCCTGGTATGTTCCCAAAATTTGGATATCGATTATTTGGAACTGGCTCATGACTTGCTTGGTATTTTTTTGCCTAGAGAGACGGTTAAGTCTAAAAGTGAACTGTCAATTACGTGGTTTAAAAGTGAATTTTCTGAACCACTATCTGATAGGGCGACTTATTTAGATATACTTCGTCGTAGTCGTGCCATGATGTTGTACTTTTTGAGTTGCCGACTATTTCTCGATCATTCGAAACGTAGATTAAATTTGAAGTTTTTATCATTTTTGGATGATTTAGCAAATTGTGGTTATCGTTCTTGGAGCAGTGCTGTACTATGCTATTTGTACGGCGAGTTGTCAAATGTTGCCTTGCAACGAAGAAAAGTTTTACGGGGTTCCGCAATGTTGTTGCAAATATGGTCATTGTCGCATATTGTTATTGGACAGTCGTCTGCTAGAATTCCTACCAACTTAGATCTGTATCTTCCATTCGGATGTAGGTGGAATTGTGCTAGGAGTTGGCGTGAGACGCCAAAATATTTACGGTTTTACCGTAATGAGTTGGACTTGTTGGCAGATGACCCAGTTACATGGGAACCGTATTCGTTGGTGAACAAATTCGGGCATCCGGACATTGAGTATATGTTCGCTGGTTGGATTTCTAAGAGCCGATTGATTCTATTTTTGGACTTTGAATTGTATGCTCCCGATCGATTTATGAGACAGTTTTCCTTTGACTACCAGCATATTCTCGATCCTGTCGTGCCCTTAGATCCAGAACCCACTAGTTGGATGGTATTTCTGTAGGAAAGTATTGTTATTTGGCAATCAAGAACTGATCGTGTCGAACGAGCACGTGGGCCCCCGACACCTTGTATCGGTATTGGCAAATTACTCGCCATTATATTCTAAAAAAGTGGGCAACGAAGTTGGTTGCTTACATTCCCCGTGCACCTCTCGAACGTGTTGTAGTAAGTATTGTAATTTCTAAATTTTGATGGTTCAATTTTTTAGCTCATATTCGTTGATACATTGTTATGACTTATGGTTTAGGTAAGCGGAATATGCAGCACTTTTGATGTGGTCGATGAAATAGAAGATAGTCGTATGGAGCCGGACAAGGTGAAAAGCAAGTGCATCGACCTACGACGTATACTTGACACGATTTTGGGTCGAAACATGCTAAGAAGGCCGGCCAAATTGCTGCGCATTGAAGAAGAACGACCATGTTCTACGGAGGACACATACTACACTAGTGGGTGGACAAACTCGATGGGGGGCACATACTGAGGAGACGGTTCACAGTAAGCCGCCGAGGAAACGCAAGCTTAATGGCTCGCTTGGCCCAAAGTAGAACAACAATACGCCGGCGGAGAAACTCAGGCTCAATGGCCCGTTTGGCACGAAGGAGAACAACATTTCAGATATATTGGACAATCCATAAATAAGCAAACGGAAGAGCGGCCGCAGTGGGAAATACAACAAGAAGAACTAATTTTCGGGCCGTGTCAACAACAAGAAATCCCACTTCCAACACCCGTCCTTACATTAGAAGAAGGCGAAGGATCGGCTCCTATCGTGTATAGAAGGAAGAAGAAGAAGACAAACACACCTCTTGAGCTTAGACAGATTCGGGATTGAGGTGTACTATTCTTTGGCCGACATATGTTGTTGTTTTTCCTTGGTCGGAAAGGATAATGTGGATGTATATGTCGTTGGTTAGCTGTATATATTGTTGAACCTACTTTCGGTAATTTTCAATTACGCTTTGGCTGTTTTGTTTTGTTGTTGACGATGTTTAGTACTGGTGTTGATATTCTATTGCATTTTTCATGCTACCTATGTTGTTGTTTATAGCTTTTGTTGTGTATTATGTGGTGGAATGTGTGGTAGCAGCTCTCTGTCTTTGATAGAGAGCTATTACTGCTTGCGCAATTGTGGAATGTGCAAGCAGTATTTAGCAATATAGCTTGCGCATTCCACAAGAGCGCAAACTATATAGCTAAAAAATGCTTGCGCATTCCACAAGTGTAGAAATTAATTCATAAAAACCAGTACAAGTGATAGAAGTATATAAATTCTTTGAATGAAAGACCAGGAGTAATGGGGTATTAAAACCTCCATTAAATAAATGCTTAGACAATTTAACTTCTTTTCTTCTTACAGCCAATTATTTACTGTCTTAGTATCATGATATATAATGGAAATTAATCATAAAAAAATAAATGCTTAATTTTAACTAGCGATTTCTACTCATGTTGCAACATAATTGTTTGCCTCCATGCTACCATATAGATAGATTGGTATTCTTTCACTTAGGTATTTTAATTTTTTTAGAAAGGGGAGAAGTAAAAGCCAAAGCAAGAGCATATCCTATATGACATCTGATTTCTGATTACATCAATAAAACCAATCAAAATTTTCCAGAAAAAATATAGATGAACAAAAACACGTGTCCATAAATTTAGCACAAAAAAATTAGTAACAAAAAAATTATATATACAGTTTGCCATATACTCAGAGTGATATCAGCCGGTATTATGATCCAAAAAATATCAGTTGTGCACATGTCATGTACCATTTTAGCAATCCTAATTATAAAAACTGTAGAACTATTAGCTATCTGCCTTCTTTTATAAAGTGAGTGATCGGTTCTGTTTTTTTAACATGATTAGAAAGACAGAGCCTTTATTACATATTGTGTTTCAGCATTGTCATTGGCAATGCAATTCATTAGTGGAATTAAATTAAACAACAAAGGCAATGCAATGAATCAGTGAAAAAAAAAGCAAACAATTGTTGTAAAGGATATTCAACTGTAACCAGTATATATAATAACATTTGTGTAGCCAACTTAGGAAAAAAAATCACTAGTTTTGTGTTGATTATAGCAATAGCAAGAAAACCATATGAATTAGAAGAACGATGCAGCCGTTAATTCGTTTTTTCTTTAGGATCTCGAAATTCCAGTGCTTATTGATAAATTGGTACCGGTAGTTAAACAAATTTCAAATACTGTGAACTGTTTATGTAAACTCGCTAGTAGCACAGTGCCTCCCAATGCCACTGGTTGATACTTGCCATCAGCAATTGTTTTAAGTATTTTATTTTGGATGAGATCGACTTTGTCTGTCAAATTCAAGTGATGAAGAATCACTTGCGAGGTCAGAAGAAATAGCAATGAGCAGAACCATGCACAGGCTCTGCCAGGCAAAGGCTTCTAGTAATGCACGTAAGGCAAACTTCACTTCCCAGTTTATATTAACATTAAGTAGATGAATAAAAAAGAAGAAAATCACCTTCAGGAAAAGTCCAGACATTCTCATTGTGTTTGCTTGGTGTATAGCCGACAACATCTTCCTCCCATTAGTCTTGGCGCAATGAAATGCATATTCTGCTAGTCTTGTACTTGCACGTCTAGTAATGCACGTAAGCTTTCTACAACTCTTCTCACTTCCTGGTGTTCAAGGCCATTGTATTCTCCTTTTGTGTTCTCACAAATAGTAACAAGATCAACATTATTGTATCATGTTTTGTAACCAATAAGACTATAACAAGGCCTGACATTTGCATATAAGTTGAGCTCTTTCCTCAAAGCAAGATTTAAAGATATATGCCTTCCGTTTAGGAGTAGCAATTGGACCATTTACGCCTATATCATTTTCACATACATATTCTAAACTTTCCCATGTCAAAACACTTAGGGCCTGTTAGGTTTCGTTTTTAGTTTTGCGTTTTGTGTTTTCAACATACAATACAAAATACAAGAAAACGAGGGAAATCCTTTACAATTCTTAGCCATTACGACGAACGACGGGAAATGGAGGGGATGAATTGTTTTCCGTCCTTTTGTTATGCCTTAAAACACGAAAAATCACATAAACTTGTTTTCTATTTTCTATGTTAATTTCATTTTTCAAAATTGTGTGTTTTCCAACAATGTATAAGAAATGCGCATTTTTGTTTAGACGAAAACACAAAACTAAAAACAGCAAACAAAACGGGGCCTTAGGGCCTGTTTGGTTTCGTTTTTAGTTTTGCGTTTTGTATTTTCAACATACAATACAAAATACAAGAAACGAGGGAAATCCTTTTACAATTCTTAGCCATTACGACGAACGACGGGAAATGGAGGGGATGAATTGTTTTCCGTCCTTTTGTTATGCCTTAAAACACGAAAAATCAAATAAACTTGTTTTCTATTTTCTATGTTAATTTCATTTTTCAAAATTGTGTGTTTTCTAACAATGTATAAGAAATGCGCATTTTTGTTTAGACGAAAACACAAAACTAAAAACAGCAAACAAAACGGGGCCTTAGTTTCCTTAAGTCTATTCTTTCACTAATAAAATGCTATTCCCATTCATATGGTACTTTCACTACATTGAAAATCTGGTTAGTAAATTTAGCAATCTCAGGCCCAATCCCATCTCCAAGAAATAGTAGCTCAAATAGTCCACTATGAAGAATCACTCGAAAAAAAAATTAAAAAATAAAAATAAATCAAGGTGATGACTTCAACTCCTAGAATCAGAGGGTACACACAAGTTGTGGCAGAATGATGACAGCCCTGCCAACCTGATTTAGGAGCAACTGATTTGTTCTATTTGAACTTTAACCTTCTTAAAATAAAGATCACATATGATTATCTTACTGCTTCAAAGTAAAATAAACTACTTACCATTTAATTGAAAAGGTAATTTACTTCATATTTTAAAACTCGTGTCTTCTTCCCATTTACTTCATTCATTCTATGTTCACCTTGATAATACCATTGTTCATCATATTATCAATGCCAAATCAAAAATAGAAGACACTGATTCATTGCTTTTAGAATTGACAGCCTCCATGTAAGCAGATAGTGCAATAACTTCTTGCCTATCATTGTAGTTGAAGCTCATTTTCCATAAATAAAAAGCTCAGGAGTGTGTCACAACAATACAACATCACAAATAGAAATTCATTATATAAACACTGCAAACATCAAAGCACCAAGGCTATGATGCTTCATTGCTTTAGTAACCACTAGACAATAGCCTTCTTCATTTGATGCGAGCTTCCAGTCCAGACAACCAGTAAACTCCAACGTCGGATACATTCCAGATTACAGCGGCAGGCTCTGACATTGACGATTAGATTGCGGATTATGGTTTTGTAATCGACGAACTTGAATATCGGATCAACCCTATATAACTTCTATGCGATTAGGAGCGCTGGACATCGCAAACCAAAGTTTATTTTTTTATATGTGAGGAGAAATGCAAATCCTAAGTTACCATTCAGATTGCGTGGATATGAAAAGATTGTTGATTTTAAAAAAGAGAGGGTAGGGAAGTTTTTTTGCTTTCCATGTACTTAAAATCCTAACTTTATTAAACTGGCAAATAAATAGAAAAACATAAATAAATAAAAACATAAATTTTTAACATAAACTGGCAAATAGAGCAACAGTTTAGTAATGCAAACCAGCTAGATAAGGGAAAAATAGTACACAAAAACACTGCACAATTTTATGGGGATTAAGCCAACAAAAAGACCATGGAAAAGAGGATGATAGAGCAACAAGCACATCTACGTCATTTCACTTAAATGTCTCACAAACTGAGAGACAAAATTATCTTCCAAAAAGTATACAAAAATAATCAACATCGTAGATCATAAGACAACATTAACAAAAATAGAATATAGATACCCCAATCTACAAAAAATCAATAACCTTTATTATTATTTTCTAAACGTTGATTATTTTAATACAGATCTCATTGGAACAACAACGTTGGGAAATTCTCTTATGACATGTAAGCAACAAGAAAAATTCCCTTACAAACTCAATACAACCACCTATTTTAACAAAATTAAACAATCGAAAAGCAAAACCACTTCAGGTAAGAGACAACAAAAAAGGTAAGCACCTGTGATTATACAGGTCGCTTAAACAATTTTACAAGCTAAACGATCCGGATAATGCTTTCATATCCTTTTATTTCAATGTAGATCACCAAATGTCAACAAAGGGTCTAGGCCAGAAAAAATAGGTGTGTGTGTGTAATTTTTTTGAATAATAGTTGTTCACTGACTGTAAAAAGGATAGAGTTTATACTGAATATGAGCATGAAAATTATCCCAAGGAACCAGTATAGGAGCACTAGTATTAAAACCATGAATAAATGATTGGGCAATTTTAACTTCTTTTGTTCTTCCATTCTATTATTTATTCCCTTAATATCATGAATGGTATTTAATAAAGCTTAATTCATAAAAAATGAAATGCTTAATCTCCTTAACCTCTTATGGACCTTGAAACAAAATTTAATTTTTTTAATTACGTCTAACACCATAAAAGGTATTGTCCACATTTTGTAATATTGCAGCAATACTCAACCATAGAACTAAATTAAATACCAAAGGCAATCGGAAATTAGCATATAACTATTTTAAGCATGTTTTTTTATATTTAGTATTAAGAAATAAAAACTCAAACCTTGTGTTTGCAAAGATGATAATCAATTATTATTAGTATCCACCATCAATAACTTTTTTGGAGCCAAACCGGGCTCTCATTACAGCGTTGAAAAAACAAGATAGTAGGGAATGGAGTCATTAGACTACTGAATTGGATAATAACTTCCTTTTTTGGTACACTTATTCAAAATACTTTAAGCTACAAGACAATTAAGGTATCTACTACAGGTACCGTTCAGAAATATACTTCTGCTCTTGAAACTGGTACACTCACTCTTGATAGCTAAAAGTTCTCATTTTACCTACAATGAACACATAGCAACATAGCATTGCAAACAGTTAAATTATATCTACATATATAAATATATAACACATGATATCCAAATAAAGAAAAATACTGGAAAGCAATTCGTTCAGCAAATGATGGATGATACAACTTATTAACATCAGTTAGTGGGTGTAAAATAACATACAATTAAGAGTTTGCATTAGTAACTCAATTTTGTTTCCACCACCAATTCCATCGTTTCAGAAAATAATTGCATGGAGTTAGAAAGCGAAACATTAAACTCTGTTTTCCTTTTGCATGTTAAAGCCAAGGCAAAGTGATGAAACCTTGGTTTAGCGATATAACACATGAATGTTCTTCAATATTATTTTTCTTCCAACTTTGGTTTTCACCAATACATATATATTGCATTAAATATCATTATATCCATTAAACTATGTAAATTCATTCATTTTCTTCCCAGTAGACAACAGTGTGTTCTTTGTACTTTAGTGCATGCATCTGAATTGCCTCTACTGTTAATACATATATTCCTTCCTTTATAATGAAATTAATACTGAAAGGCTTAAAATAGAATGTGCGAATAAGCTGAAACAAAATCACAAAAAGTTGAAATTATTGCACCAGTAGTTTGTGCTTTTGCATAATTACAGTATCCATACATGTTATATCGGTTAAAATAAAAAGGAAATTTCTGGTTAATTAATATTAACTAATCAATAATCACTTATACCCCTGGGTTTGAGAGTTGCTCGTAGATCATCATCGCATTAAGTATATTATCAAAATGATAGAAAACCAGTACATCGTTTCTAATTTTGTGCTGAAATATAACAACATGTTGTAGAAAGAGAACATCCATCAATAAAAGTGCTTATGTAAAAGCAATTGCAAATACCTAAAAGGCACTCAGACAACTCAAAGGGAAACATAACTTCCTATACAAAAATAGTAATAAAATGGTGGTGTTGGTTATCAGATAACCCAAAAATTTGAAGCAAACCATAATATGCGGTTAGCTGAATGCTAAAAAGCAAATATGTAACAAGTATATGAATGTGTAGACCTGACAATTTTGTAGTAAAAACATTGAATAATAGAACTAGAAAACAACACTTGACATTACATATAACAACTGCTGTAACCAAAACTTATGAAACGGAGACATCCACTTTAACTAATCAGATTTTCCTTCTATTAATCTGAATGAAAATGGTTAAATACGATAGCTCATTGTTTCTACAACTCTACTGTAAATAAAAAGAAGAGAAACAAAACTCAGTTCATACAATTCACCTTATAAGGCCTCACCTTTAACTTTTGAGTGAAACTAGGCTCTCATTGTAGTGCAAAAAGAATCTAAGATAGCAGGGATTAGGCTCTTGGATTGGGGTATAACTTTCTTGTGTTGCTTCCCGAGTGCTTAAGTTGTACAAGTACAGTTCACCTATAACATGAGACACGAAAGTTGTTCTTAATAAAAGGAACTCCCCATTCATTGAGAATCCAGTTGGATGTAGACCTTCTTCTATATATGGTGTGGGTCCAATGCTATATATTTTATTCCAGGAGTCCTTAACTCCAAATTCATGCAGTACCCAAATTTCAAAACAGTCATTGGAGCTATAGTTCTGATCCAAACCCCTAACTAAAGCAAGCTTTTCGTTTAAAAAGTCCAAAGCATAAGAAGGTTTATATTCATCACTATCAGGTAATGACATTGTTTCAAATACTTCATTTTTCAAGTCAAATGCAACAAGCATACCATCATGATTGTCGGCACCTAACCAGAAACATGTTCCATTCCTGCTTGTTGCATGATTTGAATCAGCCTGAAGGTTCATGAAAGGCAAAGCAGTATTTTTATGTATAATTCTCCATGAAAATGATGTCCTTAAGCTGTATACCTCAACCTGATTGGTCTCTGGCCTAGTAGAATGCCAAATGATCCTTACAACCTTATAATCATTGGCTTTTGCATCAAAACCAAAACCAATAATAGTGAACTGCACATCATTATCACCTGGATTGTAACGCTGATGTGGCTTTGAGGACTTAGGTAAAAGCTTTAGTTGTTTTAGTGCAGGATTCCATAAAGCAACATCCCCAGACCAACCATTGCGCAAACATATTATACCATCACAAGAATCAACGAGGTATACATAACCAGCATTTGCTTTTATAGTTCTATATAACCGATCGTTGAAATCTATATCAGTGTAGATCTCATATTTATTACCAGAGAAACAACAGAAACCATCATTGCCTGACTTACAAACAATGAGAGTGTCCTCTCCACTATGATGATGAAGATGTTGGTTAACAAAAGTGGAGCTTTCAATAAGAGCAAACCAAGATTTGCATACCCTTTTAAATCGCAGTAAACTTGCCACCGGTAACCATAGTAGAATGTCGAATAAGATATCCTCAGACATGTTTTAGATGCTCTAAAACAAATGAATCGTAAACCTGCCAATTATCACAATGATTTATTAGTTCAATTTTATTCAAAACAACCAAATCGGGAGATGATTAATGTTTATTGATTGGTAGAACTCCAGGTCTACAGAAGATTTGTAGATTATTCAACAGATTTGAATCTGGATATATAGATTAAAATATTATACAGTTATTTAATTTATAAAGAAAAGGTTACCTTGGACGAAACAGAAATTGGCTAGAGATTGGATCAATTGAGTGGATTCAAATAAAACACGATTAAAGTATTGCGCATATAAATGAATAATTAACCTTAGATTATAAGAAACATTGAATAGTACAAGTTTTGTATGAATGGACTACTGGAGTTGTTTTTCTCATTTATTACATTAGTCGTCTATTTGCTGCAGTACTGGCGTATTCTATGAATAGAACATGTGATTAATATCAAATGTATATTCATGAACATGTGATTAATATCAAATGTATACTCATATAAAAAAGATAGATGCATTTATTTATTTTTAATGATATTCATGAACATGCAATAATTATAATTATTTAAAGGGTATATTCGAACACAAGTAGGTGACACAATATATGACATAACGGATCTTCACTATTAGAGTACTCTCTGAATTCCACATTCCATATAAGGATAAAAAATCCAACGGTTCAGATCTTTTGTGTCACAATGTGTTTTAGTTTGTGTTTAAATAGCTGGACTCTTATTTAAATAATCAACTTCAATTTTGTGTATGTTAAAGTGTGAATGCTAAACTGAAGCAAGTTAGATATTTAAGATATATGTTTAATATCTTATTAGTTACATCATTAATAGAATAATTTTTATCAAATTCATAAATAGTGTTTTCTTCTCTAATACTACACACATACATGCACTCGATAATCTAATGAAATTCTCTATTCGCGTGGCAATGTCTTCTTCAACACATTATCAACATGCATACCTAACATTTGACAAACTTTTTTTTCTATATAAATATTTTTAGAACAATGAATTGATATATTTCACATATTCTATGTACGATTATTGAACTTTATATCACAAGATCATATATGCCACTTTACGTACTTTTTTTTTATCTATTTAATGTTTTCGCATCAGTTTCATTCTTATCCCCGACCCCTACATATTTGAATGAGGATGCAATCAATGTACAATATAAAAAAACAAAAAATTGCTTATTATATTTACCTACAATCCGTCGATGGTAGAACTTACCTATGCGAGTTATCAAAGTCCAACCATCGAGACGTTGTTGTGGGTATGCCCCGCTTACACCTGTTTTTTCTTTCCATTCTTATAATTTATATGCTCTATCGTAAAAGTCTTTCTAGACCCCCGCATATGTCTCGCCTAGGCATTAGGTGAGGCTTTATGCCTAGCCATATGAGTAGGTCGGCCTAGACAAGATTTACTACATCATATAATCATTTAAACACTTTTCAGCACTAGTTGAGGCATAATACGTCGTATAAGTATTTGTGTGCCGGTTTCAACGATCTTGCTTCGAGAGTTTCTTCCAAGGCAGTTCGAACACATGATTATTGGGAGATGATAAAAAAATCATGTATACTTAATATTTGCTGATTTGTAGAACAATAGATCTACAAAAGATTTGTAGATTGTTCAAACATGAATTAAATCTACGTAAATAAATTAAAATATTATAGTTATTCAATTCATGAAGAAAAAATTACCATCAACGAAATTGAGATTTACTTCAAGGGTGGAGCAAGTATTGCAAATAAACAGAGAATAATAACCTCAATTATAGAAAACGATGAATAGGTAACCAAGTTTGTAAGAATGAGTTTTAGACAGAATTAGTAGTTTCTCTTATTTACTATATTAGTGTCGTTGGTTTGTCTATTTGCTTTAGTACGAATGCATTCGTATAAGTATAATATAATACTTTGGTATATGCACTTTTCTGTAAAGATATTCATCAACATAACATGTAATAATTACAATTATGCATTCATTTAAGCAAGATAGATAGATGCATTGGTTTATAGTGATATTTATATGGATATGCACTTGTCCATAAATACGTTGATGAACATATGATACTTTTAATTATACATTTATATTAACAAATCACTAGTTATAATGATATTCATGAACATGCAATAATTTGTATTTATTTAAAGAACCAAAAAACAATTTTGTATATGTTAAGCAATGAATGTCAAATTGAAGCAAGTTATATATTTAAGTATTATTAGTTACAACATTAACAAAATGATTTTTATTAGGCCCACAAATAGTTTTTTATCATCTTCTCATACATACACATGGTAATCTAACTAAATCTTCTATCCTCAAGTCAATGTCTCCTTGAACACATTATCAACTCGTATATCTATCCATTAACCAATTTTTTTTAATGTTTCTATATAGGTCAATTTTTTGGAATACTAAATTATTATATTTCACATATTATATATTTAATTATTAAACTTTATATCGTATTTTTTTCCTATTATGTTTAAATTCTTTTGAGAACAACAATGTTCAAAACAATATGCACAACTATAAAAACTTTTTAGTAATCCTTTTTAGTATTTTTCGTTAGTTTTGTTCTTATCCCACTCCAAAACTCTAGGGGTCAAATTGATGTATATTGACAACTAACTAACTATCTATGCTTTAAAAATTATCCAAGTGAATAAGTTAAATAGCCAAAATAACCTAAGCAGCAGTAAATTAAAAAATTGACAACACCAAGATTTTTTTACTAGTTCGAACCCTCCTCCTACATCTATTCTCAAATCGCCTTTTTGGAATTTTACTAACTTAACCATCGCTGGCTTAGAGGAACGGATTTACAACACCATGCTTGAGCTGCCAAATAAGACTTCACAAACTGACTAAAGGCTCCACAATAGGACTTCAACTTGAAAATAAATTGCATTTTTAGATTTTTGTATCTTGTTATACAAATGTCGTCTTTTCAATACAATCTCCTCTAACTCATATAGTGTATCTCTAAATTGAATGAGCATGAATTATAGAATGGATTTGAATGTTCCATATAAGGAAATGAATGATTGGAGAGTGATTGCTTTGGAAAAACTAGAAAAGCAGTGATGTACAAAGAATAATCAAAGAAAAAGAGAAAATAACAAAGTAAGAATTGTTTTATTGATCTGAAAGAAAGTAAATCCTTATATAGATGATTTAAGGATGTTTTTTGAGTGGTCGCATCTATTCTAAGTAAAGACGACCGATTTCTAGTTGAAAAGGAAGAAGAATGAAATAAAAAGACGCAGCCAAAAATAAAATATGGTTTCAAAAATTCACTCATGGAATTCACGCACTAACTTCGTGTCAAGAAGGAAAAAACCTAGGGGAAATCATCGACAAGCCTGAATTCAAGTTTACTGCAGTATCAAAATATCATGGTTTGATGTGGAATGGAATGAGTTCGAGTTAGGCTTTGAGAAGACTTGGGGAAGATGAAGAAAATTCCGAACTCGACTTGAGAAAACTAAAAAAAATCGACTATTATTTATACGTGCCAACCTTTTGTTTTTATATAGGTCGACTTGTATATTCAGAGGGTGACCTGTGCAAAAGCTACGAGCCGACATGTAGCCTAATTATTAGTTTTTTAGTTTTGTTTTCTAGCTTATTTTATTTTTTATTTCTATTCAAGCCTTTTTTATCTTTAGAATGATGTCTCAAAATTTAGAATAATTTAAGGTTGTTTATGGAGTTTCAACAAATCTTGACTAAAAGGACTCAATAAATAAAATAATCGACTTTTGTACTCATTTGTCCATCCTCGATTAATTTTTCAAAGTTATGGTCCATTACATTTGTTAAATGCAATAGCCGTCTTCAAAAGTTTTTCTCCAAAAAAATTATAAGTTATTAACTACATATTTTGTTACTTTTTTTGCCCTTTTGATTTCGTGATCATTATTTCATAACTTTAGAGTAAGTTAAGATGTTGAATATTGAGTTTTTGAACCTTTATTAGTCTCTCTTATTATAGTTTTTTATTTTGATGTCTTATAGTTTTTACTTTTTTTATTACTTTTATTTCATTAATATATATATATATATATGTATGTATGTATATAAATTTTATTTATATACATATATGTGTATTATTCTTATATTTTTGTATAGTTCCATCTGCAGGTACAGGTTTAGGCTAAAAATGATGCTAGATTGCTATTTGTAGGATTTCAGGGTTGCTATCGCTAGGATTGCTGATCGTAGGATCGTTATTTAGAGAGCTTTCATATTTTAGATCTGGTTCATCCGTGTTAGCAGTGAGGCGTTCGTTCTCTGGTGGAACTACTTGTCAACCTCATTTCTACAGTTGATTGCACCATGGATTATTTTGGGTACTTCTAACACTTCATTATCGGACGGTGGTTTTGCCGGAGTCCGATATTGAGGTGTAATGGGCGGTGGCCTTGCCGGAGCTCATCCAAGAAGCACCTGATTTTGTTTTCTTAGATTTTTCTATGTTTTGATTTATCACCTTCCAAGCATATTGGCAGCTTCTTTATTATTGGTGATATATATATATATATGTATGTATGTATATGTACATGTGTGCTCTACTCTAATTTAGAGGGTTACATGTTTCTCTCAAAAAAAAATATGTATATACCTTATCACTATTCCCATCTCTCTTAGACCATTCTTTCGTATCTTATTAAGGTAGGAATGCAGATTTAAGGAAGTAAGATATAGAAGCAGAAAACGTAAGAGTGAATCTCGATGGAGGAAGCACTACAACCAATGGAAATGTCCGGCCCAATACTAAGTGGAATCCGGGTCGACAAGTGACTGCTTATGTAGGTGCTAGAACACCGCAAGTGGATATGAGAGATTTATATCAGTTCTTCGTTAACACAATGCAAGTAGGTTGCAGCTGGATTAGTTGGTGGAAAGGCTGGAGAAGCAAATCCTGAAGCTCCAATTGTCAACAATTATCTTGTTTTGAGCAAAGACTATGCAAGACTTAGAGGGAGGGAAGCCATTCATTGGAACTGTGGATGCTATCGAGGTGGAGAGTTGGCTGCTCCATTGGGAAGGGATTTTTGCTGATCTATGTCTAAATAACGAGCAAAAGAGGCGGTTGGCATCCAGTCAACTACCAGGAGCTGCATTGTACTGGTGGAACAATGTAACTATTAAGGTGCCAAAAGAGAATTTGACTTAGGTAAAGTTCATGGAGAGGTTCGAAAAGAGGTTTATGTTAGAAATTTCCAAGTCTACTTTGCTCAAAAAGTTTGCTGAGTTGGTGCAAGGTGATATAACTATGCTTGAGTATGTGACTAGATTTGCGGAGTTCTCCAAATATGGATATGATATATTTGATACAATGATAAAGAGAAATGAAAAGTTTATTTGTGATTAAAACCAGAGCTAACTAAGGCAACCTGCACATCTTACAGATCTATGTGACATAGTAGTGGAGATGGCTTCGAGGAATGAAGTGATGCTTGCTTCATTTAGTGGTAACAAAGTAATGGAGACTTGGAGTGGGCAGAGTCAGAAAAGAAAGTGCTTTTAGAAAAAGGGAGCTCAGAAGGGTGGAGCTGCTAAGAAAGGAAAGGCCGAAGTTATGTGTTACAAGTGTGACAAGAAAGGGCATTTTGCAAACGAATGTCATTCCAGTAATGCAAAGAAGGTGTTAGGAGAAAGAACATCAAGTACTTTAATTGTGACCAGATTGGACATTATAAGAATTAGTGCAAGGAACCAGCCAAGGGTGAGAAAAGGAAAGTGTTCCCTTTGGTACCATCTGCATCAAGACCAACAATTGAGGAGAAAGGAAAGGCTATGATGGGAGGTGCTTTTGATTCATGGTATACCTATTAGAGTGTTGTTCGATACTAGTGCATCACGTTCTTTTATATCTCGTTGTTTGGTAGATAAACTTAATCTAGAACCCTCATATCTAGTTACTTTCTTAAGGTTTGCTAATCCAATCGGAGGGTATGCAACTCAAGGGATGAGATGTGACTAGTTAAAGTTTGAATTGTTAGGTCATATGTTTGCCTGTAGTTTGCATGTGCTTGACTTAGTAATCTTTGGGATTATTTTGGATATGGACCGGTTAAGTAAATACGATGCTAAGGTATTTTGCCAAGATAGGAAAGTATCACTAAGACACCCTAATAGTAGCGATCAAACTATATGATTTATTGGGTGCAATGGATGAGGAAAACAAGCCGAACCGAGTTTTATTCGTTAGATAGTTTGTCGATGTCTTTAAGCCAGCGACAAGATGACCATCGAAACAAGCTATTGAGTTTAACATAGATCTTATACCTAGAGCTGAATCCGTTGGTAGACTACTTAGCAGAATTACACCTATGGAGATGAAGGATTTAAAGGAGCAACTAGTGGACTTAGAAGGAAAAAATTTCATTAAACCAAGCAGTTTTCCTTAGGGAGTGATCGTTGTATTCGTAAAGAAACCAGATGGGTAGTTAAAATTATGCATCGATTATAGAAAGTTGAATGAGAAGACGGTGAAGAATGGATATTCTTTTCCAAGAGTTGATGATTTGTTTGACAAATTGAGTGAAGCTAAAGTATTTTCTCAATTGGATTTGGCGATAGGGTTCCATCAATTAAGGATGGTAGATGATATTATTCCTTTGATGGCGTTTTGAACAAGATATGGTTCATACGAGTGGTTAGTAATGCTATTCGGGCTAACTAATGCGCCAGCTTTCTTCGTAGATTTGATGAATCGAATCTTCTAGGAGATTTTGTATAGATTCGTGTTAGAATTTATAGATGACATTCTGATATATTCTAGGAATTAGCAAGGTCATGAGACTCACTTTAGAATAGTGCTTGAGACATTGACGCTGGATTAACTGAAAGTGAAGTTCTCGAGGTGTCATTTTTGGAAGAAGGAGGTGAAGTTCCTTAGTCATATAGTCTCAGGAGATGGGTTGCCCGTAGATCCAGCTAAGATAGAAGCTGTTAGTATTTGAAAGAGAACTGAGACAGTGACCGAGATAAAGAGTTTTCTTGGATTAGCTAGTTATTATTGAAGATTCGTCAAGGATTTCTCTATTATAGCAACACCGATGACTAAACTAACAAGGAAAAATGTAAAGTATGTTTAGACCTATAATTGTGAGGAGATATTCCAAAAGTTGAAATATTTATTAACCAATGCGCCCATGTTAGTTGTCCTGGATTGAAATCAAGATTTAGTGATGCATACCGATGCGTGCGGAACATGATTAGGAGTTGTGTTAATGTAAAGGGGTAAAATGATTGCCTATGCTTCTCGACAGCTCAAACGGCATGAAATTAGGTATCCAACCCATAATTAGAGTTAGATTTTGTAATTTTGCTCTAAAAGTGTGGAGAAATTATCTTTTTGGAGAACGATACGAGGTGTATATGGATCACAAGTCTTTAAGATACTTATTCTCTCGAAAGAAGTTAAATATGAGATAGCATATGTGGTTAGAGTTTATACTACATACGTTTCTGGAATTGAGTGAACACCAAAAAAGGGAACAAAGTAGCAGATGCACTTAGTAGAAAACATTAGAATGCAGTATTAGCAATGATAGTTGAATGGAAAGATTTAGAGGCATTGACCACATGTAGTGTGCAGTTAAGATCAACGGCTAGTCCTAGTCAGAGTACTGCAATGTTATCTTGCTTAGAAGTTCGACCAGTATTGATCGAAAGGATTGTTTCCAAGCAAAGAGATGATCCATTGCTAGCTGAGAGAATTAGAAGATTGGAAAGTGGAACTGAGATTGAAGATTCGAAGGATTTCTGTCTTGATCCAAATGAATGGTTAAGAAAGAAGAGATGATTATGTGTTGCAGATGTTGGAGACCTAAGGAAGGAAGTCCTTAGGGAGTGTCATTGATCAAAATTTACTATTCATCCTAGAGGAACTAAGATGTATCAGGATGTGTTCTTCTGGGAATGTATGAAAAGGAAAGTAGGCTTATGGGTAAAATAATGCATGAATTGTCAACAAATGAAAGCCAGCATCAGAAGCCAAGTGGATTGCTTCAGCCATTGGAGGTACCGGTATGGAAATGAGATTCTATATCAATGGATTTTATTAACAGATTTCCAAGGTCGAAAGAAAAGATGAAAATATCTGGATTGCAGTGGATAGAGTAATTAAGAGTGCACACTTTATACTCTTTATGTTGACAGGGATGGCACATATAATAGCTAAGCTATTTATGAAGAACATAGAAACACTGTATGAGATTCCTATTAGTATAGTCAGTGATAAAGATTCTTTATTTACTAGTGAATTCTGGAAGAGTCCACAAGAGATTTTAGGTACAAAGCTCAAGATATGTACTGCTTACCATTCAAAAACCGATGGGCAAATGAAAAGAATTAACAAAGTCCTAAAGGATTTTGTGTGCTTGATTTTGGACGATCGTGGGAAGACCATCTACACTTAGTTCAATTCTCCTATATAAGTAGTTATCAGTTTATTATAGGAATGACACTTTTTGAAGCTATATATGGAAGGCCATGTAAATCACCCGTATGTTGGTTAGAGATGGAAGATAGATTAGATCTTGGTCCAGATATAGTAAGAGAAGCGGTAGAAATGATTGAGTTAATTCGAGCTAGAATGAAGAAAGTTTAGTCTAGACAGAAGAGTTATGCAGATAGAAGACGAAGGACTTAGAATTCTTAGTTGGAGATTAGGTTTTCATCAAAGTATTGCCAATGAAGGGTGTAGTAAGATTTGGGAAATCATAAAAATTAGCACCAAGGTTTGTTGGACCATTATCAATTATAGAAAGAATCGAGAAACTTGCTTATAAGATAGAGTTACCGAATAGTTTGGCAGACGTCCATAATGTTTTCCATATTTTTTTAGAAAGTGTGTTCAAGATTAAGAAACTACTATCACTCTAAGTGCATTGGAAGACTCAATGGTGGAACCGGACATGACTATTGTTAGCTATAAAATCCACTCAAGAGCAGAGGTATCACAGAAGGTTAATAAGATTGAAGTTTCGTTGAAGAAGCAGGCCTAGTTTTCATAAAGGACATAAAAGGTTGTTTCGAAGGCATTGAGCAGGCATCGAAGGAGTCCATAGCACCAATTACTCATACAGTGCAAAAGCTTTCGACCTAGAGGGAAACAGATATGTCTTTCCACCACTTCCAACCTTTCGATACAGATAAACAAGAAATGTTAACTTCTGATCCCCTTTCGAAAGCAGTAGATGCACCCTTTCGCTTACATATCAAACCTTTCTAAGTCAAAGGTTTCGCCCCAATCACAACCTTTTCGAAAGCATATGTAACGACCCAGATTTTAATTTAATTTAAATTTATAATTTATTGAATTTTTGAATTAAATTGAGTAATTAAATAAATTTTTGGATAAAAATTTGTAAATTTAATTAGAAAATGGAAGCGAGTTTCCCCGGATCCAAATTTAAATATAAATAATAATAATAAATAATTTTGAATTTATTTTTGATGGTTAATAATAATTTGAATTTACAAATTTAATATAAGATAATAAATATTAAAGTAAAATAAATAATTGAGTTTATAAAATAATAAAAGACAATAAATATTTAAAATAAGATAACAACAAATATTTAAACTAGGAATAGAAAAAATAATATGAGATAAATTTTAATAAAAAATAGGAAGTAGAACAAAAACAAAAGAATAAAACAAAGTAAGAAGATCTGCATAGTTAAACAAGACAACAAGTATAAGTTGTAAACAAAACAAGAAATAAAATAAATCAAACAAATAAAAGACAAGTATTCAAGCAAATAAAATACATTCACATATGTAAAGCAAGACACCTCTAACATACCAAAATCACCTCAGCCTATAAACAAAAGCATAGGAATAAAAATACATTCCTATGTGAACAAGTCAAAGTAAAGTAAAACATATAGTACTAGGCAAATAAATGCAAATATCCTAAGTACACAACATTTTATCTCAGCAGCCACTACAAATCTTCTCAGCGGAGACAAAGAGATGAAAGGCAAGGGAATAAACAAGTGTTTATGTATAAAGTAAGTTGTACAAACCCATGACTAAAAATACTGCAGCCATACCTCTAATATTACCCTGTACAATGTTAGTACATCACATAGTAAAGCTTTCTTTCTTTATATCAACATCTCCATTTCGTCCATCATCTTCATTTCTTTTCGTCCATTCCAAACTAAAAAAGAAAAATAAAATACTGAAGCAAATATCATTTAAGACTCAAATATATAGCAAGGATTCAAACCTGAAGCAGTTAAAAGAACCTAGCAAATTCAAGCATGCAAGTTTAGGCAACTAAATCTATTTCCAGTTTCAACAATTTCAGTTCTCTGTCCATCTTCTCTGTTCTAAGTATAAACAGGTGAGCAAACACTAATTTTAAACCAACTTCTTTGCCAAGTGAGTAAACTTATTCTTCTACATGAGATCTGCTTGAACAATCTGGTTTGCATGTGTTATCTTGAAAGTCATATGCTAATATGGTTATGTGTTATGGCCTGTGTGTATATTTAACTTGTATGCATATCTCTGGTAATAGGAAGTATGGCCTCTGTTATCAAAGTACATGTTATAACTTAGTTCAAAATTTAATTCCACTTGCTCAGATCATTTTTAGCTAATGATGTCAAAACAAAATATGTTTGTTTGACTATGAGTTAAGATTTAAAAATTCATTCAAGTTATAACAACTCGTATATGTCTCTGGAAATCGATGAACTGAGTAAAATCTTTCAAATTGTCAAAATTTAAACACTTTAATTTACGAATTCAGGATTATGAACTAAATCCTCATACTAAGTTATGATTTTTAGAGCAAAATGTATAATTTTTAGATGAATGGAGTAAGTGCAGTTCGACCTTAAGTGAAAAATGGATTTTGGGCGATTTACGGTGGTCAGAGACGCTAAGGGGGTCGGGGTTTCTCGTGGCGATAAAGGAGGCTACGGGGTGTTAGAGAAAAATGGTGAGAAGGTCGGTAGTTGCACGTGGCGGCGGCGGCAAGCGATTCTTTTTCTTAAACCTAGTTTTAGGTGTGATGGGTGTTTCGATTCGTGCATCGTCCTCAGGCGACCGAGTTCGCCGTGGATTGGGGGAATGGTGGAGGAGACGTCGACGAAGCTATGGACGGAGTTTCACGTGTTCAGGTGGCCGAGGTTGGGTGAACGACGCGGTGACAGGTTTCGAAGGGGTGGATGTGTTTTGTTCCAGGTTTGGGTTTTTAGTTCGATTCTGATTCGTTATCAGTTTCGACGAACTGGGAGGTCAGGAGGCTCGGGGAGGTGATCGTTGACTTGTGGGTATCCTCAGCGATGACCGGAGCGGCGTCAATCTCCGGTACACGTGCACGTGCACGCGGTGACCTTCGTATCAGCAAGAAGTGTGAGTAGGGGAGGCGTAGTTTTTTTCTCGAAGTTTTTGGGCATGGGACTCGAAGCAGTTTTTGTGTAGACTCGGGTTTAGATGTAGAAACAGGTTTTAAACAGAAACCTGTTGTTCTGTTTTAAATTTTAAATTGAATTCAAAAGTTAAGTTTTTAAATAAACTTTTTGAATCTTAAGCTTTTAAAATGAATTGACATTATAACTCAAGAGTATAGAATCCAGGTTTCAAAAGCAAGTTTAAAACAAAGTTTTAAATCAAAGTTTCATAGCTAAATTAAATCAAGTGTTTTGATATGAATTAAAATAAATATTTGAATTAGATTTTGATTTAAGTTCTTTTATGAAAAGAATTTCCAATGAAAAGTTAAATAATTGGTGTTCACTTGAATTGGCGAGTTAAAATGAAATGTATGTTAAAACTTAAATTTCAAATAAAAATTTAAGTAAATTAGTTGGGACTTTTCTTATATGGGTTTATAAATTGATATTTAAATTTGGTTAATGTTAAATATCAAATCTTAAATTTAAAATTGAAATTGAATCTAAATTTGAAATGTAATGTTTAAATCCCACTTTAATGAAGTCATTAATAAAGAAATAGATTACCTTAGAGATAATTAAGGAAATTAAGTGATTTAACTAATAAGATGATCAAGAATAAATTATTTAATTTATAAATTAATGATTTAGATTAATTTATAATTAGGGATTAATTAAAAGTAATTCAGGATTAATTACTTATTCTAATTTATTTTGGATATTTTGATTAATTAAAGTTAATTAATTAAGGACAATTAAATTAAGATAATTTATTGGTTAAATTAATTAAGGATAAGTAATTACTTAATTAATTAGGGGTAATTACTAAATGAAAGTAATTGAAAGTAAATTACTTAAGGGAAGTAATAAAAATTCATCACTTAAGAAAATTAATTAAAGGATTAATTGATAATCCAAGTTTAATTAATAAAAATGGTTTATAATTAATTAATGATTAATTAACCAAGATTTGTAGTTTATTCATAAGTAATTAATCTGATATAAATTAATTATAATCAAATATTAATTGATCTTACTTATGAATATTTGGATTCTATTGAGTGCTTTGAATTGTTTGATATCCCTGATATATGTTGCTTTGTGATACATCCTGATTTATGTTGTGATCTGTAGTTTACTTACCTGTGAATATATATGTGATCTGTGAATGAACGATAAGCGGGATAGTTAATACCGCTTATCAAATTATATTTCTGTATTCTGATCTGTGATGATTGTATGATGTTGCACTATTGTGTGTGAAACCCCTGCACTACACTTTTACACACACAAATATGGATTTCACGTGGAAATCGGTTAAATCACAGATAATTTAAAATGTAATATTTTTGAAATTGAAATTTTAATTTCAATTGATTTTGGAAATGGATCTGGGTTAAATATTAACGCTTTTGTAAATGAGTTTCAAAGATAAAAGTTATTTTGAATAACTTAACCGAGTTTTGAAAATTTAAATAATTTGATTTAAATTTGAATTCAATATTTGAAATTGAATTCTATGATTTGAAACTAGGGATTAAAGATGATATAAATGTGTTTATATGAAATTAAACCATTTTAAAAGCAAAATTTTGAGAATTTGAATTTAACCCAAGAACCTTAACTCGTATAAATGAATCAGATTCCAAATTGAAAACTGTTTGTTTTCAAATGATAAAAGCTTTTAGATAAGAAATGAAATTCCAGTTTAATTAAAGGAATTTCAAAATTGAATTGAAAAATGGATTTTCCAAGTTATGAATGAATTCTTTTAGAAAGCTATGAATTAAATCTGTTTATTTTAACAGATTTAAAATGATGATTTATTTAAACTATTCGAAATGAAATTGTTTTGAAAGCTATAAGTTAAATCTTTATTTTAAAGATTTAACTAGTTAATCAAATTGAAATGGAAATTAATTTGGAAAATCTGTGAATGGATCTTTTATTTAAAAGATTAAAGTGTGGAAATTGTTTTAAACCGTTAAAGGTTGTTATGAATCTTTTTTTTTAAAGATTTGAAAATGATAATTTGTTAAACCATTTGAAAAGGAAATTTGGGTTTAAGTTGTGACTTAATTGAAATCCCAATATCCATATGTTTTTAAAATATTGCACACATTATTCGGTTTATCCGGGAGAGGACCTTTGTGTCATATAACCCATTCCGAATAGTGATACGTCGTATATGGATAGCATTTGAAGACCGGTGTTGAAGACCGGATATTTTCGAAAATGAAAGGACAACCTGTCGAATGTCTCTGCACTGAGTCGCGCCGGTATAGAGATTTATATCACTCTTTTGTGATGGGAAGTCCGGACGTGATTAGAAAATTATCCGGATTTGCAAGGACTTCTTTGGAAGTGCCTTCGGTTCTGTTCGAACCCGGAACAGACTTGTATGGTTACATGTCTGACATTACATTTTGAGATATAAAGCAGATTTCTTTCAAATACATTTCTGTTGGTGGCGGAGAATTTATTCTCTTAGCTTAACACCCTTCTCTGAGACGTACGAGCTCAGAGGTTATGTAGTTGAAATTTATCAGCGATATATCCCAATTTGGTAATGTGACATGCGGAGTGTTGCTGTGTGATGATCAGTGTTTGATCATTTGTGATATGATCATTTGTTTGATCATTTATCTTTGTGATCATAGGTTGATCATCTGTTGACCCAAAGCATGGCTTTGTGACAAAGCGTAGCTTTGTGGACGAGACTTCATCGAGCCTCACAACCCGGAAATGGTCGAAACAGGAATGTTGCGGCAAGGTTATGAGGGTCGCGCCCTTTAGGGTATGTCATTTCCTTCTGAAAAGGGGTGGTATCATGGTATGGAGCCCAGATATTTACTCATGTGGACACACTTTATTTATGATGTGTGATGTTGGTTACCGAGCGCTCGGATAAAGGTCCCAAAGGACCGGGGAATGGCATAGTCGTGAGTTACTTGTTACAGGGGTAACCCGGCCTTGTTTGGCAAAGAGCAGTTTGTCTCTCGGGACGTCCAGCCAGAGGCGATCCCATTCGGTAGAAGGAAAGGAAGTTCCTTAGCCTGACCATTTGTTGGAAAATCCAAAGAAACAATACGAACCTTGTACGGTTTTAGTTGTATTACCTGCTATGGAATGTGGCGGTAACCTGCTATTGAACATAGTAGCTATAGTAGGCATACGATGAAATGTTGTATGCCGGCTAAGATTAATATTCTACTTTCGAAATGTTTTCTTCACTATGCACTAGTAATAATAACCAATGATTTTGCGTAGTAAGCATCTTTGACTATCATAAGGAGAAATCTCCTCCGATTCTGCGTTTGCATTGTGTGTGTATGTGCGGGAGGCCTTATGGTAGTTTCATTTTCCAAAAACATTGCGGATTTCAATGTTAAAACTCTTTTGTTGTTTGTTTTAAAGATAAACTGTTTTCGTTGCTCACACCAGTCCCATGACTGATCCGGAGTTTATTGTTCCTTTCCTAAACTCTGGGTGCCCACCATTTTCCACACGGGCAGTCTAGAGTTGAGTTTCTCAAATATTCAGGTTGAGTAGATTATTTGGAGCTAGTCAGTCCTTGGACGACTGACCTTGTTTTCCGCTAGCTATGGATTGGAGCATTCTATTGGAGATATTCTATTCACTGCTGGTGTTATCTATTTTCTTTTCCACTGCTATTTCTTGTATCATATCTCTGATGTATATTGATATTTGTTGTATCATTCTAGTACAATGTGAAGTACAGATGTTGATTTTCGAGCGGGCAAAACCCGATATCGTTACAGCATATACAAGCCTTTCGAACCGGTCGAGGACTATAATTTTAAGAGGAGGTTACACCTCAGTCCTCAAGCATGCATTCAAGGTTCACTCAACATCTTCGAAACCAATAACCTATCAACAGAGACACAGGCTTCAAGCTCACTTCTAATAACAATAAGGAAGGAAAAGGCATATTTGGGAAACCTTTAGACGATGTCGAAAGGTTCAGGAGAGAAAAGAAGTACTTGAAAGATCAACGAAGGCGAAAGGATGATAAAGGCCCTTTTTGACTCAATCGAAAGGTGTGGGAAAGATAAAGGAAGCAAAAGGGTAAACCAAGAAGCACAAGAGAATATCATTCCATGATATCGAAAGGGTCATGGCCTTTCGACCAAGTCGAAAAGCTTGAGGTGGCATATAAAAATGGGGTCCTTTCGACCCAATCGAAAGTAAGGGCGTGGAAGGGGCTGATCTGCATCTATAAATAAGACCCAATGAGTCCAATTTTGGGCACCGAATTCTGGAATCATGATTTCATTTTCTTTACTCTACTTTCTTAATGACAATTGTATTCTCAAGAAACCTTAAATCAAATTAGGAAAAAGCCTCGATATCTTGTAAATCATTTTGGTCTATGAATAAAAAAGGGAGATGGCTTGTTCATTAAAGATACTGGTGACGAGGAAGATCAATAGCTAGAATAATGATCAATTGCACATGATTCTAACATATTCTCATGATTTCATTTTGTCTATGCTAAGTATAAGACTAACTTGGGCATTTCCAATCGATACACATCATCATCGGAACCTACACTGAACTCAAAAGGTCAATGTGATGATGAGGTGTCGATCATGTTTAGCTCATGAAACTTGGGAATACCTAGATCAATCTTATACAAGGAGAATTAAGGGCATTGTAGGAAATAATAAGGTGGGATTGTTCCGTAAGGGAGAAATCCCTCTTGACTTGATTGAAAGGGTATTTTCGAAAGGAATTGTAGCTTATAATTGACTAACAATCATAGTGGAACTCATTCGAAGGGGATCAACTCCAAGACATGCCACTGACCCTTTCAAAGGGTATCCATAGCGAGAATAATAAAACCATGCAGTCGAAAGTAGTTGGGTCATACCAATGAAGTAGGCAACCCTTTTAACAAAATCGAAAGGTACCTGTTACCTTTCGCTATGATCGAAAGGAGTCTAGAACATGGATTATCAGCTGTATTCGATCCGCTTGGAGGATAAAACTCAATTCAGATGTTGTTCTCAAAACTACAGGCCTTTCGACTAAGCCAACCTGGTCGAAAGGCAGAAACAGTTTATTTAACTCTTTCGACTAAGCCGACCTGGATGAAAGGTGGGCATAACATTATTAATCCTTTTGATTAGGTCAACTTGATTGAGGGGTAGAACAAACACTTTGAACCCCTTCAACTATGTCAATCTAGTCGAAAGGCATGCTTCCAAAGGGGCGGATCCTCTTAATAATTTGGTCTTGTTTGAATTAGGTTACCTTACAAATAGCATCGGGGATGTTAATAAGTTTTCTTGTTAACATTTTTGGCGCTGGAAGGAAGGCTCGAACCTCCGACCTTGTTACTGTACATAGATTAATTGTGGTTCATTTCTCCTACATAGGGAAAATGAGGTCAAAGTGTTTGAGTAGAATTGCGGGGGGAGTGATACACACCACCACTTTGGAGGAAAACATAGATCCATCTTTTAATTTGGATGGGAGCATTCTGTGCCAAACTTCATAGCTGGCACAACGTGATGAAAACGCAACAAAAATCAAGTACTTGGAACAACAGTTGCAAGAAATGCAGGAGCTGCTAAAGATGGTATTGTCTCAAATATCTTCAAAGACTCCGAGACAGACTCAAGGAGAAGAGGTAGTCTCTCCTAGGAGAAATCTAAAGACTAATTCCAAAGAGTGCAAAGACAAAGTGGACTTAACCTCCTCGAAAAAGAGAGAACTTCCCTAAACAAGAGCCAATCGTCAGGGAAGAGTTCTCGACAAATCGTTGGAACAGTCTGGTAGTTCAACATCTAAAGAGTACTGTCTAAAGCAGAAGGATTACGGCAATGTCCAAGCTTTTCTGAAAGATGTTGCTGAGAAGGCTATCAAATATTCTATGAATTCTAAGGGAAAAAGAATTATGGACGAAAAAGTCAATGATAATGAGAGGGTGCCACCTATTAACAAGATTTCTAGTTAACAACCCTAATGCTTTGTATAAGATTGTTTATATGGGCTTAACTCTGTAGTTGAGTAAATTCACATCTTCCTAATGAAATGACTAGGCTGGAGGTGTTTGAGGCCTTAGTTTTAACCTCAGCCTAGAATGGACAATGTCAAAAGGTTTAAGAAATTGTTTACCGCTTATATGAAATTGAGTATAAAATCAGCTAACTCATTAACCGTGTCGAAAGGTTGAGGTTCCTTTCAAACCTTACGACTTAGTAGAAACAGTAGTATTATTGAACCTTCCGCCCTGGTTGGATGGTTTGAGAAGTCATCTAAACCTTTCGACTAAGTTGCTATGATTGTACTTCCCCTTAGGAACTATTTATATAGCTTTCGACCTTGTCACTTCACCAAATTCCATCTCCTTTGGAGATTGAGAGCAATCAATCAATGATTTACATTTTCTTTCGATCTTATCGGAAGGGTAGCAGACCTTTCGATGTTGTCAAAAGGAGATGTTACTCAGTTTTACATTTCTTTGATGCTTTCGACCTCTTAGGTTAATATTCTTTTTTGTGAAAACCCTTCGAAAAGAATGCATCATCCAAACATGCTCAAATAAAACTAAGAGCTGATTTAATATTCCATGGGACCATATTAGGGACTAATTTACAAGTAGTTTTCCCTTTTTGTGGCGGGAGCCAAGAAAAGGAAACATGGCTCGTAAAAATGTCTAATGAAAGTCCCATGGCGTATACGCGAAACAAATAAAGAAGATAAGAAATAAATCATATATGATCAGCAGTTAATATTGAATTAACGCCTAATCATGATCATCCCCAAATTCAGAGTCGATCACAAGCCATAATCCTCTTTGTTTCCTCATGATGAAGTTTGATACAAAATTTAAGAATCCAATACGCAATTTAATTTCTAAATTATGGTTATAAAGTAGTGAGCGGAAGTAAGAGGAGTTGAATGAGAGCAGAACGAGAAGAAAATCGGATCCCGAAACTAGACCCCTTTGGTCCTATTTATAGATGCAAGCGGCCTACCCTTCGGCTCCATGCCTTAGACTAGGATGAAAGGTCCTCTTTTATATGCAGTTGTAAAGCTTTCGACCTTGTCGAAAGGTTTTCCCATTGTACATCATCATGGACCTTTGAATGTCATCGAAGGGTCTGCATTCTTAATGCATTCACGAACCTTTCGTCTTTACTGAAGGGTCTGTCTTTTATATGGTATTGTGAACCCTTCGACCTTGTTGGAAGGTTCCTCTCTTATTTGACTGTTGCCGAGAGCAGTGTTTTTCTTGAATGTTGTCGAAAGGTTGTCTTTCATTTTTTGTTGACCTATGAATGCTGCCTTTATCATAAACCTTTCGACACTGTCGAAAGGTACTGAGTATGTGTTCCAACCGGTCCGAAAGGCTTATTATGCTTTCAAAAAGGTCGTTATAGAGTCACATGCCCTCGCCTTGACTTCTTTACCCTCTTTGGAAAGTAAGAACCTCTTGAATACTGTGGAATGAAACCTTCCATCCCCTCTGAAAGGTCTTGAATTGCTTCACACTATTGGTGGCATCCCTTCGACTTCATCGGAGGGTTTGATCTGAACTCCTTTTCTTTTTACTTCGTTTTATGACGAATGGTTACAGAACAACTTTCCTATTTCATCCGGGAGGTGCTTAGTGGTTTTGCACCTAGCTGTTTTGTTACTTTAGTAATACTTTCCTTCATGCTTGCGAAATCCTCGCTTTGAAGATCTCATGTGCTCTTTTTTATTTTCGTTGAACAAACCATTCGACATCATCGAAAGGTGACTTCTCCTACTGCTCTTTATCTATGTGGAAGTTTTCCGAAAGTCCTTCTTTATCTTCATTCATATTTTATGGTTAAAATTTAGCCCCCCCTGTATAAAGAAGGCTTTTTTTCTTTAGGACAAAGATTCTAGGATTGCCAACTTGCCTCCGTGTTCTTTTAGCGAAAGGGTCATTCTTTTAACCTTCAGGACCTGTAATAGCCATAAGTATTTGAAGTCCCAGATTCGGGTCTTGGAGGTCGGAATTTATCAGTTTCTCATCGGATAGTAACCATTTCTCTTGGCGAAAGGATGATAGGAGACTATGCCTAGATAATTTAGAAGTTTTTTTCTTGCGACAATAAAGGCTGAAAATACTACATCGAGTAATAGTGGAGAATCCAGAATCATCTTTAACATAATAGAAGGCCTAAGTCTCATGTCAATCTGATAATAATAAGAGAAGACCGAAATACCAATTAGAGCATCTATTCTGACAACAATAATGAAAGTCCTGGAGATTACTTTTGACTGCAAACATTTGGAGGTTCAGATGACTTGTTTCGTCATCCAATAATAGAAGATCGTAAGACCATTTTTGGCTATAGGCAGTAGAAGATTAGAAATCCATATCTGACAATATGTAATGGAAGCCAGGAATTCATTGCTGGTAATAATAATAGAGAGCCAGAATACCATTCTAGGTAATTAATATCAAAAGTCCAGAATGCCATTTTCGGAATATTACTTCTGGTAATAGAAGTCCAGAGTACCAATAATAATAGAAGACCAAGATACTAGTTCTGGCAATTGATAATGGAAGACCAGAATACTATTTCTGGTAATTAATAGTAGAAGGCCATAATACCATTTCTGGTGATTAATAATAGAAGACTAGAATACCATTTCTGATAATTAATAATAGAAGATTAGAATACCATTTTTGGTATTTAATGGTAGAAGACCATAATACCATTTTTGGTAATTAATAATAGAAGACCAGAATACCATTTCTGGTAGATGCTCATGAAGAGAAGTCAGAGAATTATTTTTGTCGAATGCACTATCTTTAGGCTTTGATGGTATCTTGCATGCTTTTTCTTTCTCGGGCCCGAGTTTTCTTTATTCATTTGTTTTGGTCTATTTCAGGCAGGGGCTCTTTAGTCCAAAATTTTCTGTGCTTATTTAAGCAGTGCCCATTTTAGCCTGTTTGTCAATTTAGACATTGCCACTTTCTAGTGGTTGCCATTTTAGGCCGTGCCGATCTTTGGCGATGCCTATTTCAAGCATGGACTTTTCTTAGTCCGTCGAATATTTCACCCGGGTTTTCGATGCGCTCGGCTAGCTTATTCTCAAGCAGGGCCCAAGGACTTACCCGACCTTCCTCCAGGAGGCGCCTTAACATGGCCATAGCGTGACGCAGCTAAGGGCTTGTTCGATACCTTGGCTAGACCATAGTGTGGCGGGACCAAGGGATTACCCGTCCTCCCTCCAGGAGGTGCCTTATCTTGGCCATAGCGTGATACGAATAAGGGCTTATGCTGCTTTAACCTGGCCATTTCTGACTTTGGCGCGGATAAAGGCTTACACCCTCCCTTTAGGAGGTGCCTTGACCTGGCCATCTTGGTGCGACCAAGGGCTTTCTATTATTATTGGTAGCCTACCATTTTAGGTAATCCAAGTTTAAGGAAAATTTTACTCCCGACCTTGTAGAATTTTCTTACTGAATCATAGAAGAGACATTCTTGAAAATGTTTTATTCATTCAGAGTCAGAAAATACGGTTTCAAATGTTCTGCGTTCCAGGTTCTCGGTACTATATTACCATCAGGATGGCATAGCTTGTAGCTAGGCCCCTGGGGGGATTTCTTTGAAAATTATTAGTGGACCTTCCCAATTTGGTCACAATGGCCCATCTGACGGGTTTCTCGTATTGGCCATTACTCTTATAAGTACCAAATCTCCTTGTCTAAATGACCTTGTTTTTACCTTTGAGTTGTAGTATTTTGATATTCTCCTTTGGTATTCAGTCGTTCTTAAGGCTGCTTCATACCTTAATTCATGAATCAAGTCAAGTGATTCTTTCTTTAGTTCTTGATTTTGGTTAAAGGCGTAGGAAATTCTTCGATGAGAAGGTACTTCAGTTTCCACCGGCAGCATTGCTTCACAACCATATTTTAGTGAACACGGGGTATGACCCGTTGCGGTTCTAGTGGATGTTCTGTAAGCCCATAAAACTAGGGATAATTCCTCTACCCAATTCCCTTTTTCGTTATTCGGTCTCTTTTTAAAGATCGTCTTTATTTTTTGTTAGCAGCTTCAACGGCTCCATTGGCCTTTGGGTGAGCGACGGAAGAGATGCTTTTTATGATTCCATTCTTTTGACAAAATCGCAAAAATTCTTCACTTTCAAATTGGGTTCCATTATCGGATATTATCTTGTAAGGTATCCCAAACCTTATGACAATGATTTTAATCACAAATCTTAGTACTTTTCTAGAGTTGATTTTTGGAAGCGATTCTGCTTCGACCCATTTTATGAAGTAATCAATTGCCACTACAACATATTTCGCTCCATCTTTGGAGATTGGAAGCAGTCCGACTAAATCAATTCCCCAAACATCAAATGGCCATGGGTTGGTAATGGGGGTTAGTCGACTCGGAGGAAAACAAAATAAAAAAACCCCGATACCGAATTTCTTAGAGTTACAATTACCTGGCTGGAAATTCTTTAAGATGAAATAATTCGTATTAGACAATAATGTTGCCTTCTCCATAGAAAAATATCTATTGAGCCATCGCCTTGGCTTCGTTATCATTAGAAGCTTCAAAACAAATTGGTTGTTTAATTAACATCATTGAGGCACATTGTCCGTATATATCATGCACTTCATGTTTTGTATTTTTCCCACATTTCATTGAGGCACATTGTTTGTATTTTGTCCGCAGATAATATTTTCTTGTGCTTTTCAGGTGGTAGATTATGGATTCAATTGAACATGATAACATTGCTATGGAGGATTTGGAGAATGAACCTGATGCGGAGAAGCTTACTCAATTTACTTGGAGCTGGATATGTAATTAATGGATGCATTACAGTAAATGTGAAGAATTTACCAATAATAATGGTTGAGTTTTGAGGTAAAATGAAGTCTGAAAGGATATTTAACTATATTTAAAACGTTAGGCTAGTAAACTTATCAGGAGGTCAAACATGAAACATGAAACATACTCATAATTTGCAATTTTAGCTTCATGGGTATTTAACTATATTTTTCATTTAATTTTTAAGTTTTAGAGCAAACATGAAACAGATGATCATAACGCTTTATTTTTATTTTTAACTTTTTTGTCCTACAATTATAGGCTATGGGTCTCTTCATTTACGGTAGCGTAACAAAACGGTGTCACTAAGCTGTTGATAATTTGAAGTTATGATACATCTATAAGAAAAGTTTCCAAGTATTACTTAGTCCGGCTTATAGTAGTTGTATATAGTTTCAGTTTAACAATCTAATGAAGTTCTTAGTGCATATGATGAAGTTTGAACCTATGTCTCATATTTTGATGAATATATTTTATTATTAGTCTACTGAGTTTAAGCTGGTATAATAGTTGGTACATATAAAAATGTGTTGCTGCACATGATAAAGATTAGTGCTGTTAATTAATGTGTAAGAGTAGAGATATTAGTTGGTATTTTAACATTTTTGCTTTGCATGCCCTTTTTACTATATGTTTCTCTGTTGTTATTATTGCAACCTACAACCAAGATATGTAACAATGCAGGATAAAATCGTCAATTATCTGCTCAAAGTTGGCTTCTTTTCCGCTGGTTTAATTGAACGTTGGATTAGTAACAATCTAGTGAAGTTATCTTCTCATGCTTTTATATTTGGTTAGTACTGTTTCTTCATAGCAACCAACCATAGTCCCCATTCATAGGCTACATGCTTAGCAGACTCAACCAATAGTATGTTACTTTACTTTACATTGGGCACATACTTTTTGAATTTCGGGTACATTCATGAATTCTACAAGTTCATACTCTTGCATTAAATGATTACTATGGTATCGCTCTATCAGGTATTCTTGCATACAGTTTTGGTGCTACTTATTCATGGATTACTTCTCTTTCTGTCTACCTAGGTTGATATTTCATGTATAAGCAACATATGTGCAGATGCTTTGTCAAAGCTTGATGATTGAGGAGATTCTTGGTCAAAGACTTGTCTCTTTCAGTATTTGGTTATTTGATCCATTTTGTGACACGCTGTAGTTTTAAGTTGTTCTTTGTATGTTATTTTCGAATATGTTGTAGTTTTAGGCCGTGCTTCAGTTTTTTGATAATATGATGCAATTTTTTATTTTCAGGTGGTGCAATGTTTGGTTATATAAATAGTATTGATAGTATAATGATGCATTGTTTCATTTTCTGGTGCATGTTTTGCTGTTTACGGTGCCATTTTTGTTAAACGGGCCGGGTCGGGTTAAATATAAAAAGGACTATATGCACAGGCCATCAAAATATAAAGACTATATGCACAAGCCAGCAAAATATAAAATGGATACTTGTAGATTTTCATCACGATTAAATCAAGCAGCAAGAAAACAAAATTAACTATCGCATTTTCTTTTAATAGTACTTTTGTTTTACAAAATTGTATGGCCTGCATGGCCTTTTCTTTTCATTGGACAAACTGTCAAATTTGTTGCAAAATCTGTTGTAAGAACCTTTATAAAGCTATGAAATGAAAGGTATTGGTAGCCCTTCTTCATTTTTTTCTTCTTTCTTCTCTTCTCATCCTCTAAAATTTTACTATCTTGCAACATTCTATATCAACACATCTTGTTTTCCATCCTGTATGCTTGAGTTATCCTGTATCAATTTTTCTAAGTTTCATTTGTTAATAACTCATAGATAAAAGCTTCAACAATCCTTAAAAAACTTTAATGATGTGAATAACTCATATAACGTACAACAGATTAAGGGTTGGAAAAAACTAAACAACATTTTCAATTAATTTCTGACAGTGAAAAATTGAAATCTAGGGTTTCCTTCAGTCATGGGGGAAATCAATTCCCTCACAAAATTTCCTCAAATCTCTCTAATTCTTCTTCTCTAATCAAACCACCTGAGGTTTCTCACATCAGAAAACCATCAGGGGTTATCAACATAGATAATGATGGGTTCCAATTTATTCAATCTAAGCAACAAAAGAGGAAAGAGGCCAAGGAAGCTTAGGAGTTGCTACCAGCTCTCAATAAAATCAATCCAAAAGGCAAAGATGGTCAGAAAACCACCACCCAGCTCACAGAAAAAGGTGATATGACGTCGTAAGAGAGACAACCGGTAGCCATCTCACTGAACAAGGAACAATGCCGAAAATCATAGGCTGATATTGTTGTCGATCAGCCTCAAGAACCAAATGATGTTGAATGCAATCTAGAGCATATTGCACTAATCAAGATCAATAACAAGAATTATGGTCTGGTTAACGAAGAGGTATGTAAAAGAGCAACTAAATCATGGAGTAAATCTGTTCTTGTTTATATAGTAGGTTCCAAACCATACTACCTGTATTTTAAATCATATATTCAAAGAGTTTGGAATCCGATTGGTGAATTTGAAATTTTCACTAGAGAGAATAGGTTCTTTTTAGTGAAATTTAAAGTATCTCAAGAATGCATTTGAGTTTTAAAAAATGGGTCATATTTCTACAATGCCAAACTCATCATAATGAGAAGGTGGTCTGATCGGTCGAAGATGGACAGAGACATGCTAACTACAAAGCCGATATGGGTAAGATTACCCAGTGATAATCTAAATCTATGGGACAGCGAGACGTTCAGCGTCATGGCAAGGATTATAGGAAAACCCATTAAAATGGATGCAGCCACAACTATGAAGATGAGATTGAATTCTACCCGCCTTCTTTTCGAAGTGTCCGCAAATGATGAACTTCCTAATGAGTTCTATCTTTCTATGTATAACGGGGAAAAATCATTCAAAAAGTTGAATATGAATGGGTTCCACCAAAGTGTAGTATATGCAAATGTTTCGGCCATACCAGAGATCAGTACAGTCCAAAATAAGCATGGGTACCCAAAAGCAATAACAAAGAAGATCAAGAAACCAGGACTTTAAATTCTGATGCAAGAAACTCTTCTATAACACAAAAACAGACTGTATCATCTGATAAAGATGATCGAATCAACCAAGAGGGTATCATTTTCGATCAAAAAAAGATTGATATTGTCCTCTCTGATCAAGATGTTCAGATCATAACAGAGGAAGTTCATCAAAATGTTTAAAATCACTGAAACAGCCCCACCAGTTACAGACCCTTGTTTAATTACAAACAATTCGGTTACAAATAATAATACCGAAGATCATCAGCAATCTGAAAATCTGGATATGGATAAAATCACTGAAACAGCCCCTCCATCAGAACAGGCTGCATTAACTGTAGAACATGACTCAGCCATGCCTCGCACTGCTAGACAATTTGATATTTCTCTAATTAATATTCCAAAAGTTGCAAACAATGCTGGAACTCAAACAAAGATGGTGGATGTTGTTGATTAGTTGGATATCTCTGAACCGCAAATTCCAAAAATAAAGGCAACTGGTAAGAATACGGGTAATAAAGAGAAGAAAGAATTTAAACAGAAGTACATCTCTATAAACCCAGATTGGGATGAAATGTCAACTAGGCTTAAAGCTAAGAGTGTTTAAAATAAAAGGAGAGGTAAGGGCACTACAGTGGTAGGTACTATCTAACTCTCAAATTTTATATATTATAATAATGTCTATTTTTACCTGGAATGTCAGGGGAATGAACTCCCTTACGAAACAGTCTAAAATTTTACATATGTTAAATGTTTATAAGCCTTCTATTGTTGCCCTTATTCAGAATAAATTAAATGATGAGAATTATGAATTTTTTTGCTTGAAATTGCCTAATAATTGGAAGTCTACTAATAATAATGATTGTGGATGTAGAGGAAGGATCATAATTATGCGGGACTCCAAAGTTTGGACTAACTTGAATATTAATAAAGATAATCAATACATAGACTACTAGTTCAGAAACACATGGGGTCTTTATTTACAAGTCACTAGTGTTTATGACAGTATTCTAGAGATGGAAAGATATGGTTTGTGGCACAGATTGAAAACTTTAAATTTGTTATATGATTTTCCTTGGATTATTTTAGGGCATTTGGGGGATTTTAACACTGCTTTTCATGTATGTGAAAAGTGTAGTGGTAATAAAATTCCACAAAGTAAACTAGACAAATTAAATAATTTTTTTATTAGAAACAGGTCTACTAGAACCTAATATAAGTGGAAATAAATTTATTTGAAAGTCTGGTTTAGAAAAGAATATTCATTGTAAATTAGATATGATTTTAATTAACAAAGAATTTTCTAATATTTTTCGTAATTTTATATGTTCCACTATTGAACAAAATACTAGTGACCATACTCCATTACTTGTTAATCTTTTTCAAAATATTGTTTCTAGAAGTAAATTGTCACTTTTCAGATTTGAACATGGTTGGACTGTAGAGGAAGAATATAAAGTTTTAATGGAAAGCTGCATTAATTTTCATGTATGGTACTAAATAGTTTCAGTTTAGTATGTTTTTAAAGAATGTTAATAATAATCTTAAAAATTGGAATAATAATAATAATATTATTAATAAAAACAAACTGAATCTTCTGAGAAAGGAAGGAAAACTTTTACAAGAGCTTTCAGACAAAAATCCTAAGTATATTAATATTGTAAATAGTTTTTTTACTAATCAGGAAAATCTTTCAATTGACATTTATAAAGATACAGTTAATGCTAGACAAAAAGCTAAAGTAGATTGGCTTACTCTAGGAGATGACTGTACCAAAAATTTTCATGCTAAAATGAGTAATAGAAAATATTTAAACTACATTGACAACATTATTGATAACGAAGGTAATTTGTCTAATGCTTATAATAAAGTTGTTAAACAAGTAGTTAATTTTTATGAAAAGCTTTATTTTTTTGAAAATAATGAAAAGAGTTTTTCTCAAATTATCTGTAAAAATATTCTGAAAGAAAATACATCGGAGATTTTACTTGCACTCGTCACTATTGAAGAGATTAAACATATTATTTTTAATGTTGGTGACAATAAAAGCCCTCGCCCTGATTGGTTTAATGCAAAGTTCTATAAAAATCATTGGGAGAACATTTAGGGGCGGGTTTTTGAGGCTGTTAAAGAATTTATGGAAAAGGGTAAAATTCTCAAAAGTATAAATCACACTTTTATTACTTTAATTCCTAAAACAAAAATCCCACTTCTATTGGTGATTATAGTCCCATTTCTTGCTGCACTTTATATACAAAATTATTGCTATTGTACTAAGTAATAGAATCAAAGTATTTTTGCCTTTTCTTATTTCTGAAAATCAGAGTGCTTTTGTGCCAGGCAGACTTATATATGAGTATTCTCTATTAGCACATGAGATGGTCAGAAAATTTAATACAAAACAAGGTGACAATGTTTGTATTAAGATTAATTTGCAAAAAGCTTATGACAAAGTAAACAGATATTTCATTTATCATATTATGAAATGTATGGGTTTTCCTAGAAATTTTTGTGATATGATTCTAGAATGTATTAATACCCCTACTTTTTCTATACTTGTTTAAGGTAAAGCAGAAGGTTTTATTAAAAGTAATAGGGTTATTAGGTAAGGCGATCCTTTATCATCTTATCTTTTTTACTTTGGTCATGGAGTATATTTCTAGATTAATGGAAATTGAAGCTATTAAAGATAATATTAATCCTATTAATAGAATCCAACCTTGTATGAACCATCTTATAAATGTTGATGATCTTATGGTGTTTGTTAAAGCTAATAAGGTGAATGCAGACACAATTATGAGAATTTTTGAGAATTTGAATTCTTATGCAGGGCTGCAGCTTAATATTAGTAAAAGTAAAGCATATTTTAGTAAATATAGTAAATATAAAAAAGATGTTTTAGACATTTTAAAAATTGCAGAAGGGAATCTTCCTATTAAATAAATGTGTTTGTCATTATCTGTAAATCAAATTAAAGATTCAGATTGTTCTATGCTTATTGAAAAAATTCAAGAAAGAATGGAAACTTGGTCAAATTACTTTCTATTGCTGGTAGACTTAAACTTATTAAAATTGTTGTGTATGCAATCATTTTATACCGGCTGCAAACTTTTCATATTCTTGCTGCATCCATTAAGAAAATAGAAAGTAGATGTGCTGATTTTTTATGGAGGGCAAATATCATAAGATTAATTAGGATAAAGTTTGTAGACCAAAAAATGAAGGGGGGTTTGGCATTAGAAACATGTATGATCTCAGCTTCACTTGTCATTTAAAATTATTTTGGAGATTTATCAATGCAGACTCACTGTGGGCTAGGTGGATGAGAGCTAAATATCTTAAGAATGATAATTTTTGGACTATCCTGCCCAACACTAACCATTCTAAGGCTTGGAAATCAATTCTAAAATGCAAAGATATTGACAAAACTTTATTAAAAAGAATTTAAACTAGGTGAAGAAACTAGCTTGTGGTTTGGCCCTTGGTTTAATAGTGACTCTTTCACAAATAAGGTTGGGTGGAATAGTTTAGTTATAATTTGTGGGGGGCACCGATGCAAAAGTTTCTGAAATTATTTAAAACAATCAATGGCAACCACGGCTACATCCAATTAATTACTAACCCACATAAGCATGAAATTTGCGAAATTCATTTTGATCCTAATGCAAATAATGACTACTTGGAATGGAAAGCAAGCAGCAAAGGGAAGTTTTCTTTTAAAACTACGTGGAATGTTATTAGAAATATATTTCCAAAGGTAGAATGGTATCATTGCATATGGAATGGAGTGAACAATCCCAAGATGGCTTTTTGTACATATTTTGCTATAAATAACAGACCAGCAACTTGGAATAAGATAAATAAATCGGGAAATAACTCTAATCCACTATGTTACCTATGCAATCTAGTTATTGAAAGTGCTAATCACTTGTTTTTGAATGCAGTTATTCCTATTTTATATGGAGTCAAATAAAAGCTATACTGGATATTCAAGATAGTAGACGGATGGATCTCATGCATGCAATTCAAATTATCAACATCAAATTTAAGTCGAAATCTAAGGAAAGAGACTATGCTCACATCCTTATAACCAATGCAGCTTTTAATATTTGGAAAGAAAGGAACTTGCTTACTCATAATAAAGCTAAAAGGAACAAAGAGCAGATATGGTTACTCTCATAGAAACTGATAGCAGAATTCTACTCCAAAAATCAAAGAAAAATTCAGAAGATCAAACCAGATTCGCTTCCTTAGCTGATGATTGGAGTACTGAAGCTAGAAGCAAGCACTTAGAGATTTACTTAACTCGCCCGAGGAGCTTCCTGATTAACAAGCAAGTCAATGCTATGCCTCGAGAGTCTAACTTCCATAACCAGTAAGTATTTGATGTCAGTACAGCAAATCGAGACTTTAGAGTGGCTGGAAATAGCGATTCCGAAAAGGTATTATCAGATCTGATAACCCCTTTCTCCTCCACAACAATTTAAGGAATTACAACAACAATCGTAGTTGTAAGGGGATGAGAAGTGGTTTCCACGAGAGCTTATCGTATTGGGAGCGTGGAGAAATAAACGGAATGAAGAATGGCAGTAGAGGCTCTTAGAAAAAATCAAATCGTCATCCGACATTTTTTGGTTTTTGGTGTTTTTGAACAGAAGAGTGTAGAATTTCGCCAACCCTAGATTGGGTTTTCGTAATATGACTGTATTTTGGGTTATGGGCATATATTATCCATATCGGGTTTGTACTTGTACTTGGGTTTGGCATGTTTACCCATCTTTAAAAAAACATTGTCAGTTAACCTTATATCAAAGAACCCTTAAAAAAACTTCGTTAAATCTCATAGTTAAAAAATTACAAAGACAAAAACATGATTGATAGACGATAGTACATAAATCCTGAAAGTAAAAACTCAAAACACATAAACAGTCAAGTAGAAAAGTATGGAAAAACGAACAAGTGCAAGTCAGGTACTAAACGTTATTACAAAATAACGAGCAGGTTACAGAGTGTTTAAACAATTTGATAACAGGTTACAGGTACTAAACATTATCACTGCTGAACTCATAAGAAACAGCAATATCTAGAGGGGAACCATGCACAGCCTCTGCCAAGCAAATGCCTCTGTTACCAGTATTGCAGCAAGAACTCAATCCCAATTCGTCCGTCAATCCAGTCCAATGACCTTGATAATATCACCATACACATTTGGCATCACCAATAGGTCAATCAAAGAAGGATTTTCAATTAACCGTGCTGTAAAATATGTTGAATGATTGGATGAAAAAGAAAAATCAACAACGGTAAAGAGATTAGCTCAAACTTTGGATTTGGCTGCTCATTTACAAGAAGATATTCAATTTTAATTAGCGATTTCTACTCATGTTGCAACATCATCGTTTGCCTCCATGCTACACATATAGATACATTGGTATTCTTTCATTTAGGTATTTTAGTTTTCACAAAATGATGTTTACAGTCTCTTGATGATTTAAATTCAGTTTTTAAATGATTCAATTGACACTTTAAAATTATGAACAAATTGTTTAGGCCAGAAAAAATAGGAATTTTTTTATAATAATGGTCCACTGACTTAAAAAAGGATAGAGTTTATATTGAATATAGTATGGAAATTCTTCCCATGGAACCAATACAGGAGCATATTATTTATACCTTGAATAGATGCTTAGAGTTGACTAACTTCTTTTCTTCTTTCATTTAATTATTTACTTACTTGGTATCATTAATGATATATAACGGAAATGAATTCATTAAAAAAAAATGCTTAATCACCTCAATCATTTATGGACATGGAAAACGAATTAAACCTTTTATTAAGTCGAACACAATAGAAGCATTGTCCGGACTTTTTAATATTGTTGTAATACTCAACAATAAATGTAAAGTCTATAACAAACACAACAAGAAATTTGAAACACGTTCAATACAGCTTACTTTTAAGTAAAAATAAAAGGAAAATAAAAATCTGAAAATCCACCTTATTAGTATTGTACTGTCAGTGAAACTAGGCAGCCATTATAGTGCTAAAAAAACATGGTAACCATTGATATAAAAAACAATATCATTCGCTGCGCTTATATATATCAGCGGGATATACGAGGATTCATACTATTAAAGAGAAAAAAGTATATATCTTGCTCTTGCATAAGTTCAAGAAACAGTATTAGAATTCTTGAGAGATTGTAAAGAAAGTGATTGTATTATTACTGAATTAAATACAAAGTTCTGAAATGTAAGACAGTATAAATACATACATAAGTGGGCTTAATATCAATACAGCCCAAAGTCATTTGGTAATCCAAACTACAAAAATAAAAGAATCTGGACCATTGATGATAATGAGTGGCTCAGATGATTTGAATGGAGAGAATAAGGATTGTGCTTTGTGTTTAACGAAACATTGTATGCTGTCTAATTCTCCCCCTCAATGTCGGCTAGGGTTCTCTTCTCCTTCGATCCCCAATTCTTCATTAATGTCTTTAATACACAGTTTGCTCTTAAATTCTTCAAAATACTTGCGAGACAGGGCTTTCGTAAGTATATCAGCAATTTGACTTGAGGCAGGGAGATGGTTGACTTCAAGTCTTCCTTTAGTGATCTGATCTCTGACGAAGTATAGATCGATTTCGATGTGCTTCGTTCTAGCATGTAGCACTGGATTAGCTGACATAGCTACGGTGCTGGAGTTGTCGCACCAAATAATTGACTTGCGCGAAAGCTTGATTCCTAATTCTTTAACTAGGGTTTCGATCCACATCACTTCGGCAGTCGCTGAAGCGACACTTCGATATTCAGATTCTGTACTGGATCGTGAAATGGTTGGTTGCTTTTTGGCACACCAAGAGACAGGGTTTCCACCAAAGAAGATGCAATGTCCAGTAGTAGATCTCCGGTCATCGCAATCTGAGGCCCAATCGGCGTCAACGAACCCTTGAATAGATAAGTCTTTGCTTACTTTTAGCTTGATCCCTTGACTGATGGTTCCTTTGAGATATCTAAGGATTCTTTTTACAGCTTTCCAATGTGTATCTAAGGGCTTCTGCATGAATTGACAAACTTTATTCACAGCGAATGATATATCAGGTCTTGTAACAGTTACATATTGTAAAGCCCCTACGATACTTCTATATTGCTTTGTGTTGTCAAATGGGTCTCCTTGATATTTAGACAAGTGTAAGTTACTAATCATAGGTGTAGGCATTGGTTTTGCTTCATGCATATTAGCCCTACCTAATATTTCTGAAATATACCTTTGTTGACATAGAATTAATGCTTCATCAGTATTAATGACTTCTATGCCTAAGAAATAGTGTAACTTGCCTAAGTCTTTTATAGAAAAGGTTTTGTCCAGCATGTTAATGATATATTCTATTTCATTATTGTCATTACCAGTTATTATAAAGTCATCTACATAGACAAGTATGTAAGTAATGTACCTTTTATTTGTGTTTGTGTAAATAGAATTATCAGACTTGCATACCTGGTATCCCATAGAGATTAAAGTAGCTTTTAGTTTCTCATACCATACTCTAGGAGCCTGTTTGAGTCCATAGATGGCTTTATGAAGTTTGCATACCAGGTTTTTGTTGGCATCTTGAGTATATCCAGGAGGTTGCTCCATATAGACTTCCTCTTGTAATTCTCCATTTAGGAAAGCATTATTTACATCAAGTTGCCTTATATCCCATTTATAATACAAAGCTAATGTTAAAATAATCCTAATAGTAGTTGGTTTAACTACTGGAGAAAAGGTTTCAGAAAAATCGAAACCATACTGTTGAGAGTATCCCTTGGCTACCAGTCTTGCTTTGTGTTTTACCTTACCACTTTCTGATAATGTTTTCAATCTAAAGGTCCAACGACACCCTACAATGTTTTTGTTTGCTGGTAGAGGAACTAGACTCCATGTATTATTTTTAATCAGTGCATTGTACTCTTCATTCATGGCATCCTTCCATTTGTTGTCCTTGATAGCTTCATTATAGCTGACTGGTTCCTTGTAATTCATATTAGCTGTATAAATTTTTGGCTTGAATATCCCATGTTTTGATCTGGTAATCATTGGATGTCCTTCTTGTGCAGGAGTAGTGTTGACAGGATAAGCAATATTGTCTTGATCAATATTTTGATCTTCAGTCCCTTGACTTTCAGATTCACTATTATGAGAATTCAGGCCATCTCTCTGACCTGGCTCATCAGTGGGCATAGTGTGTTGGAGGTTTGAGCTGGTATTTGAATCTTCCTTGCTGTTGGCAGATCTTTCTTTGTCCCATATTGGTATGGGTGGTAAAAATTTCTTGGCACTATAAATCTTTTGAGTGGTCTTTATGTCTGTACTAGTGAAGGGAAATATGCTTTCATTGAATGCAACATGTCTAGATACTATTATCTTCCCTTCACTTGTAAGACATTTGTACCCTTTTTGATTGGTGGCATATCCAAGAAAGGTAGAAGGTACAGATCTAAAACTTAGCTTATGTTTATTATAAGATCTAGTACATGGATAGCATAGACATCCAAAAGTTTTGAGAAAAGAATAATCTGGTTTAGTATTGTATAACTTTTCTAATGGAGTTTTATTTCTTAAAACTTTTGTAGGCATTCTGTTTATAAGAAATACTGCTGTTGTAAATGCATCTGGCCAGAACTTTAAGGGCATGGATGCATGTGCAAGCAGTGTTAGACCAGTGTCAACAATGTGCCTGTGCTTTCTTTCTACTAACCAATTTTGCTCAGATGTATGTGGACAAGTAATTCTGTGATTGATACCCTTTTTAGAGAAGAATTCTTTGAGTGTTTTGAATTCTGCCCCACCATCTGTTTGCAAAATTTTTAGCTTATGGTTGGTTAAGTTCTCAGCTTGATTTATGAAATGAATTACTGCATTTTTGACCTCAGACTTGGATTTGAGAAATAGAATCCAAGTGTATCTTGAGAAAGAGTCAACAAAAGAGATGTAGTAATTCATTCCATAGTCAGAGTTGATTGGGGCAGGACCCCATAGATCAACAACAACCATTTCTAAAGATTTATTATATGTAGTTACAGAATTACTGAATGGTATTTTGTGACTCTTTCCTAATTGACAAGCTTCACATACATATGGAGTAGTTATATTTTCATGCTTGATTTTATTATCTTTCAAAATATTTTTAACAATTGCCACACTGGGATGACCGAGTTTACAGTGCCAAGTATCAAAGATTTTATTACACTCAACTTTTCTATCAATTTTTGAAAGATTACACCACTTTTCCTCCTGCTCTGAGTCACTACTTTTCCTTGATACAATATTTTGCACTAGATTGAATTTATATAGCCCATTGTGCATGCTACCCTGTAAAAGAATGTCCTTATTTAGCAAGTCTCTAACTAGACAGATTTTTGGGTAAAATTCAAAATATACTTGATTGTCTTTAGCAAATTGAGAGACACTTATCAAGTTTTTCTTAATCTGAGGTACCCTAAGAAGATTATTTAAGTGTAATTCTCTTTTACTGCTAAATTTGGCTTGGCCAGTGTGTGTGATTTTTAAAGAATTACCATTACCAACATAAATAGATTGAGTACCTTTGTATTCTTTGTTTCCAAGATTGAGATTCTCCAAGTTGCTTGTGACATGATTGGTTGCTCCTGAATCTGGATACCAATCTTCATACAGTAACTCATCATTTTTGTTTTCAGAGTTATTTTGATTCTTTGATTGATTGGCTTGACCTCTTGCTTCAGCTTGAGTAAGATTAACATTTGGGTTCTGATTTCTTTGAGTGTTGCTGGACTGTTGAGTTACAACAAAATTTTGATCAAATCTGAAATAACACTTCGCTGCAATATGGCCTGGCCTCTCACATATTTGACATTTTACTCTATTATTTCCTGACCATCGACCTCTGCCTCTTCCCCTGAAGTTTTGGCCACTTCTTTGACCTGATTGAGTTCGATCTTGACCCTTTCCTTTGGAGTTTGTTGTATAATTCACTGAGTAGTCTGTATTTGCAGTCTTCTTTTGGTCAATTCTTCCTTCATGAGCCAAGAGGGTTGAGTAAACATACTGAAGGTCAGGTAAAGATTTCTTTGATGAGATAACTGTAATTACAGACTCATAGTTTTCATCTAAACCATTTAATATGGTTAGTACTTGTTCTGATTCTGACACTTTGTGTCAAGCAGTGGCAAGCTTATCACAATAACTTTTTGCTTTGGTAAGATATTCTTGCATTGTCATATTTTCTTTTCTTAAGTTCTGAAACTGCTTTCTATAATGCATAATCCTGGCTGCTGTTTGAGAATTGAAAATCTGCTCTATGGTTTCCCATATGTTTCTTGATGTTTCACATCCAACAATTTGAGATAAGATCCCAACACTTACAGATGACATGATCCATGAAGCAAGTAAACTATCTTGCTTTAGGTAATTTGAGTAATCTTGATTTGGTATCTCTTCACCCTTTTCATTAGGGATAGTTTCAGAAGGAATAATTAACATACCATTAATGTATTTATCTAATCCATATCCTCTTATTGCTGTTCTTATCTGATACTTCCATAGAAGATAGTTATCTTCATCTAGTTGAACAGCTAAGTGACCTTTTGGCTTTATGATTGGCAGGTTTTGGTCAGTGTTGTCATTTCTGGCAACTTGTGAGGTGGTTTCTGAATGTTCTTCATCTCCAGCCATGTTTAAGGTTCTGCTGTGAGGGGTGTTGTTTATCAAGAAATGGTTTCTTGATGAATTTAACACAGTTGTGCAAGCTGCAGCCTAGTTTCTTCAAACTTCAGGCGAGGCAGATGTAAAGATGATGAAAGATTCTGATATGAACAGAGATGCACAGCTAGCAATAGCCCAAGAGAGGTATCTAGAATCAAATGATGAAAAGATACTCAATAAAACTGAGAGTAACCGGTTGGTAGATGTAGATCTGCCTTCAAGGATGAATCGATGATGATGATTGAGTGATTTCTGATGATCAGTCGTTAGACTGTTTTTAATAGCTCTGATACCATATTAGAATTCTTGAGAGATTGCAAAGAAAGTGATTGTATTATTACTGAATTAAATACAAAGTTCTGAAATGTAAGACAGTATAAATACATGCATAAGTGGGCTTAATATCAATACAGCCCAAAGTCATTTGGTAATCCAAACTACAAAAATAAAAGAATCTGGACCATTGATGATAATGAGTGGCTCAGATGATTTGAAAGGAGAGAATAAGGATTGTGCTTTGTGTTTAACGAAACATTGTATGCTGTCTAATTAACAGAATAATGCTAACAGAAATGGTTATCATTACAAATACGAAAATCATTTACAGATTGCACATGGTATCATGAAAGACTGGAACATTTATTCATTCAATGCAACAAATACTGATATATCATAAGACTATAAAAAAGAAAGAAGCATCAAGCATAAACTGCGATTATCATTCTAAATTTGTTCACTAATTCTCTTATGACATGTAAGAAACAATAAATATTACGTTATAAACTCAGTACAACCACCCATTCTAATGAAATTAAACAATGGAAAATAAACCAGCAAATCGACTTCAGGTAAAAGGCAACAAAAAGGCAGGTATGTATGGTGGTACATGGTGCTTAACCAATTTTACAGGTTAAACAATCCAGATAATGGTTCCAGTATCCTTTGATCTAGAAAGTATCAGTTGTGAACATATCATATACCATTTTAGTAAAGCCTAATTATGAAAACTGTAGAACTATTAGCTATCCGCCTTCTTTCATAAAGTAAGTGATCGGTTCTGTTTTTTTTAACATTATTAGAAAGACAGGGCCTTTACTACATATTTTGTTTCAGCATTGTCATTAGCAATCCAATGCATCAGTGAAAATAAAACAAACAATATTCGCAAGGATATACAACTGTAATCAGTATACACTATACATTTGTGTAGCCATCCTAGGAAAAAATTCACAAGTTTTGTGTTGATTATAGTAATTAGCAAGAAAACCATATGAATTAGAAGAACTCAATCCCAGTACATTGGTTAAGCCAGTCAAAGATCTTAATAATATCACCATAGACATTTGGCATCACCAATGCTTCAAAAAAGGTAGGATTTTTAATTAACTGGGCTACAAAAAATTTTGAATGATCGTGTCAGAAAGAAAAATCAGCAATGGTAAAGAGATTAAAGTTTCAAACAATACCTTAACCTTTGGATTTGGCTGCATGTTTACAAGAAGATATTCAATTTCAACTAGCAATGACATTTGAAAATTTCCAAATAAAGACTAATCATGCCATCATATGACAACTATTGATAATCACTCCTTCGTAAGTGATTTCAGGGTATTTCCTAGCAACCTCACGACAGCACTGCAAATGATCACTAGCAAGCACGTTAGGCAAACTTCACTTTCCAGTTTATATTAACATTAAGTAAATGAATAAAGAAGAAGAAAATCACCTTCAGGAAAAGTCCAGACATTCTCATTATGTTTGCTTGGTGTATAGCCAACAACATTTTCCTCCTATTGGTCTTGGCGCAATGAAAAGCTCATTCTGCTAGTCTTGTACTAAGCATATTTTCCTTTTGTGTTCTCACAAATAGTAACAAGATCAACGTTATTGTGTCATGTTTTGTAACCAATAAGACTATAACAAGGCCTGACATTTGCATATAAGTTGAGCTCTTTCCTCAAAGCAAGATTTAAAGATCTATGCCTTCCCGATAGGAGTAGCAATTGGACCATTTACGCCTATATCATTGTCACGTACATATTCTAAACTTCCCCATGTCAAAAAACTTAGTTTCCTTAAGTCAATTCTTTCACTAATAAAATGCTATTCCCATTCATATGGTACTTTCACTACATTGAAAATATGGTTAATAAATTTAGCAATCTCAGGCCCAATCCCATCTCCAGGGAATATAGTATGTCAAATAGTCCACCATGAAGAACCACTCGAAAATAAAATTAAAAATAAAATTAAATCAAGGTGATGACTTCAGCTCCTAGAATCCGAGGGTACACACAAGTTGTGGCAGAATGATGACAGCCCTGCTAACCTGATTTAGAAGCAACCGATTTTTTCCATTTGAAATTTAACCTTCTTAAAAGGAAAGATCACATATGATTATTTTACTGCTTCAAAGTAAAATAAACTACTTACCATTTAATTGAAAAGGTAATTGACTTCATGTTTTAAGACTCTCATCTTCTTCCTATTTACTTCAATCGTTCTATGTTCACCTTGATAATACCATTGTTCATCGTATTATCAATGCCAAATCAAAAATAGAAGACACCGATTCATTGATTTTAGAATTGACAGCCTCCATGTAAGCAGATAGTGCAATAACATTTTGCCTATCATTGTAGTTGAAGTTCATGTTCCATAAATAAAAAGCTCAGGAGTGTGTCACAACAATACAACATCATAAATAGAAATTCATTATATAAATACTCCAAACATCAAAGCACCAAGCCTATGATGCTTCATTGCTTTAGTAACCACTAGACAATAGCCTTCTTCATTTGATGCGAGCTTCCAGTCCAGACAACCGGTAAACTCCAACATCGGATACACTCCAGATTACAACGGCAGGCTCTGAGATTGACGATTAGATTGCGAATGATGGTTTTGTAATCAACGAACTTGAATATCGGATCAACCCTATATAACTTCTATGCGATTAGGAGCGTTCAACATCGCAAACCGAAGTTTATTTTTTTGTACGTGAGGAGAAATGCAAATCCTAAGTTACCATTCAGATTGCGTGGACTGTGGACATGAAAAGGATGTTGATTTAAAAAAAAAGAGTAGTTAAGTTTTTTTCTTCTTCCCATGTACTTAAAATCCTAACTTTATTAAACTGGCAAATAAACAGAAAAGGATAAAATAAAAAAAACATAAATTTTAACGTAAACTGGAAAATAGAGCAACAGTTTAGTAATGCAAACTAGCTAGACAACGGAAAAATAGTACAAAAAAACACTACACAATTTTATGTGGATTAAGCCAACAAAAAGACCATGGCAAAGGAGGATGATAGAGCAACAAGCATATCTTAATTAAAACTCATTTCACTTAAATGCCGCACAAACTGAGAGACAAAAGTATCTTCCAAAAAGTATACAAAAATAATCAACATCATAGAATAAGACAACATTAACAAAAATAGAATATAGCTACCTCAATCTATTAAAATCAGTAACCTTTATTATTATTTTCTAAATGTTGATAATTTTAATACAGATTTCATTAGAACAACAACGTTGAGAAATTCTCTTATGACATGTAAGCAACAAGAAAAATTCCCGTACAAACTCAATACAACCACCCATTCTAATAAAATTAAACAATCGAAGCAAAACCGCTTCAGGTAAGAGACAACAAAAAAGGTAAGCACCTGTGATTATACAGATCGCTTAAACAATTTTACAAGCTAAACGATCGAGACAATGGTTCCAGTATCCTTTTATTTCAATGCAGATCAGCGAGTGTCAACAAAGTGTCTAGGCCCGAAAAAAATAGGTCTGTGTGTGTGTGTGTATATATATATATAATTTTTTTGAATAATAGTTGTTCACTGACTTTAAAAAGGATAGAGTTTATATTGAATGCGAGTATGAAAATTATTCCCAAGGAACCAGTACAGGAGCACTAGTATTAAAACCTTGAATAAATGATTGGACAATTTTAACTTCTTTTGTTCTTCCATTATATTATTTACTCCCTTAATATCATGAATGGTATTTAATAAAGGTTAATTCATAAAAAATGAAACGCTTAATCTCCTTAACCTCTTATGGACCTTGAAACAAAATTAAATTATTTTAATTATTATGTCTAACACCATAAAAGGTATTGTCCATATTTTGTAATATTGCAGCAATACTTAACCACAGAACTAAATTAAATACCAAAGGCAATCAGAAATTAGTAGATTACTACTCTAAGCATGTTTTCGTATATAATAATAAGAAACAAAAACTCAAACCTTGTGTTTGCAAAGATGACAATCTATTATTATTAATATCCACCATCAATAACTTTTTTGGGGCCAAGCAGGGAATGGAGTCATTAGACTATTGAATTGGATAATAACTTCCTTTTTGGGTACACTTATTCAAAATACTTTAAGCTACAAGAGAATTAAGGTATCCACTACAGGTACCGTTCAGAAATATACTTCTGCTCTTGAAACTGGTACACTCACTCTTGATAGCTAAAAGTTCTCATTTTACCTACAATGACACTACTAGAAAACGCTGCAGTTTCCTACACAAAATTTCCGACGTCTTCCCTACGCCAAAAGGCGGGGCGTAGGGTAGGCGTAGGAAACTGGTAGAAAGAGGTAAAGGCGTAGGGAAAACGTAAGGAAATTTCCTACGCTTCTCCTACGCCAAATTCAACACGTAGAAAAAAAATCGAGACGTAAGTAAGGTGTAGGAAATCGTCTACACTAAAATGATACCGTAGAAAAGGCGTAGATAATTTCCTACGCCATTTCCACGCCTTTGTTAATTTTATACAATTCCACATTGGCGTAGGAAAGACGTAGGAAATTTCCTACGCCGTCCCTACACATTCATTTTTTTTCCCGTTAATCACCTTTACTTCCTTCTCCTACCCTCAGTTTTTCATGAATAAAAAAAAAACGATGCTTGAACCCAAAAAAACTAGGGTTTCAAAAATCAACGCCTTCTAAATAATCATCGCTGCATGCTCGGCTATTCCATCAGCCATCGTCGCTTCATCCTTGCCTCCTACGCGATATTTTCTACTGTTGGTTTGAAGTCCTGCTACAGTCTCTTTATCTGCCACTGCTAATTAGGTATGCGAATTTCTTGTTCTGAGTTGTCTAATTTTCTAAAATTGAGTTCTGCTATAGTCTCTTTATTTTTCTTCTTCCATGTTGAAAAGATCAGCAGTTTATTTTACTGTGATTGAGAAAATTTTGTATGCATTGTTGGATTTATTGCACTAAACCTAACCGCAGTTTTCAAAAATTATGAACAAGAAGTGGTTAATGTTGTTTTACCAAGACTAAGTAATAGGTTTAAACGTGAATGGCTATATTTATGGACTAAAAAATGTACCGATTTGGGGTTTCAAGCCATCTTAGACCTTAGTTCAAAGAGGCAAATTAGATTGCACCTGTACCACACCCAAAATGCCAAGAATCATACCGTCGTTCTCTTGAATGTTGAAGCTGGTTGAATTGCAGAGGGGGATTTTGCAGTTAGGTAGATTGGTGAGGAAATGCAGTTTGATTTGATGGTAGTTTGTAGTGGTGTGGGTTGCTGGAGTTTGGGTTTGGATTGGCGTTGGCGATTGGTGTTGCGGTTGAAAGTTGCTGGTGATTGGAAAATTTGGTGAGGGTGAGGGTTGTAACAGTGTGGAAGTGTGGTAGAAATTTGGCAGTGAGGTTTCAGTTGGAACATGGATATATTGATGCTTGTAATATTTATGCCCCAATATGTCGTAGTACAAATACAAAATCTGGTGTTGAAGTGAGTATTTACCATTATGTTTGTTTTTTCAGTCCATCATTTATTTGTAATATATTTTCTATACTTCTATTAATTTTCAAATGGCTTATTTTGATCCTTGTTCAGTCAATTATGTTTATGCCTATCTAATTACGCCTGCAGTTTAAAAGGGCTTTTAATGCAAATGTCACAAATTTGTCTCATGACTGGGAACCCTACAAGCAGACCTATTATTTCCAAGAAATTCATCAATTTTGTTAATTTTCCATTGTCATATATCTTAATTAACCCAAGTATGTATATATTAAGTGACTTGATAAACTACATAGAGAGACCTCAAACTATGTATCCTATCATTAACGATCTTATTGCCAGTGGCTTAAAGTTTTGGTTATACGGGTATTTAAAACATATTCTAGGTTGATTAATTTATGCATAAACAAATAGTGACTACTATGGGTTTAAAAAGCATTATACAAGTATTGAGCTAATTAACGAATTTAATGCATGCAGTGGTAATGTGGACTCTGTTGTCCCAGTAACATCGACAAGGTACTCTATTGGAATGCTTGGTTTGCCAATCAAAAAGCATTGGCAAGCCTAGTATCATAATAAAGAGGTAATTTATTTTTATAATACAACATTATATCTATATGCTGACTACTTGCGATATGTAAGTTATTGTATTCTAACTGTAAATAGATTAAATGGTTGAATAGGTTGGAGGCTATGTTGAGGAATATACTGGATTGACATTGATTACAGTTAGAGGATCAGGTCATATAGTTCCTAGTTATCAACTAGAGAGAGCGCAAGTTGATTTGGTGATTTGTAGATGAGGTGCTAAAAGTGGCTGGGTAAAGTATGAGGTTGGTTATTTGCCCTGTTCTAATAATCATAAGTATTGTGCATATGTAGCATGTAACATGTTGAAGTTAAGGATCATATAAACTAATTTTATCCTAGAATAAACATACAGTACATATGTTGATTCTCCTCGGTTTGTTATAGAACTTAATTAACAGGACCTTAGGCTAAATGAAGTTTGAATTTAGAAATTTATTTATGTTAAAGTAATAATTGAAGTTGGAGAATACTTGAAGTGAGTGTCTGCAGCACTTTTGTTGTGTGGTTGTGTTACTTTGATTTAGTTATGAACTTATAACCATTCTACATTTATCTTTTTGCTGCCAAACTAGCTATGTCGCTACGAAGTCTATTGGAGTTTGGCATGTCCTGTTTGTTATGTGAACTGCGATGATTTTAGATAATACAACTAGTGTGTTTGGACTTAGATTAAAGCTAGGATGCCTCTTTAATTAGAGCACAAAAATATACATTGAAATACTGTTATGCCTAGCAAATATTGCAGTTCATATTTCAAGAACTTGCTGTGTCTCGTCTAGTTTCATATAAAAGAATTACATTGGATGTTACAACAAAGATAAATCAGATGCCTGATATTTTGGATACCAGTTGCGACTTCAGAACTGATGATTAAGTATTTAAACTTTCAACAAAACATTATTTTAATTAGTTTAAAATGCAGAAATTGATGCAATATTTGATAAAATGCAGAAATACAAAGACGCCACTTATAGCATCAATATGGGAGAAGCACAGACTAGAGCCAAACTAGAGGAAAAGGTAGAGCGTCAAGAAGGGGAGATTCAAATGCTGAAGATGCAGTATGAACAACTCACCGAGATGCTTCGACAGCGATTTGAGGAAGAGCCGAATGATCGTCGTGAGGGATGAGGGTATTGAAAACTTTTTAATGGTATTTGTATGATGTCATGTATCATGAACATATTATCATATTATTTTAACATGTAGGAACTTGATTAATATTGTTTGACTTTGTAATATGAATGAGATATTTGTTTTTTGAATTAAAAATGAATGGTTTGACGTTAATCTTTTTGTTGGAATGTGTATATATATAAAATAAGTTGATTTTAGTTTCTATTTAATGTGGTGAAATGAAATAGAAGAGTAATATATCAAAATTGCTTCAGAAAAGACGTAGGGAAGGCGTAGGGAAATCAAATATTAATGTAGCAAAAAGTCGTGTGTATGGCGTAGGGAAAGCGTAGGAAAACTGGGCGTAGGGAAGACGTAGGTAAACAAATGACGTAGGAAAGGCGTAAGCACTTAAAGAAGTAAAAATGTCGTAACAAAACCGTAGGTACAACATGGCGTGGGGAAGGCGTAAGAAAATTATGGCGTAGGAAACAACCCAACGGATGGCGTAAGTAAAGCGTAGGTATTTTATTAGCTACGCAAGTTTTACCCACACCAAAATTGGCGTAGGTGTTACGTAGTTAATGCATTTACCTACGCCCCGCCTACGCCAATTTGACGTAGGTAAACCGCAGTTTTCTTGCAGTGTGAACATATAGCAACATAGCATTGCAAACAGTTAAATTATATCTAAATATATAAATATATAACACGTGATATCCAAATAAAGAAAAATATTGGAAAGCAATTCGTTCAGCAAATGATGGATTATATAACTTATTAACATCAGTTAGTGGGTGTAAACTAACATACAATTAAGAGTTTGTATTAGTAACTCAATTTTGTTTCCACCATCAATTCCATCATTTCAGAAAACAATTGCATGGAGTTAGAAAGCGAAATATTAAACTATGTTTTCCTTTTTCATGTTAAAGCCAAGGCAAAGTGATGAAACCTTAGTTTAGCGATATAACACATGAATGTTCTTCAATACTATTTTTCTTCCAACTTTGGTTTTCAACAATACATATATATGCATTAAATATCATTTTATCCATTAAACTGTGTAGATATATTCATTTTCTTCCCAGTAGACAACAGTGTGTTCTTTGTACTTTAGTGCATGCATCTGAATTGCCTCTACTATTAATACATATATTCCTTCGTTTATAATGAAATTAATACTGAAAGGCTTAAAATTGAATGTTGATAAAATGTGCTAGCGCGAATAAGCTGAAACAAAATCACAAAAAGTTGAAATTATTGCACCCGCAGTTTGTGCTTTTGCATAGTTACAGTATCCGTACATGTTATATCAGCTAAAATAAAAAGGAAATTTCTGGTTAATTAATATTAACTAATCAATAATCACTTATACCCCTGGGTTTGAGAGTAGCCCGTAGATCATCATCGCATTAAGTATATTATCAAAATGATAGAAAACCAGTACATTTATATCCGTTGCTACCGTCCACCAGAGGTCACACCTCTTCAGAAAAACTTGTTCGAAACCGGCCTTGTTTTTCTGTGCAAAAATAAGATTTCATTTAGACCCAAGCCCGGTTCGGTACGGGACGGGCGGCGCGCGCGCGTGCGTTTTGGTCATAAGATATATGTCTTCCCCCTCGCACAAAATTACCTGACCCTAAGGGCCAATATAGGGTTTGAGGAATTGGTATATATTTATGAAACTTCTCTTATTTTTGGCGATGTGGGACTATTGTATATATCATTCAATTTTATCTTTTTAAGGAATTTCAACAGACATTGTTTCAAATACTTCATTTTTCAATTCAAATGCAACAAGCATACCATCATGATTGTCGGCACCTAACCAGAAACATGTTCCATTCCTGCTTGTTGCATGATTTGAATCAGCCTGAAGGTTCATGAAAGGCAAAGCAGTATTTTTATGTATAATTCTCCATGAAAATGATGTCCTTAAGCTGTATACCTCAACCTGATTGGTCTCTGGCCTAGTAGAATGCCAAATGATCCTTACAACCTTATAATCATTGGCTTTTGCATCAAAACCAAAACCAATAATAGTGAACTGCACATCATTATCACCTGGATTGTAACGCTGATGTGGAATTGATGACTTGGGTAAAAGCTTTAGTTGTTTCAGTGCAGGATTCCATAATGCAACATCCCCAGACCAACCATTGTGCAAACGTATTATACCATCACAAGAATCAACAAGATCTACATAACCATCATCTGCTCTTATAGTCGTATAGAATAGATCATTAAACTCTATATCAGTGTAGATCTCATATTTATTACCAGAGAACAAACAAAAATCGAGATTTGTTTTCTTAGAATAAGAAACAATGAGAGCATCCTCCCTGCTATGATGACGAAGATGTTGGTGAACAAAAGTGGAGCTTTCAATAAGGGAAAACCAAGATTTGCATACCCTTTTAAATCGCAGTAAACTTGCCACCGGTAACCATAGTAGAATGTCGAATAAGATATCCTCAGACATGTTTTAGATGCTCTAAAACAAATGAATCGTAAACCTGCCAATTATCACAATGATTTATTAGTTCAATTTTATTCAAAATGACCAAATCGGGAGACGATTAATGTTTATTGATTGGTAGAACTCCAGGTCTATGGAAGATTTGTAGATTATTCAACAGATTTGAATCTGGATATATAGATTAAAATATTATATAGTTATTTAATTTATAAAGAAAAGGTTACCTTGGACGAAACAGAAATTGGCTCGAGATTGGAGCAATTGAGTGGATTCAAATAAAACACGATTAAAGTATTGCGCATATAAATGAATAATCAGCCTTAGATTATAAGAAACATTGAATAGTACAAGTTTTGTATGAATGACTACTTGACTGGAGTTGGCGCATTCTATGAATAGGATACATAGGTAGGTGCGCTTGCTAATAAAGATATTCATGAACATGTGATTAATATCAAAATGTAGATTCATGAACATGTGATTAATATCAAATGTATATTCATATAAAAAAGATAGATGCATTAATTTATTTTTAATGATATTCATTAACATACAATAATTATAATTATTTAAAAGGATAATATATTCAGACACAAGTTGGTGGCACAATATATGACATAACAAATCTCCACCATTAGAGTACTCGCTGAATTCCATCTTCCATATAATGAAAAAAAGATCCAATGATTCAGATTTTTTATGTCATAATTTGTGTTTTATTTTGTGTTTAAATAGCTGGACTCTTATTTAAATAATCAACTTCAATTTTGTGTATGTTAAGGAGTGAATGCTAGACTGAAGCTAGTTAGATATTTAAGATATATGTTTAATATCTTATTAGTTACATCATTAATAGAATAATTTTTATCAAATTCATAAATAGTGTTTTCTTCTCTAATACTACACACATACATGCACTCGATATTCTAATGAAATTCTCTGTTCACGTGGCAATGTCTTCTTCACCATATTATCAACATGCATACCTAACCTTTGACCAACTTTTTTTTCCATATAAATATTTTTAGACAAATGAATTAATATATTTCACATATTCTATGTACGATTACTGAACTTTATATCATATTTTTGTTTTGCCTGTTGATATTTATATTCATTTGTGAACAATATTCCACAAGATCATATGTGCCACTTTATGTACATTTTTATTGTCTATTTAATGTTTTCGCATAAGTTTCATTCTTATCCCCGACCCCTACATATTTGAATGAGAATGGAATTAGTGTACAATATAAAAAAAATTGCTTATTCTATTTGCCTACAAACCATTGATGGTAGAGCTTACCTATGCGAGTTATCAAAGTCCAATCATCAAGACATTGTTGCAGGTATGCCCCGGTTACACCTTGTTTTTTCCCTTTCCATTCTTATAATTTATATGTTCTATCGTAAAAATCATTCTAGACCCCTGCATATGTCTCGCCTATGCGTTAGGTGAGGCTTTATGCCTAGCCATATGAGTAGGTCGGCCTAGACAAGATTTACTACATCATATAATCATTTAAACACTTTTCAGCACTAGTTGAGGCATAATACGTCGTATAAGTATTTGTTTGCCGGTTTCAACGATCATGCTTCGAGAGTTTCTTCCAAGACAGTTCGAACATGATTATTGGGAAATGATCAAAAAACAAGTATACGTAATATTTGCTGATTTGTAGAACAATAGATCTACAGAAGATTTGTAGATTGTTCAAATAGGAATTTAATCTAGGTAAATAAATTAAAACATTATAGTTATTCAATTCATGAAGGAAAAAATTACCATCAACGAAATTGAGATTTACTTCAAGAGTGGAGCAAGTATTGCAAATAAACAAAGAATAATAACCTCAATTATTGAAAATGATGAATAGGTAACCAGTTTTGTAAGAATGAGTTTTAGACAGAATTAGTAGTTTCTCTTATTTACTATTTTAGTGTCGTTGGTTTGTCTATTTGTTGCAGTACGAATGTATTCATATAAGTATAATATAATACTTTGGGATATGCACTTTTCTGTAAAGATATTCATCAACATGTAATAATTACAATTATGCATTCACTTAAGCAAGATAGATAGATGCATTGGTTTATAATGGTATTTATATGGGTATGCACTTGTCTATAAATACGTTCTTGAACATATGATACTTTTAATTGTACATTTATATTCACAGATCACTAGTTATAATGATATTCATGAACATGCAATAATTTGTATTTATTTAAAGAACCAAAAAACAATCTTGTAAATGTTAAGCAATGAATGCCAAATTGAAGCAAGTTATATATTTAATATATTGTTAGTTACGACATTAACAAAATGATTTTTATCAGACCCACAAATAGTTTTTTATCATCTTCTAACACATACACATGGTAATCTAACTAAATCTTTTATCCTCAAGTCAATGTCTCCTTGAACACAATATCAACTCGTATATCTATCCATTAACCAATTTTTTTTAAAGTTTCTATATAGGTCAATTTTTTTGAATACTAAATTATTATATTTCACATATTATATATTTATGATTATTAAACTTTATATCGTATTTTTTGCCTATTATGTTTAAATTCTTTTGAGAACTACAATGTTCAAAACAATATGCACAACTATAAAAACCTTTTAATTATCCTTTTTAGTATTTTTCGTTTGGTTTTTTCTTATCCCGCTCCAAAAGTCTAGGGGTCAAATTTATGTATGTTGGCAACTAACTAACAACTTATGCTATAAAAATTATCCAAATGAATAAGTTAAATAGCCAAAATAACCTAAGCAGCAATAAATAAAAAAATTGACTACACCAAATTTTTTTTGCTAGTTCAAACCCTCTTCCTACATCTAGTCTCAAATCGCCTTTTTGGAATTTTACTAACTTAGCCATCGCTTGGCTCAGAGGAACAGATTTACAACGACCATGCTTGAGCTGCCAAATAAGATACACAAACTGGCTAAAAGCTCCACAATAGGACTTCAACTTGAAAATAAATTGTATTTGTAGATTTTTGTATCTTGCTATACAAATGTCGTCTTTTCAATACAATCTCCTCTAACCCATATAGTATATCTCTAAATTGAATGAGCATGAATTATAGAATTGACCTGAATGTTCCATATGTGGAAATGAATGATTGGAGAGTGATTGCTTTGGAAAAACTAGAAAAGAAGTGATGTACAAAGAATAATCAAAGAAAAAGAGAAAATAACAAAGTAAGAATTGTTTTATTAATCTGAAAGAAAGTAAATCCTTATATAGATGATGTAAGGTTGTTTTTTAAGTGGTCGTATCTATTCTAAGTAAAGACGACTGATTTCTAGTTGAAAAGGAAGAAGAATGAAATAAAAAGACGTAGCCAAAAATAAAATATGGTTTCAAAAATTCACTCACGGAATTCATGCACTAACTTCGGGTCAAGTAGGAATAAACTTAGGGGAAAACATCGACAAGCCTGAATTCAAGTTTACTACAGTATCAAAATATCATGGTTTGATGTGGAATGGAATGAGTTCGAGTTAGGCTGGGAGAAGACTTGGGGAAGATGAAGAAAATTCCGAACTCGACTTGAGAAAACTAAAAAAATCGACTATTCTTTATACATGCCAACATTTTGTTTTTATATAGGTCGACTTGTATATTTAGAGGGTGACCTGTGTAAAAGCTACGAGCCGACATGTAGCCTAATTATTAGTTTCTTAGTTTTGTTTTCAAGCTTATTTTATTTTTTATTTCTATTCAAGCCTTTTTGATCTTTAGAATGATGTCTCAAAATTTAGAATAATTTAGAGATTGTTTATGGAGTTTCAACAAATCTAGACTAAAAGGGCTCGATAAATAAAATAATCGACTTTTGTACTAATTTGTCCATCCTCGATTAATTTTTCAAAGTTATAGTCCACTACATTTGTTAAATGCAATAGCCGTCTTCAAAAGTTTTTCTCCAAAAAATTTATAAGTTTTGAACTACATATTTTGTTACTTTTTTTGCCCTTTTCATTTTGTGATCATTATTTCATAACTTTAGAGTAAGTTAAGATGTTGCATATTGAGTTTTTGAACCTTTATTAGTCTCTCGTATTATAGTTTTTTATTTTGCCGTCTTACAGGTTTTACATTTGTTTTATTACTTTTATTTCATTAATATATATATATATATGTATATAAATATTATTTATATACATATATGTGTATTATTCTTATATTTTTGTATAGTTCCATCTGTAGGTACAGGTTTAGGCTAAAAATGATGCTAGATTGCTATTTGTAGGATTTCAGGGTTGCTATTACTAGGATTGCTGATCGTAGGATCGTTATTTAGAGAGATTTCATATTGTAGATCTGGTTCATCCGTGTTAGCAGTGAGGCGATCGTTCTCTGGTGGAACTACTTGTCGACCTCATTTCTACACTTGATTGCACCATGGATTATTTTGGGTACTTCTAACACTTCTTTATCGGGTGGTGGTTTTGCCGATGTCCGATATTGAGGTGTAATGAGTGGTGGCCTTGCCGGAGCTCATCCAAGAAGCACCTGATTTTGTTTTCTTAGATTTTTCTATGTTTTGATTTATCACCTTCCAAGCATATTGGTAGTGTTAACACCTCCTTTTCGATGACCTAGCACCCAACGATCTACGACTTACCGATCTAAAGGACTCAAGCAACTCAAGGCTTCAGCGACCCAATGACTTAGCGAGCTAAGAGACTCACCGGCTCAACGATCTACAAGCTAATGACTTAGTGACTCAATGGGTTAACTACCTACCAGTCAACGACCTAATGACTCAGTAAAGACAACGACCTACCGAGCTAAAAGGGGAACAACCCACCGACTTACCGACCTATCGACCTAACGATCCACCGACCTACCAACTTATCGACCTAATGACCTAGCAAGCTTCGAAGTTGGGCCACGTGCACATTGCCTCTTTAAGATTAGGTCTCTTACGACCTAAGCAAATCAAAAGAGCTCTTACAATACACTAGCTAAGTCGCTCGTAGTGCATAACTCGCCCAGGATAGCTCCACTAAGTCGCGAACGACTTAGTTACCTCGGGTCATTCTTAGGTCGCACGCTCTTAGGTCGCACATTCTTAGGCCGCACGCTCTTAGGTCGCACACTCTTAGGTCGCACACTCTTAGGTTGCACATTCTTAGGTCGCATACGACCTATCACAACCGATCTGAGGACTGCTCCTCCTATAAATACCCCGCCTACTCCACATTGAAGGTGGACTTTTGGGGGAGACTTTGAAGTGCCGAGACTCTGCTGATTTCTCTACTGACTTCAACACTTCAAAGGCAAAGAATACTTCAAAGAATCTTCGAAAAAGAATCAAGTTCATTCAACATGAATCGAAAGAGCTTTTCTGCATCAAAGTTCTGATTGCTTGTCTTGATTGTGTTGTAATCAAAGAGTTATTGTAAAATCTGTAATTGAATCAGTCATAGAAGAAATTAAAGTGGACGTAGGCTTGAATTTGAGCCGAACCACTATAAAGCCGCTGTCTCTTTACTTTTACTGCAATTATCTACTTGTTTTAGTTCCCGTACCAACGGGTGGTGCTTTCACTTTACTAATACTCACACCGAGGTGTTAGCGTTCGATTTTAACGTTAACAGGCAGCTTCTTTATTATTGGTGATATATATATATATATGTACATGTGTGCTCTGCTCTAATTTAGAAGGTCACATGTTTCTCTCAAAAATATATATATGTATATACCTTATCACTATTCCCATCTCTCTTAGACCATTCTTCCGTATCTTATTAAGGTAGGAATGCAGATTTAAGGAGGTAAGATATAAAAGCGGGAAACGTAAGAGTGAATCTCGGTGGAGGAAGCACTACAACCAATGGAAATGTCCGACCCAATACTAAGTGGAATCCGGGTCGACAAGTAACTGCTTATGTAGGTGCTAGAACACCACAAGTGGATATGAGAGATTTATATCAGTTCTTCGTTAACACAATGCAAGTAGTTTGCAGCTGGATTAATTGGTGGAAAGGCTGGAGGAGCAAATCCTGAAGTTCCAATTGTCAACAATTATCTTATTTTGAGCAGAGACTATGCAAGACTTAGAGGGAGGGAAGCCATTCATTGGAACTGAGGATGCTATCGAGGTGGAGAGTTGGCTGCTCCATTGGGAAGGGATTTTTGCCGATCTAGGTCTAAATGATGAGCAAAAGAGGCGGTTGGCATCCAGTCAACTACCAAGAGCTGCATTGTACTGGTGGAACAGTTTAACTATTAGGGTGCCAAAAGAGAATTTGACTTAGGCAAAGTTCGTGAAGTGGTTTGAAAAGAGGTTTATGTTAGAAATTTCCAAGTTTACTTTGCTCAAAAAGTTTGCTGAGTTGGTGCAAGGTGATATAACTATGCTTGAGTATGCGACCAGATTTGCGGAGTTCTCCAAATATGGATATGCTATAGTTGATACAATGATAAAGAGAAATGAAAAGTTTATTTGTGCTTAAGAGCAGAGCTAACAAAGGCAACCTGCACATCTTACGGATCTATGTGACATAGTAGTGGAGATGGCTTGGAGGAATGAAGTGATGCTTGCTTCATTTACTGGTATCAAAGTATTGAAGACTTGGAGTGGGCAGAGTCAGAAAAGAATGTGCTTTTAGAAAAAGGAAGCTCAAAAGGGTGGAGCTGCTAAGAAAGGAAAGGTCGAAGTTATGTGTTACAAGTGTGACAAGAAAGGGCATTTTGCAAACGAATGTCATTCCAGTGATGCAAAGAAGGTGTTAGGAGAAAGAACATCAAGTACTTTAATTGTGACCAGATTGGACATTATAAGAATCAGTGCAAGGAACCAGTGAAGGGTGAGAAAAGGAAAGTGTTCCCTTTGGTACCATCTGCATCAAGACCAACAATAGAGGAGAAAGGAAAGGCTGTGATGGGAGGTATGCTTTTGATTCATGGTATACCTATTAGAGTGTTGTTCGATACTAGTGCATCACGTTCTTTTATATCTCGTTGTTTGGTAGATAAGCTTAATCTGGAACTCTCATACCTAGTTACTTTCTTAAGGGTTGTTAATCCAACAGGAGGGTATGCAACTCAAGGGATGAGATGTTACTAGTTAAAGTTTGAATTGTTAGGTCATATGTTTGCCTGTAGTTTGCATGTGCTTGACTTAGTAGGCTTTGGGTTTATTTTGGATATGGACTGGTTAAGTAAATACGATGCAAAAATATTTTGCCAAGATAGGAAAGTATCACTAAGACAACCTAATAGTAGCGATCAAACTATATGCTTAGTAAAGGACTCGAATTTTGATGTATGTGCTTTATTGGGTTCAATGGACGAGGAAAACGAGCTGAACCGAGTTTTATTCATTAGAGAGTTTGTCGATGTCTTTGAGCCAGTGACAAGATGACCATCGAATCGAGCTATTGAGTTTAACATAGGTCTTATACCTAGAGCTGAATCCGTTGGTAGAGTACTTAGCAGAATGACACCTATGGAGATGAAGGATTTAAAGGAGCAGCTAGTGGACTAAGAAGGAAAAATTTCATTAAACCAAGCAGTTTGCCTTAGGGAGTGATCATGGTATTCGTAAAGAAATCAGATGGGTAGTTAAAATTATGCATCGATTATAGAAAGTTGAATGAGAAGACAGTGAAGAATGGATATTCTTTTCCAAGAGTTGATGATTTGTTTAACAAATTGAATGAAGCTAAAGTATTTTCTAAATTGGATTTGGCGATAGGGTTCCATCAATTAAGGATGGTAGAAGATATTATTCCTTTGATGGCATTTTGAACAAGATATGGTTCATACGACTGGTTAGTAATGTTATTCGGGTTGACTAATGCGCCAGCTTTCTTCGTAGATTTGATGAATCAAATCTTCTAGGAGATTTTATATAGATTCGTGTTAGAATTTATAGATGACATTCTGATATATTCTAGGAATAAGCTAGGTCATGTGACTCACTTTAGAATAGTGCTTGAGACATTGATGCTGGATTAACTGAAAGTGAAGCTCTCGAGGCATCATTTTTGGAAGAAGGAGGTGAGGTTCCTTAGTCAGATAGTCTTAGGAGATGGGTTGCCCGTAGATCCAACTAAGATAGAAGCTGTTAGTATTTGGAAGAGAACTGAGACAGTAACCGAGATAAAGAGTTTTCTTGGATTAGCTGTCTATTATTGATGATTCGTCAAGGATTTCTCTATTATAGCAGCACCGATGACTAAACTAACAAGGAAAAATGTAAAGTATGTTTGGACCTATAAATGTGAGGAGACATTCCAAATGCTGAAATATTTATTAACCAATGCGCCCATGTTAGTTGTCCTGGATTGAAATCAAGATTTAGTTATGCATAACGATGCGTGCGGAACATGATTGGGAGTTGTGTTAATGTAAAGGGGTAAAGTGATTGCCTATGCTTCTCGACAACTCAAACGGCATGAAATTAGGTATACAACCCATAATTGGAGTTAGCTTTTGTAATTTTGCTCTAGAAGTGTTGATAAATTATCTTTTTGGAGAACGATACGAGTTGTATACGGATCACAAGTCTTTAAGATACTTATTCTTTCGAAAGGAGTTAAATATGAGATAACATACGTGGTTAGAGTTTATATTGCATACGTTTTTGGAATTGAGTAAACACCAAAAAAAGGGAACAAAGTAGCAGATGCACTTAGTAGAAAACAACAGAATGCAGTATTAGCAATGATAGTTGAATGGAAAGATTTAGAGGCATTGACCATATGTAGTGTGCAGTTAAGATCAACGGCTAGTCCTAGTTAGAGTACAACAATGTTATCTTGCTTAGAAGTTCGACCAGTATTGATCGAAAGGATTGCTTCCAAGCAGAGAGATGATCCATTGCTAGCTGAGCGAATTAGAAGATTGGAAAGTGGAACTAAGATTAAAGATTCGAAGGTTTTTTGTCTTGATCCAAATGGATGGTTGAGAAAGAAGAGACGATTGTGTGTAGCAGATGTTGGAGACCTAAGGAAGGAAGTCCTTAGGGAGTGTCATCGATCAAAGTTTACTATTCATCCTGGAGGAACTAAGATGTATCAGGATGTGTTCTTCTGGGAATGTATGAAAAGGAATGTAGGCTTATGGGTAAAATAATGCATGAATTGTCAGCAAATGAAAGCCAGCTTCAGAAGCCAAGTGGATTGCTTCAGCCAGTGGAGGTACCAGTATGGAAATGGGATTCTATATCTATGAATTTTATTGATGAATTTCCAAGGCTGAAAAGAAAAAATGAAAGTATCTGGATTACAGTGGATAGAGTAATTAAGAGTGCACACTTTATACTCTTTAAGTTGACAGGGATGGCACATATAATAGCTAAGCTATTTATGAAGAACATAGAAACACTGCATGAGATTCCTATTAGTATAGTCAGTGACAAAGATTCTTTATTTACTAGCGAATTCTAGAAGAGTCCACAAGAGATTTTAGGTACAAAGCTCAAGATAAGTACTGCTTACCATTCAAAAACCGATGGGCAAACGAAAAGAATTAACAAAGTCCTAAAGGATTTTGTGTGCTTGATTTTGGACGATCATGGGAAGACCATCTACACATAGTTCAATTCACCTATAAAAATAGTTATCAGTTTATTATAGGGATGGCACTTTTTGAAGTTATATATGGAAGGCCATGTAAATCACCCGTATGTTGGTTAGAGATAGGAGATAGATTAGATCTTGGTCCAGATATAGTAAGAGAAGCAGTAGAAATGATTGAGTTAATTCGAGCTAGAATGAAGGATGCTTAGTCTAGACAGAAGAGTTATGCAGATAGGATACGAAGGACTTAGAACTCTTAGTTGGAGATCAGGTTTTCGTCAAAGTATTGCCAATGAAGGGTGTAATAAGATTTGGGAAATCAGAAAAATTAGCACCAAGTTTTGTTGGACCATTATCAATTATAGAAAGGATCGGGAAACTTGCTTATAAGATAGAGTTACCGAATAGTTTGGCAGACGTCCATAATGTTTTCCATATTTTTTTAGAAAGTTTGTTCACGATTAAGAAACTACTATCACTCTAAGTGCATTGGAAGACTCAATGGTGGAGCCAGAAATGACTATTGTCAGCTATAAAATCCACTCAAGAGTAGAGGTAACAAAGAAGGTTAACAAGACTGAAGTTTCGTTGAAGATGCAGACCTAGTTTTCATAAAGGACATAAAAGGTTGTTTCGAAGGCATTGAGAAGGCATCGAAGGAGTCCAAAGCACCAATTACTCGTACAATGCAAAAGCTTTCGACCTAGAGGGAAACAGATATGTCCTTCCGCCACTTCCAACCTTTCGATATAGATAAACAAGCAAAGTTAACTTCCAAACCCCTTTCGAAAGCAGTAGATGTACCCTTTTGCTTATATACCAAACCTTTCTAAGTCAAAGTTTTCGCCCTTATCACAACCTTTTTGAAAGCATATACAAGCCATTCGAACCAGTCGAGGACTATAATTTTAAGAGGAGGTTACACCTCAATCCTCAGGCATGCATTCAAGGATCACTCAACATCTTCGAAACCATCAACACTTAAATCTCTTCGAAACCAATAACCTATCGACAGAGACAGAGGCTTCAAGCTCACTTCCAATAACAATAAGGAAGGAAAAGGCATATTTGGTAAACCATTAGACGGTGTCGAAAGGTTCAGAAGAGAAAAGAAGTACTCGAAAGATCAACGAAGGTGAAAGGATGATAAAGGCCCCTTTTGACTTAGTCGAAAGGTGTGGGAAAGATAAAGGAAGCAAAAGGGTAAACCAAGAAGCACAAGAGAATATCATTCCATGATATCGAAAGGGTCATGGCCTTTCGACTAAGTCGAAAGGCTTGAGGTGACATATAAAAAGGGGTCCTTTCGATCAAGTCGAAAGCAAGGGCATGGAAGGGGCTAACCTGCATCTATAAATAAGACCCAATGAGTCCAATTTTGGGGACCGAATTCTGAAATCATGATTTTATTTTCTTTCCTCTACTTTCTTAGTGACAATTGTATTCTCAAGAAACCTTAAATAAAATTAGGGAAAAAGCTTGATATCTTGTAACTCATTTTGGTCTATGAATAAAAAAAGGGAGATGGCTTGTTCATTAAAGATACTGGCGACGAGGAAGATCATTAGCTAGACTAATGATTAATTGCACATGATTCTAACCTATTCTCATGATTTTATTTTGTCTATGCTAAGTATAAGACAGACTTGGGAATTTCCAATCGATACACATCATCATTGGAACCTACACTGAACTCAAAAGGTCAATGTGATGATGAGGTGTCGATCATGTTTAGCTCATGAAACTTGGGAATACCTAGATCAATCTTAAACAAGGAGAATTAAGGGCATTGTAGGAAATAATAAGGTGGGATGGTTCCGTAAGGGAGAAACCCCTCTTGACTTGATTGAAAGGGGTATGTTTGAAAGGAATTGTAGCTTATAATTGACTAATAATCATAGTGGAACTCATTCAAAGGAGATCAACTCCAAGACATACCACTGACCCTTTCGAAGGGTATCCATAGTGAGAAAATTAAAACCATGCAGTCGAAAGCAGTTGGGTCATACCAATGAAGTAGGCAACCCTTTTTACATAATCGAAAGGTACCTGTTACCTTTCGCTATGATCGAAAGGAGTGTAGAACATGGATGATCAGCTTTATTCGATCCGCTTGGAGGATAAAACTCAATTCAGATGTTGTTCTCAAAACTATAGGCCTTTCGACTAAGCCAACCTGATTGAAAGGCAGAAACAGTTTATTTAACTCTTTCGACTAAGCCGACCTGGATGAAAGGTGGGTATAGCATTATTAATCCTTTCGATTAAGTCAACTTGATTGAGGGGTAGAACAAACACTTTGAACCCCTTCAACTATGTCGATCTAGTCGAAAGGCATGCTTCCAAAGGGGCAGATCCTCTTAATAATTTGGTCTTGTTTGAATTTGGTTACCTTACAAATAGCATCAGGGATGTTGATAAGTTTTCTTGTTAACATTTTTGGCACTTGAAGGAGGGCTCGAACCTCCGACCTTGTTACTGTACACAGATTAATTGTGGTTCATTTCTCCTGCATAGGGAAAATGAGGTCAAAGTGTTTGAGTAGAATTGTGGAGGGAGTGATACACACCACCACTTTGGAGGAAAACATAACTCCATCTTTTAATTTGGATGGGACCATTCCAGGGCAAACTTCATCGTAGGCACAACATGATGAAAACACAGCAAAAATCAAGTACTTGGAACAACGGTTGCAAGAAATGCAGGAGCTGCTAAAGATGGCATTGTCTTAAATATCTTTAAAGACTCCAAGACAGACTCAAGGAGAAGAGGTAGTCTCTCCTAGGAGAAATCTAAAGACTAATTCCAAAGATTGCAAAGACAAAGTGGACTTAACCTCCTCAAAAAAGAGAGAACTTCCCTAAACAAGAGCCAATCATCAGGGAAGAGTTCTCGACAAATCGTTGGAGCAGTCTGGTAGTTCAACATCTAAAGAGTATTGTCTAAAGCAAAAGGATTACGGCAACGTCCAAGCTTTTCTGAAAGATGCTACTGAGAAGGCTATCAAAGATGCTATTAATTCTAAGAGAAAAAGAATTATGGACGAAAACGTCAATGATAATGAGAGGGTGCCACCTGTTAACAAGATTTCTTGTTAACAACCCTAATGCTTTGTATAAGATTGTTTGTATGGGCTCAACTCTGTAGTTTAGTAAATTCACATCTTCCTAATGAAATGACTAGGCCGGAGGTGTTTGAGGCCTTAGTTTTAACCTCAGCCTAAAAGGGACAATGTCGAAAGGTTTAAGAAATAGTTTACCGCTTATATGAAATTGTGTAGAAAATCAACTAACTTATTAACCGTGTCTAAAGGTTGAGGTTCCTTTCAAACCTTACGACTTAGTAGAAATAGTAGAATCATTGAACCTTCCGCCCTGGTCGGAGGGTTTTAGAAGTCATCTAAACCTTTCGACTAGGTTGCTATGATTGTACTTCCCCTTAGGAGCTATTTATATAGCTTTCGACCTTGTCACTTCACTGAATTCCATCTCCCTTAGAGATTGAGAGCAATCAATCAATGATTTACATTTTCTTTCGATCTTATCGGAAAGTAGCAGACCTTTCGATGTTGTCGAAAGGAGATGTTACTCTGTTTTACATTTCTTTGATGCTTTCGACCTCTTAGGTTAATATTCTTTTTGTGAAAACCCTTCGAAAAGAATGCATCATCCAATCATGCTCAGATAAAAATAAGAGCTGATTTAATATGCCATGGGACCATATTAGGGACTAATTTACAAGTAGTATTTCCCTTTTTGTGGCGGGAGCCAAGAAAAGGAAACATGGCTTGTAAAAATGTCTAATGACAGTCTTATGGCATATATGCGAAACAAATAAAGAAGATAAGAAATAAATCATATATGATCGGCTGTTAATATTGGATTAACGCCTAATCATGATCATCCCCAATTTCAGAGTCGATCACAAGCCATAATCCTCTTTGTTTCCTCATGATGAAGTTTGATACAAAAATATAAGAAACCAATACCCAATTTAATTTCTAAATTAAGGTTACAAACTAGTGAGCAGAAGTAAGAGTAGTTGAATGAGAGCAGAACGAGAAGAAAATCGGATCCCGAAACTGGACCCCTTGGGTCCTATTTGTAGATGCAACCGTCCTACCCTTCAGCTCCATGCCTTGGACTAGGACGAAAGGTCCCCTTTTATATGCAGTTGTAAACCTTTCGACCTTGTCGAAAGGTTTTCCTATTGTACATCATCATGGACCTTTGAATGTCGTCAACGGGTCTGCATTTCCTAATGCATTCACGAATCTTTTGTCTTTACCGAAGGGTCTGTCTTTTATATGGTATTGTGAACCCTTCGACCTTGTCGGAAGGTTCCTCCCTTACTTGACTGTTGCCGAGAGCAGTGTTTTTCTTGAATGTTGTCGAAAGGTTGTCTTTCATTCTTTGTTGACCTATGAATGCTGCCTTTATCATAAACCTTTCGACACTATCGAAAGGTACTAAGTATGTGTTCCAACCAGTCCGAAAGGCTTATTATGCTTTCGAAAAAGTCGCTATAGAGTCACATGCTCTTGCCTTGACTTTTTTACCCTCTTTGGAAAGTAAGAACCGCTTGAATACTGTGGAATGATACTTTCCATCCCCTCCGAAAGGTCTTGAATTGCTTCACACTGTCGGTGGCATCCCTTTGACTTCATTGAAGGGTTTGATCTGATCTCCTTATATTTTTTCTCCGTTTTATGACGAATGGTTACAGAACTACTTTCATATTTCATCCGGGAGGTGCTTAGTGGTTTTGCACCTAGTTGTTTTGTTATGTTTTAGTAATTCTTTCCTTCATGCTTGCGAAAGCCTCGCTCCGAAGCTCTCACGTGCTCTTCTTTATTTGCGTTGAACAAACCATCCGAAATCGTCGAAAGGTGACTTCTCCTGCTGCTCTTTATCTATGCAGAAGGTTTCCGAAAAGCCTTCTTTGTCTTCATTCATATTTTATGGTAAACATTTAGCCCCCCTTGTATAAAGAAGGCTTTTGTTCTTTAGGACAAAGATTCAAGGATTTCCAACTTGCCCCCGTGTTCTTTTAGCGAAAGGGTCATTCTTTTAACCTTCAGGACTTGTAATAGCCATAAGTATTTGAAGTCCCAGATTCGGGTCTTGGTGGTCGGAATTTATTAGTTTCTCGTCAGATAGTGACCATTTCTCTTGGCGAAAGGATGTTAGGAGACCATGCCTAGATAATTTAGAAGTTTTTTCTTACGACAATAAAGGCTGAAAATACTACATCAAGTAATGGTGGAGAATCCAGAATCATCTTTATCATAATAGAAGGCTTAAGTCTCATGTCAATATGATAATAATAAGAGAGGACCGGAATACCAATTAGAGCATCTGTTCTGACATCAGTAATGAAAGTCCTAGAGATTACTTTTGACTGCAAACATTTGGAGGTTCAGATGACTTATTTCGTCATTCAATAATAGAAGATCGTAAGACCATTTTTTGCTATAGGCAGTATAAGATTTAAATCCATATCCGACAGTATGTAATGGAAGCCCAGGAATTCATTGCTGGTAATAAATAATAGAGAGCCAGAATACCGTTCTAGGTAATTAATATCAGAAGTCCAGAATGCCATTTTCGGAATATTACTTCTGGTAATAGAAGTCCATAGTACCAATAATAATAGAAGACCAAGATACTAGTTCTGACAATTGATAATGGAAGACCAGAATACCATTTCTGCTAATTAATAGTAGAACAATAATAATAGAAGACCAAGATACTAGTTCTGAAAATTGATAATGGAAGACCAGAATACCATTTCTGGTAATTAATAGTAGAAGGCCATAATACCATTTCTGGTGATTAATAGTAGAAGGCCATAATACCATTTCTGGTGATTAATAATAGAAGACCAAAATACCATTTCTGGTATTTAATGGTAGAAGACCAGAGTACCATTTTTGGTAATTAATAATAGAAGACCAGAATACCATTTTTGGTACTTAATAATAGAAGACCAGAATACCATTTCTGGTAGATGCTCATGAAGAGAAGTCACAGAATTCTTTCTGATTCTTTTTTCCGAATGCGCTATCTTTATGCTTTGATGATATCTTGCATGCTTTTTCTTTCTCGGGCCCGAGTTTTCTTTATCCATTTGTTTTGGTCTATTTTAGGCTGGGACTCTTTAGCCCAAAAAATTATGTGCGTATTTAAGCAGTGCCCATTTCAGGCAGTTTGTCAATTTAGACATTTCCACTTTCTAGTGGTTGCCATTTTAGGCCGTGCCGATTTCTGGCGGTGCCTATTTCAGGCATGGACTTTTCTTAGTCCGTCGAATATTTCACCCAGGTTTCCGATGCGCTCGGCTAGCTTATTCTCAAACAGGGCCTGAGGACTTACTTGACCTCCCTCCAAGAGGAGCCTTAACCTGGCCATAGCATGACGCAGCTAAGGGCATGTTCGGTACCTTGGCCAGGCCATAGCGTGGCGGGACCAAGGGATTACCCGTCCTCCCTCGAGGAGGTGCCTTATTCTGGCTATAGCGTGACACAGATAAGGGCTTGTGCTACTTTAACCTGGCCATTTCTGAATTTGGCGCGGATAAAGGCTTACACCCTCCCTCTAGGAGGTGCCTTGACCCGGCCATCATGGCGCGACCAAGGTCTTTCTATTATTATTGGTAGCCTACCATTTTAGGTAGTCCAAGTTTAAGGAGAATTTTACTCCCGGCTATGAAGAATTTTCTTAGTGAATCATAGCAGAGACATTCTTGAAATTTTTTTATTCATTCAGAGTCGGAAAATACAGTTTCAAATGTTCTACGTTCCAGGTTCTCGGTACTATATTACCATCAGGATGGCATAGCTTGTAGGCCCCTGGGAGGATTTCTTTGAAAATTATTAGTGGACCTTCCCAATTTGATCACAATGGCCCATCTGACGGGTTTCTCATATTGGCCATTACTCTTTTAAGTACCAAATCTCCTTGTCTGAATGACCTTGTTTTTACCTTTGAGTTGTAGTATTTTGATATTCTCCTTTGGTATTCAGCTGTTCTTAAGGCTGCTTCATCCCTTAATTCAAGAATCAAGTCAAGTGATTATTTCTTTAGTTCTAGGTTTGGGTTAAAGGTGTAGGAAATTCTTCGATGAGAAGGTACTTCAGTTTCCACCGGTAGCATTACTTCACAGCCATATTTTAGCGAACACGGGGTATGACATGTTGCGGTTCTAGTGGATGTTCTATAAGCCCATAAAACTAGGGGTAATTCCTCTACCCAATTCCCTTTTACCTTATTCAATCTCTTTTTCAAGATCGTCTTTATTTTTTGTTAGCAGCTTCAACGGCTCCATTGGCCTTTGGGTGAGCGACAGAAGAGAAGCTTTTATGATTCCATTCTTTTGACAAAATCGTGAAAATTCTTCACTTTCAAATTGGGTTCCATTGTCAGATATTATCTTTTAAGGTATCCCAAACCTTGTGACAATGATTTTAATCACAAATCTTAGTACTTTTCCAGAGGTGATTTTTGGAAGCGATTTCGCTATGACCCATTTTGTGAAGTAATCAATTGCCACTACAACATATTTTGGTCCACCATTGGAGATTGGAAGCGGTCCGACTAAATCAATTCCCCAAACATCAAATGGCTATGGGCTGGTAATGGGGGTTAGTCGACTCGGAGGAAAACAAAATAAAATACTCCAGTACCGAATTTCTTAGAGTTACAATTACCTGCTGGAAATTCTTTAAGATGAAATAATTCGTATTAGACAATAATGTTGCCTTCTCCACATAAAAATATCTATTGAGCCATCGCCTTGGCTTCATTAACATTAGAAGCTTCAAAACAAATTGGTTGTTTAATTAACATCATTTACATTGTCTGTATATATCATGCACTTCATGTTTTGTATTTTTCCCACATTTTATTGAGGCACATTGTCTGTATTTTGTCCGTAGCTAATATTTACTTGTGATTTTCAGGTGGTAAATTATGGATTCAATTGAACATGATAACGTTGCTATGGAGGATTTGGAGAATGAACCTGACGCGCAGAAGCTTACTCAATTTCCTACACCATCCTTAGGTGATCATTGATTGGATAGTAGAAGGTACAATTTTCATTTTTATTTCTATTTTGATATAGTTACTTTTTGTTTTTTTTATGATTTTTGTATACTGTGCCTGCTTTGATATAGTTACCTTGGTAACTGTGAATTTACTTGGAGCTAGATATGTGAGTAATGGATACATTACAGTAAATGTGAAGAAGTTACCAATAATAATGGTTGAGTTTTGAGGTAAAATGAAGTCAGAAAGGATATTTAACTATATTTAAAACGTTAGGCTAGTAAACTGATCAGGAGGTCAAACATGAAACATGAAACAGACTCATAATTTACAATTTTGGCTTCATGGGTATTAAACTATATTTTTCATTTAATTTTTAAGTTTTAGAGCAAACATGAAATAGATGATCATAACGCTTTATTTTTATTTTTAACTTTTTTGTCCTACAATATAGGCCATGGATCTCTTCATTTACCGTAGCGTAACAAAACGGTGTAACTAATCTATTGATAATTTGAAGTTATGATACATCTATAAGAAAAGTTTCCAAGTATTACTTAGTCCGGCTTATAGTAGTTGTATATAGTTTTAGTTTAACAATCTAATGAAGTTCTTAGTGCATATGATGAAGTTTGAACCTATGTCTCATATTTTGATGAATGTATTTTAACATTAGCCTATTGAGTTTAAGCTGGTATAATAGTCTGTATATATAAAAATGTGTTGCTGCACAGGATAAAGATTAGTGCTGTTAATTAATGTGTAAGAGTAGTGATATTAGTTGGTATTTAAACATTGTTTGCTTTGCATACCCTTTTTACTATATGTTTCTCTATTGTTATTGTTGCAACCTACAACCAAGATATGTAACAATGCAGGATAAAATCATTAGTTATCTACTTAAAGTTGGCTTCTTTTCCGCTGGTTTAATTGAATGTTGGGTTAGTAACAATCTAGTGAAGTTATCTTCTCATACTTTTATATTTGGTTAGTACTGTTTCTTCATAGCAACCAACCATAGTCCCCATTCATAGGCTACTTGCTTAGCAGACTCAACCAAGAGTATGTTACTTTACTTTACATTGGGCACATACTTTTTGAATTTCGGGTACATTCATGAATTCTACAAGTTCATACTCTTGCATTAAATGATTACTATGGTATCACTTTATCAGGTACTCTTGCATACAGTTTTGGTGCTACTTGTTCATGGATTACTTCTCTTTCTATTGCTACCTAGGTTGATATTTCATGTATAAGCAACATATGTGCAGATGCTTTGTCAAAGCTTGATGTTTGAGGAGATTCTATTCAAAGACTTGTCTCTTTCAGTATTTGGTTATTTGATTCAGTTTGTGACATGATGTAGTTTTAGGCTGTTCTTTGTATGTTATTTTCAAATATGTTGTAGTTTTAGGTTGTGCTTCAGTTTTTTGATAATATAATGCAATTTTTTATTTTTAGGTGGTGCAATGTTTGGTTATATAAACAGTATTGATAGTATAATGATGCAATGTTTCATTTTCTAGTGCATGTTTTGCTGTTTACGGTGCCATTTTTGTTAAACGGGTCGGGTCGGGTTGACCCTTCTATTAAACGGGGTCGGGTCGAGTTAAATATAAAAAGGACTATATGCACAAGCCATCAAAATATAAAGACTATATGCACAAGCTAGCAAAATATAAAAAGGATACTTGTAGATGTTCATCATGATTAAATCAAGGAGTAAGAAAACAAAATTGGCTATTGCATTTTCTTTTAATACTACTTTTATTTTACAAAATTGTATGGCCTGCATGGCCTTTTCTTTTCATTGGACAACCTATCAACGTTGTTGCAAAATCTGTTGTAAGAACCTTTATAATGCTATGGAATGAAAGGTATTGGTAGCCCTTCTTCATTTTTTTCTTCTTTCTTATCTTCTCATCCTCTAAAATTTTACTATCTTGCAACAGTCTGTATCAACACATCTTGTTTTCCAGCCTTTTTGCTTGAGTTATCATGTATCAATTTTTCTAAGTTTCATTTGTTAATAACTCACAGATAAAAGCTTCAACAATCCTTAAAAAACTTTAATGATGTGAATAAATCATATAACGTACAACAGATTAAGGGTTGGAAAAAACTAAACAAAATTTTCAATTAATTTCTGACAGTGAAAAATTGAAATCTAGGGTTTCCGTCAGCCATGGGGGAAATCAATTCCCTCACCAAATTTCCTCAAATCCCTCTAATTCTTCTTCTCTAATCAGACCACCTGTGGTTTCTCACATCAGAAAGCCATCAGTGGTTATCAACATAGATAATGATAGGTTTCAATTTATTCAATCTGAGCAACAAAAGAGAAAAGATGCCAAGAAAGCTTAGGAGTTGCTACCAGCTTTCAATAAAGTCAATCCAAAAGGCAAAGAAGACCAGAAAACCACCGCCCAGCTCATAGAAAAGGTTGATATGATGTTGCAACAGAAACAACCAGTAGCCATCTCACTGAACAAGGAACAGAGCCGAAAATCTTATGCTAATATTGTTGCTGATCAGCCTCAAGAACTAAATGATGATGAATGCAATCTAGAGCATATTGCACTAATCAAGATCAATAACAAGAATTATGGTCTGATTAATGAAGAGGTATGTAAAAGAGCAATTGAATCATGGAGTAACTCTGTACTTGTTTATGTAGTAGTTTCTAAACCATACTACCTGTATTTTAAATCATATATTCAAAGAGTTTGGAATCCGATTGGTGAATTTGAAATTTTCACTAGAGAGAATAGGTTCTTTTTAGTGAAATTTAAAGAATCTCAAGATTGCATTTCAGTTTTAAAAAATGGACCATATTTCTACAATGCCAAACTTATCATAATGAGAAGGTGGTCTGATCGGTTGAAGATGGACATAGACATGCTAACTACAAAGCCGATATGGGTAAAATTACCCAGTGACAATCTAAATCTATGGGACAGCAAGGTGTTCAGCGTCATGGCAAGGATTATAGGAAAACCCGTTAAAATGGATGCAACCACAATATGAAGACGAGATTGAATTCTGCTCGCCTTCTTGTCGAAGTGTCCGCAAATGATGAACTTCCTAATGAGACCTATCTTTCTTTGTATAATGGGGAAAAAATCATTCAAAAAGTTGAATATGAATGGGTTCCACCAAAGTGTAGTATATGCAAATGTTTCGGCCACACCGGAGATCAGTATAGTCCAAAACAAGCATTGGTACCCAAAAGCAAAAACCAAGAAGATCAAGGAATCGGAACTTTAAATTCTGATGCAAGAAACTCTTCTATAACACAAAAACAGACTGTATCATCTGATAAAGATGATCGAATCAACCAAGAGGGTATCTGTTTGCGCCAAAAATGGTCACAAACCCCAAGTATAGTGAAAGCACCAGCGTATGAATACAAATCAACAGTATTCACACGCAAATCACAGATCTAAGCAAGCAACAAACATCAATCCAGAAATAATGAACAGTGACACACAATTTATAGTGGTTCGGCTATCTCCGGCCTACGTCCACTTCAAGGTTTTTATAATTTTATTGCTCGATGCTTGAAGATTACAATTTCGTGTGTTGTATTACAACTGATTTGCTGAACTAAGTTTGAATCTAAGGCAGCAATGGTGATCTGGAGTAAATCTGGTAGAGTCTGGGCGCTCTTTAGCTCATGAAATTGTCCGACTCCTTTTCTGAATGACCAAGGGCTCTATTTATAGGTGTAGGAGGCTGATATTTTGCCTAAAATGAAGGGAGACCAGTTCTGGTACGTCAGGGGGCCCACATGCCCGCTTTATGGAAATCCGGGCCCACACCGGGATCGATTCGACCCTAGGTTCGAATCGATCAAGAAATTGTCCAATCAAGCAGAAATTTGGTGTGGACATTCTTCAACATGTGCTCAAGCTTCTGTGAAAATTTCATAGCATTTGGATGTGTAGATCCCAAGTTATGATCGATTCAAGGTTGCATTTCTGGTTGACTAGCCTGGTTCGAATCGATCTAGTTCGAATCGATTCGTTCGAATCGATCCTCCTGCACACGAACACAATGGCGTGGTGCGCATGCCTCATATCGATCCGCTTCTCTCTCCGGTCTGACTGGGTCGACTCCATGTTCTTCGCCGCTTTGACTAGGTAGTTTCGTGGTAGTGGATTCGAAGATATCCCTCTTCTAATCGAATGAGCGAAGGTCTTATTCGAATCGATCTAGGTACGTTCGTTCGAATCGAGTTTGCCATGCTGTATTCATTCGATTCGAAGTTATTCCTGCTGGATGGATTCGAAAATGAGCTACACTTCCTGGATTCGAAGCAAGGCTACGCCTCTTGGATTCGAAGCTCCTTCTCTTTATGGATTCGAGGACAAGAGTGCCATCGATTCGAACAGGAGCGAACTCGATGGGTACGAAGTCGATGGAGTCGACTTTTATGGATTCGAATGGATTTTACCTGGGGGATTCGAGGACAGGAGTACCTCGATGGATTCGAACTTATACCACCTTATCCATCTTCTGTTGGCGATATCTTGAGCATACGAACTCGGGTTGACTCGAAACTTGGAACGTTGTTTCATCTGGCCTTGCTTGACATGTCTTATCAATTGTAGCCCGATCCGGACTCGGACAAAATTCATCGATATCCATGGTGAACCTGCGATGCACAATCGATGTTCATGACTAATAATCATTGATTTTCAGTTAATCTTTGGGTATCTCGGCTTTGCCAAAAGTTGGGATAACATTATGCCCCCCAAAACATGCCTTTTGGTAAAAGGCGTGTTTTGATCAGTCTCAAGTTAAATGCAGTGAGTTCATGTTTTACTCATAGCTTATAGCATTTTCAATCAAGTCCATGGCTGTTCGAAGCCGAGTTGTTATCAATTTTTTCCAGTGGAAGTCAAGAATGAAATTCTACGGTCTCTCCGTACTATTGATGGTCACTCCGGACCCTTGTCAAACCCATTCTAGATTTAGCGATCGAATAGAAAGATCCTATCGCACTCCGGTGCTGCTTTCTATTCCTTGCACTCTGGCCCCAGTTATGGCGTATAGCGATGTCTTGGTCATTCTGAACCGATCATAGCCTCTCCGGGCTCATGCTGGATCTCATCCTGTCACTCTCCGGTGAAGGGGAAACAACGTTAAGCGAGTCAATCCTGTCGCTCTCCGGCGAAGCGACTCACCTCCTGCACTCCGGTTCAGCGTATCTGAACATTAAGCGATGTCATGACCTGAATCGTCGGTCGATCACAGCCTCTCCGGGCTCATGCTGGATCCCATACTGTCACTCTCCGGTGAAGGGGAAACAACGTTAAGTGAGTCAATCCTGTCGCTCTCAGGCGAAGCGACTCACCTCCTGCACTCCGGTTCAGTGTATCTGAACATTAAGCGATGTCATGGCCTAAATCGTGGGCCGATCATAGCCTCTCCGGGCTCTTATCGAATCCTGATCCAATCACTCTCCAATGAATAGGAAACGATGCTTAAGTGAGTTGATCCTGTCGCTCTCCGGCGAAGCAACTCACTTCTTGCACTCCGGACCCTGCCTCTCCGGGTAGGATCATAAAGCGATCATGTTTATATTGATATTTTAATGTTTATCCTTTAACTCTCCGGTCAAAGGTTTATTTTAATAAGTGTTTTTTTTATTAAATTCAAATCCTAGATGTTCAATCTCAAACACCAGGAAAAACAAGACAATGCCTCTCCGGGCGGAGCGGTCTATTACCATCTCAGAGCATGCCTAGGGATCTCTCCGGTTCCCGTACATGAGTAAGTGGAATAGCCGTTTTATTTTGAAAATCAAATAAAAGAAAACTAAGTGACCAAAGCTCATATCCTGAACTTGGCCCTTGCCATCGTGATCAGTTGATGACGAGTCGTGATCCCGATCCAGGATCAGTCCTGTTAGGTTGAGGCGGTAGTTGTTCGGGCCTGACCGCCGTTGCACGTTCTCTGACATATTGTGGCAATCTACCACTCCTGGCATGTTCTTCCACCTCATCCTTCAGGTGGCGGCATTCATCGGTAGTGTGCCCATCTAACTCATGGAATAGGCAATATTTTCCGGTTCTACGTTCCCGCTCTGTGGGATCTCTCCTTGGTGGCTTTCGATAGGGGAGTTGCCCCCGAGTTTCGGTGTAAATTCGTTCCAGTCCTGCCACCAAGTCTGTGTACTGCCTGAATCTAGGCTCTCGGAATTTCTTCCGTTTGTCAGGACCATCATGTGCGTCATCCTGCTTTCTCTTTCCTTTGTCCGCCCTGGACTGTTCCCTGGCGTTTCCTTCGCCTTGTGCAACATTTATTTCCTGCCTCTCGGCGCGTGATTCCTCTAATCAAATGAATTTTTCAGCTTCATGAAAAAACTCTCCAAGATCTTGCGGTGGATCTTTAGTCAAAGAGTCTTTGAATTCGGTGCCTTCTCCAACTCCTGCCACTGCCGCCATCAAAATCATCAATGGGTCCGGGCGATCTACAGAAGCCACCATTGCATTAAATCGTAACAGAAAATCTTTTATGGACTCTCCGGTCCTTTGCTTTATTGATGCTAAAGTCATCACGCTCTTAGGTGGCGTTATGTGAACCCTAAACTGCTTCATGAAACAATCCACAAGCTCGCCCCATGTCCTGATTGATCCTGTCTCTAGCTGTCTAAACCAAAGTGCAGCCAAATCTGATAAGAATAAGGGGAAACATCGTGCCATTACTTCCTCGGATGCTCCCAGCACTTCCATGTGTCTAATGTATTTGGTAATATGCATGGTTGGATCCGACTTCCCGTCATACGAATCCAGCATTGGTAGTTTGAACTTTGGAGGGTTCCATGCACTCCTGATATTCGGAGCGAACGGACTCCGACTAAATTCTTCCAATCCTCCTCCTGACAATCCCCCTCTCATGAGTCGTCTCACTAGGCCAATCATTCTTTCATCTCCATCTAGGGGTTGCCCCCTTGTCATGTCTCTGTCTTGCCTTCCGAGTCTTGTAGGGAATTCTGGTACGTACTCTTCGGGTGGCTCGTTAGCATTTGTGTTGGCCCTAGCCGGTTGAGCTCCTTCTAAAGGTCCTTCTGCGTTGGATCCTGCGGGCCTGCCCCCAAGCCCTTGTTGATTGCCTTCTGGTTCTGTATTCTGTCCTACGTTGGGTTCCATAGCCCTAGTTCCTTGTTCCACATTCACAGCCGCTGTAGCTGGTCCAGGGTTCTGTGTCCCTGCAGCTCTCATCTGCTCAAAGAAATTCTGCAGCATCTCTTGTTGGCTTTTCATCATTCTTTCCTGCATTAGGTTATTCATAGCCTCCATCTCATCTCTAATAATGTAGATCGAAGCTTGTCCTTCTCCAGCGCCAGAGGATGCCTCTTGACTTCCTGCCTGTTGGCTCCTCTCAGTTCTTTGTCTAGTTTGTCGAGTCATTATAGAGTCAAATCTGAATCCTTAAAATTCCAAATCTAAACTTTGAATCTGGTGTAGCGGGTGCTAGTTCTTCTCAGTGAAAGCACCAAAGTGTTTGCGCCAAAAATGGTCACAAACCCCAAGTGTAGTGAAAGCACCAGCTTATGAATACAAATCAATAGTATTCACACGCAAATCACAGATCTAAGCAAGCAACAAACAGCAATCCAGAAATAATGAACAGTGACACACAATTTATAGTGGTTCGGCTATCTCCGGCCTACGTCCACTTCAAGGTTTTTATAATTTTATTGCTCGATGCTTGAAGATTACAATTTCGTGTGTTGTATTACAACTGATTTGCTGAACTAAGTTTGAATCTAAGGCAGCAATGGTGATCTGGAGTAAATCTGGCAGAGTCTGGGCGCTCTTTAGCTCTTGAAATTGTCCGACCCCTTTTCTGAATGACCAGGGGCTCTATTTATAGGTGTAGGAGGCTGATATTTCGCCTAAAATGAAGGGAGACCAGTTCTGGTACGTCAAGGGGCCCACATGCCCGCTTTATGGAAATCCGGGCCCACACCGGGATCGATTCGACCCTAGGTTCGAATCGATCAAGAAATTGTCCAATCAAGCTGAAATTTGGTGTGGACATTCTTCAACATGTGCTCAAGCTTCTGTGAAAATTTCATAGCATTTGGATGTGTAGATCCCAAGTTATGATCGATTCAAGGTTGCATTTCTGGTTGACTAGCCTGGTTCGAATCGATCTAGTTCGAATCGATTCGTTCGAATCGATCCTCCTACACGCGAAGATAATGGCGTGGTGCGCATGCCTCGTATCGATCAGCTTCTCTCTCCGGTCTGACTGGGTCGACTCCATGTTCTTCGCCGCTTTGATTGGGTAGTTTCGTGGTAGTGGATTCGAAGACATCCCTCTTCGAATCGAATGAGCGAAGGTCTTATTTGAATCGATCTAGGTACGTTCGTTCGAATCGAGTTTGCCATGCTGTATTCATTCGATTCGAAGTTATTCCTGCTGGATGGATTCGAAAATGAGCTTCACTTCCTGGATTCGAAGCAAGGCTACGCCTCCTGGATTCGAAGCTCCTTCTCTTTATGGATTCGAGGACAGGAGTGCCATCGATTCGAACAGGAGCGAACTCGATGGGTACGAAGTCGATGGAGTCGACTTTTATGGATTCGAATGGATTTTTCCTGGGGGATTCGAGGATAGGAGTACCTCGATGGATTCGAACTTATACCACCTTATCCATCTTCTGTTGGCGATATCTTGAGCATACGAACTCGGGTTGACTCGAAACTTGGAACGTTGTTTCATCTGGCCTTGCTTGACATGTCTTATCAATTGCAGCCCGATCCGGACTCGGACAAAATTCATCGATATCCATGGTGAACCTGCGATGCACAATCGATGTTCATGACTAATAATCATTGATTTTCAGTTAATCTTTGGGTATCTCGGCTTTGCCAAAAGTTGGGATAACAGTATCACTTTCGATCAAAAAAAGATTGATATTGTCCTTTCTGATCAAGATGTTCAGATCATAGCAGAGGAAGTTCATCAAAATATTAAAGAAAGCATGCATCTCTAAAGGAAAAATACAGCAGTACAAAGGTGTGTGAAAATAATATAAAGGTCTTAGAGTCTGTAGCCCCACCACTTACAGACCCTTGTTTAATTACAAACAATTCAGTTACAAATAATAATACCGAAGATCATCAACAATCAGAAAATTTGGATATGGATAGTATCACTGAAACAGCCTCTCCACCAGAACATGCTGCATTAGCTTTAGAACATGACTCAGCCATGCCTCGCACTACTAGACAATTTGATATTTCTCTAATTAATATTCCAAAAGTTGCAAACAATGCTGGAACTGAAATAGAGATGGTGGATGATGTTGATTAGTTAGATATCTTTGAACTGCACATTCCAAAAATAAAGGCAACTGGTAAGAATAAGGGTAATAAAGAGAAGAAAGAATTTAAAAAGAAGTACATCTCTATAAACCCAGATTGGGATGAAATATCAACTAGGCTTAAAGCTAAGAGTGTTTAAAATAAAAGGAGAGGTAAGGGCACTACAGTATTAGGTACTATCTAACTCTCAAATTTTATATATTATAGTAATGTCTATTTTTACCTGGAATGTCAGGGAATGAACTCCCCTACTAAACAGTCTGAAATTTTACATATGTTAAATTTTTATAAGCCTTCTATTGTTGCCCTTATTCAGAATAAATTAAATGATGAGAATTATGAAAAAATTTGATTGAAATTGCCTAATAATTGGAAGTCTACTAATAATAATGATTGTGGTTGTAGAGGAAGGATCAAAATTATGTGGGACTCCAAAGTTTGGACTAACTTGAATATTAATAAAGATAATCAATACATAGACTGCTAGTTTAGAAACACAGGGGGTCTTTATTTACAAGTCACTAGTGTTTATGGCAATATTCTAGAGATGGAAAGAAATGGTTGTGGCGCAGATTGAAAACATTAAATTTATTATATGAATTTCCTTGGATTATTTTGGGGGATTTGGGGGATTTTAACATTGCTTTTCATGTATTTGAAAAGTGTGGTGGTAATAAAATTCCACAAAGTAAACTAGACAAATTAAATAAATTTCTACTAGAAACAGGTCTACTAGAACCTAATATAAGTGGGAATAAATTTATTTGAAAGTCCGTTTTGGAAAAGAATATTCATTGTAAATTAGATAGGATTTTAATCAACAAAGAATTTTCTAATATTTTTCGTAATTCTATATGTTCCACTATTGAACAAAATACTAGTGACCATATTCCATTACTTGTTAAACTTTTTCAAAATATGATTTCTAGTAGTAAAGTGTCTCTTTTCAGATTTAAAAATGGTTGGACTTTAGAGGAAGAATATAAAGTTTTAATGGAAAGCTGCATTAATTTTTCATGTATGGTACTAAATAGTTTCAGTTTAGTATGTTTTTAAAGAATGTTAAAAATAATCTTAAAAATTTGAATAATAATAATATTATTAATAAAAACAAACTGAATCTTCTGAGAAAGGAAGGAAAACTTTTACAAGAGCTTTCAAACAAAAATCCTAAGGATATTAATATTGTAAATAGTTTTTTTACTAATTAGAAAAATCTTTCAGTTGAGATTTATAAAGATACAGTTAATGCTAGAAAAAAGGTAAAGTAGATTGGCTTACTCTAGGAGATGACTGTACCAAATTTTTTCATGCTAAAATGAGTAATAGAAAACATTTAAACAAGGACAAATTTTCAAAAGAGACTGGTTTTTAAAAGTATTTGCATAAATAGACTACTCTGGAAACTATTTGCAATTGTAGGCTAGTTTTGGCCAGCTCAGCGATGAGCTGGCCTTTTTTTTTAAATAATACGGGGTGCATTTGTGAAATGCACCCCTTATAATTTACACTTGTGCATCTGAAAAATGCGCCAGTGAAAATCTCAGGTCCAAACCTGGACAGCAACCTTCACCAAACAATCCAAATTCAAATACACAAAATCCAAATCCAAACGCACAATCTTAAATAATAGCAAACATTTATCTACATAAAAGCCAACAAATAAAACAACCATTAAATAAATTCAAGCATAACATAATTAAAATTCGATTACATTCGAATTAAAGTAGAAGTTATAGTTCGATTACAAAAGCAAACTAATAGTAAACTAAAAATAGGAATACTCATGGTTGAGTTGGATCGTCTTGAGTAGGTGGGGGTTGAGAAGGTCCAGCGGGTTGCGATTGGTTTGTATCCTGCCTTCTTTTAGTTCTTTGCTCTCTTGTCCGCATTGCTTGTTCGGAAAAGCTTGGGCATGTTAATCGATTTCTAAAAAGGAGTGTGTCAATAAGTTTCTTCAAATCAAGACACCATGGTTGGACTTCTCATTCGGGTACCCTACCATGTCCGATATCGTCCAACCCTCTTCCTACAGTCTCTAGTACATCGACCTACAAGTTGTAGTTATTTATTCAAAATTAGAAACATAATTTAAGTGAACGAACTAAATATATCACGATAATGTGAAGCTTTACCACATCTCATTCAAGCGGTGCACGAGCGGTGTATGCTCGTTCATGAGAAGTCCGATCTGCAATAATGAATCTTCGAGTAATCGACCAGTACCAAGTCATGTATCTCGAAATAGGAAGGGTAGGAAACTGTTGGTGTACGATACAGTTATGCCTATCGTTCCACTGAACGATAGCAAACTCCAAATCCGGCTTTGGTTCACATGGATCAGGTATGTTTTGATGAAGACCAAACTATCGCATCACTCGATCAGGATTATACATCTCTACATCTCGCATGCATATGATAGGTGTTATCCCGCCTTTTGGCAAGGCCGTGACACCAAAAAGTTGACTGGAAAACTAAAAACAGTTCGTCATAAAAGTTCGTTATACACTATTTCACCACAGACATCGATGAACTTTGTCTGATCCCGGATCAGGCCACAATTGACAAGACATGACAAGTAAAGCCATGCAAACCAACGTTCCAAGTTTCAAGTCAATCCGAGTTCGTATGCTCAAGATATGATCGATTCAAGATAGAGAAAATAGCCCTTGCTCGAATCCATGGATTACGCTCTAAGTTCGAATCCATAGGCAGGGGTCCTGTTCGTATCCATCCACCTGAAACCACTCCGTATCCATCCAGTTGTAGTGCTTCGAATCCATGGAGTCATTCCTCTTCGTATCCATCAGGTTTGCCTTCGTTCGAATCCAACAAGTCGGAGCACTTCGAATCGATGAGGCTACTTCACTTCGCATCCTTCGCATTGAAGACCTTCGACCCCGTTCCCTAAAGAGCTTCGAATCTACCCTGCTGAGACAACTTCGAATCAATCAATACTTTCTTTGATCGATTCGAACGAACATCCATTCGATCGACCTAAAGAAGCATGTCTTCGAATCCATTGCCTCGAAACCAGGAGGAAGCGGCTAAAACCATGGATTCGACCCAGTAAACTCGGAGAAAAAGATGGGTTGACCCGAGAAACGCGCGCGCCACATCACCATACGCATGCGCCATACATCGATTCGACCCTATCGATTCGATGGGATCGATTCGAACGAAGGGATTCAACCAGAAATGCAACCTTGAATCGATCATAACTAGAGATCTACAATTCCAAATGCCATGAAATTTTCACAGAAGCTTGCACGCATGTTGAAGAATGTACACACCAAATTTCAGCTCGATTGGACAATTTCTTGATCGATTCGAACATAACTTCGAATCGATCCCAAAGTGGGCCTAGATTTCCAGAAAGCGGGCATGTGGGCCCTCTCACGTGCCAGAACTGGTCTCCCTTCAATTTAGGCGAAATATCAGCCTCCTACACCTATAAATAGATCCCCTGGTCATTCAGAAAAGGGGTCAGACAATTTTGAGAGCTAAAGAGCGCCCAGACTCTGCCAGATTTACTCAGAATCACCACTGCTTCTTTAGATTCAGACTTAGCTCAGAAAATCAATTGTACTACATTACAAGAAACTGTAATCTTCAAATAAACATCAATAAAATCATCACCTTTAGAGTGGACGTAGGCAAGATCGCCGAACCACTATAAATCTCGTGTTTCTGTTCATTATTTCTGAATTGTGATACTCTGTTTACTTAGATTTGAGATTTGTGTGTGAATATTGTTGATTTATATTCATACACTGGTGCTTTCACAACATTCGGGGTTTGTGACCAATCTTGGCATAAACACTTTGGTGCTTTCACTAAGAGGGACTAGCACCCGCTACACAAGATTTGAAAGTTTGAAAGACAATGACTTGACAAACAAGTAGAAGGTAAAGAGCTGAGAGAAGTCAGCACGAAGGAAGTCAAGAAGCTTCCTCAGTGGCAAACCAAGCTTCAGCCTTCATCACCAGGGATGAGATAGAGGCAATGATGAGAAGACAAGAAGAAATGATATAGAACTTGCTTCAACAGATTGGGCAAATTGGAGCGCAAAATCAAGGAACAACCAGAGTCCAGAACGAAGCAGGACCATCCAACACAGCGCCGGAGCTGGGGGGCACACACTTAGAACATGTTGATCCGAACCCGGGAAGAGAGACAAGGACATCCGAGCAATCTGGCAGTGATAGAGGGATGAACGCTCAGCCAGGGGGGCAGACACCCGAAAGCTCACAAGGACTCGGGGGGCAGGTCGAAGGTAGTAAACGAGGACTACAGCTTGGAAATAATGATAGATTGGGAGAGATGGTCAGGCGAGCCATGAGAGGCGGATTAGTAAACAGAGATCTTGAAGACGTGAACAGGAGTCCCTTTTCTCCTGTGATTAGGTTGGCTAGGAACCCACCAGAATTTAAATTGCCAATAGTAGAAAGGTATGATAGGAGGACGGACCCTGCGATCCATCTAACGAGGTATATAAGGCACATGGAAGTGCTGGGGGCATCACAGGAAGTCATGGCCCGGTGCTTTCCATTGTATTTGACAGACATAGCAGCTTTATGGTTCAGACAGCTAGAGAGCGGCTCCATTGGGACATGGACCGATTTGATTGAGAAATTTATGAGGCAATTCAGGGTTCACATTTCAAGGCCCAAGAATGTGATGAGTTTGGCAACACTAAAGCAGAAAGCTGGGGAGTCTTTTAGGAATTTCCTGACGCGATTCAATGCGGCAGCAACATCGGTGGATCGGCCAGATCCATCCATGGTTATGATGGCAGCTGTGTCCGGAGTAGCTGACGGCACAGAATTCAAAAATTCATTAACTAAGGATCCGCCTATGGACCTAGGAGAATTCTATCACGAGGTAGAAAAGTTTTTGCGATTGGAAGACGCTAATGCTGAAAGAGAAGAAGGAGAGGGAATAGAAGTTTATGCAATTAAAAACAAAAATCCTCTCAAAAGGGACTTAGGCAAAGATAAAGGAAAACGAAAGGCTGAGGATAGTGGTGACGGGCCAAAGCGACTGCGGAGAGAGCCACGATTCACCACCTACTCAGAGCTGAATGAGAGTTTGGAACGAATCTACCGAGACACACGAGAGCAAGTTGCCTATCGTAGACCAATGCGATGGGATCCAACTACCGACGAAAGAAAGTCAGACAAATATTGCTTATTCCACGAGCTGGATGGACATAACACAAACGACTGTAGACACCTGATGGATGAGGTAGAAGGGCATATCAGGAACGGTAGGTTACTTCAGTATGTGAGGAGGCGAGCTCCAGCAGTTGAACCAGAGCGGCCACCATCTACCTCCGCTAGGGGTAACCCCGAGCCGGGGCACCGTATGGTTATTAATTGATAACGATGAACAAGTCGTAAACTTCTCATTAACACGGTTAAATCATTTACACATGTGGGAGATCGCGAACGATCCACAGACATGCTCTGAATGACCATTGGCCATATCGTAATGAGGATTTACACTTTGACATCCTTGCTTTGCTATTGATTGGTTTTGATTCGAACGTTTGGACTTTGTTTGTTTGGATATTTCTGTTACGGCATTCATGTGAACGTTAATTTGGTATTTGCAATTCTGAAGAAGAAGTTACTAGCGTGTTCTTTGGATCGCGAACGGTCCACAAGCACACCTTGTACGGCGACGAACCGCCACGATCGCTGATTCGGAAATTCACCCGAACGTAAACCTGACATCGATAATACTAAGTCCCCCCGGGCACACTCATTTGCCTCGAACGGCACCCGACCGCGAACGGTCACACTTCACTAGTATAACATTCGATCGCGAACGATCACACTCTGCCTCGTACGGCACCCGACCTCGAACGGTCACCATTCGCCTCGAACGGCACCCGATCGCGAACGATCACAATTCGCCCCGAACGGCACCCGACCTCGAACGGTCACCATTCACCTCAAACGGCACCCGATCGCGAACAATCACAATCTGCCTCGTGCAGCACTCGACCACGAACGGTCACAACTCGCCTCGAACGGCACCCCTCACCTCAAATGGCTTGATCACGAACGGTCGTCAGTTAGGGCCATATAGAAATGCTAGATCGCGAACGGTCGCATTCCACCTCAAATGGCTAGATCGCGAACGGTCGTCATTTAAGGTCATATAAAACTGTCAAACTCTTCGCAGGTTGTACCACAGGTCATCAACAGGATATGAACATCCAACTTATGGAACTACAAAACATGCTTTCTATCGCAAGGCATGTTTTGGGAGGCAAATGTTATCCCGCCTTTTGGCAAGGCCGTGACACCAAAAAGTTGACTGGAAAACTAAAAACAGTTCGTCATAAAAGTTCGTTATACACTGTTTCACCACAGACATTGTTATCCCGCTTTTTGGTCAAAACCGGAATATCAAACAAATCGACAAGAAAGGATGGGTATCAGGATTGGAAGTCGATTAGAGACAAGGTTGTGATCGATGTTGTCAAAATTTGACCGGGCTCCGATCAGGATGGAATCGATTGGAGATGATGATCAAGGCTAGGAGGAACTATGTTTCATTTTTCAGGACGATCGGAGTTCGTACACACAAAATATGAATGGATTAAAATACACAAAGCACGGTTCGAATCGATGTACTTCGAATCGATGGATGATGGTTCGAATCGATGAAGGTTCGAATCAATTGAAGTTCACCACACTTCGTATCGATACGGTCCGTATCGATGAAGATGGATTCAGTCGTTTGCTCTGGGACAACAAGTTCGAATCGATCAAGACAGAGTATAAGGCTTTGAATCGATGAGGTCAAGGAGAGTTCGAATCCATCGGGTTAGGGTATGTTCGAATCGATCGATTCGACGAGATCGATTCGAAGCATGCTCCTAGGATCGATACGAATAAGAACGATGGATACGAATTGGAAGTATGCACAAGTCAGGGAAACGCGCACATAACTTGATCGAGTCAAAGGAGACGGATACGAAGTAATGGATTTGAATCACGGATGTGAACTGGACACGAGGTATGGATGCGAAGCGCGTATCCAGGAAAGAAGCGTTCAACACGGCAAAAAAGGTGGATCAGCCCTGGGATTTCGAGACACGTCATCGATGCGCACGTGACCGATCGAGTCGAAGGAAGTGGATTCGAACCAATGGATTCGAACACAACAGCCTTCACGAAAAACCACAACTTGAATCGATTATAACTCGAGATCTACAAGTCCAAATGCTATGAAATTTTCACAGGAGCTTGAGTATGCATAGAAGAATGTTCACGCCAAGTTTCATCATGTTTGGGCACTTTCTTGATCGATTCGAACCAAGGGTCGAATCGATCCCAATTTGGGCCCGTACCTCCAGATTTCGGCCATGTGGACCCCCTCACGTGCCAGAACTGGTCTCCCTTCAATTTAGGCAAAATATCAGCCTCCTACACCTATAAATAGAGCCCCCGGTCATTCAGAAAAGGGGTCGGAGAATTCTAAGAGCTAAAAAGCACCCAGACTCTGCCAGATTTACTCCAGTTCGCCATTGCTGTTTTAGATTCAGATTATAATCAAAAAGTTTGTTGTACTACGCGATAAGAAATTGTAATCTTCAAGCATCGAGCAATAAAATCATAAAAAATTTGGAGTGGACGTAGGCCGGAGATAGCCGGACCACTATAAATCTCGTGTTTTTGTTCACTATTTCTGGATTGTTGTTTGTTGTTTGCTTAGATCTAAGATTTGTGTTTGAATATTGCTGATTTGTATTCATTCACTGGTGCTTTCACAACACTTGGGGTTTGTGACCATTTTTGGCGCAAACACTTTGGTGCTTTCACTGAGAAATACTAGCACCCGCTACACCAGATTCAAAGTTTAGATTTGAAAGTTTGAAGGATTCAGATTGACTCGACAATGACTCGACAGACAAGACAAAGAGCTGAGAGAAGTCAACAAGGAGGAAGTCAAGAGGCATCCTCCGGAGCTGGAGAAGGACAAGCTTCGATTTACATTACCAGAGATGAAATGGAAGCTATGGCGAATTCATTACATGAGAGGTTGCTAAAGAGTCAACAGGATATGATGCAGACTTTCTTCGAGCAGATAAGAGCTGCAGGAACACAGAACCTCGGACCAACTATGGTGACTGCAAATGTGGAACAAGGAACTAGGGTTGCGGAACCCAATGGAGGACAGAATACAGAACCGGAAGGCAATCAACAAGGGCTTGGGGGCAGGCCCACAGGATCCAACGCAGAAGGACCTTTGGAAGGAGTTCAACAGGCTAGGGCCAATGTAGCTGCTAATGAGCCACATGAAGAATATGTGCCGGAGTTCCCTCGGGAGCACGGGGGGAAACTCCTGACAAACAACGCTGGATTAATGGAAATCATTAAGAAGACTATGCGTGGAGGTTCGACCAATAGAGACTTGGAAGGAGTGAACAGGAGTCTGTTCATTTGGGAAATCAGGATAGCTCAGAATCCACCTAAGTTCAAATTACCTAGCATGGAAGCGTATAATGGCAAGGCTGACCCAACTGATCACTTGATGAGATATACTAGGCACATGGAAGTGCTGGGGGCATCGGAGGAAGTAATGGCCAGGTGCTTCCCGTTGTATTTGACAGATCTAGCTGCAATGTGGTTTAGACAGTTAGAAGAAGGATCTATCAGGACTTGGAGGGAGTTGGTAGACAGGTTTTTGGGACAGTTTCGGGTTCATATCAAAAGACCTAAGAACGTGATGACGTTAACATCGGTAAAGAAAAGGACGGATGAATCGCTTAGAGCTTTTCTAACTCGGTGCAATACGGCGGTAGCTTCGGTGGATCGGCCAGATCCATCAATGGTTTTGATGGCGGAAGTGTCGGGAGTCAGGGAGGATTCATATTTTAAGGTATCCTTAATACGAGACCCACCACTAGATCTTGGGGAATTCTTTCACGAAGCTGAAAGGTTCCTTCGGCAAGAAGATGCATGTGTGGATTTAAAGTTAAAGGAGGTGAATGCGACTGAGGGTGGAGGACCATCCAACGGAAACCCTGATAAAGACAAAGGAAAGAGGAAGCTGGACGACGATTCTGAAAAATCTAGGAAGCGATGGAAGGATCCAAAGTTTTCCACATACACAGGATTGAATGAGACGCTGGAGCGGATTTATTTGGAAACCCGGAATCGCCTTCCTTACCAAAGGCCGGCTAGGAGAGAACCATCTAAACGGGAAAGAGCGTCAGGAAGGCACTGTCTCTTCCACGATTTGGACGGGCATGATACCAACAGCTGCAGGCACTTAAAGGACATAATTGAGGAACATGTGAGGAATGGGCAATTGAGGCAGTATGTTGGGGCTCGGATTGCAGTGGCGGAGCAGGAGCAACCACCGCCTACCTCAAGCCATGATGATATGAGACCCAGGAATGATGGTCGATTGATTATCAATTGACTGGGAAAATATGAAATAAGTAACAAGCCATTGGCAAGCAACTAAGTCATTTACACATGTATGGGGACGGAGATAGCCCCTAGGCATGCTCTGAATGATGATAAACCGCGAAGCCATGGTTTGCGAAATTTGTCTTTTGTTTTTGGATTGGACACTCGTTTTTCTGTTTTGGTCTTGGAGTTTGGATTGAACTCCTGATCTTGCTCGTTTTTCTGGTTCTGGCATTCATTCGGATGTGTTCTCCGTATTGGATGATGATTTTTATTTCTTGGTATGGATTTCTGGTTTTCCGATTTGATTTGGACCGTGGATTGGACTTTTATTGGATTCTTTTTGGTTTTTGATAAACGGTCGTCAGGTGTAGATTACGCCTGGCAAGGGGTGAGTCTTTTTTCCCGAACGTGGTAAATTGACTCATTCAGGTCGTCGAGTATGGACTATGCTCGGCAAGGGTCCGAAGTGACCAGGATTCGGCCTAGGACTTAGGCCCCCTATTATCGATTATTGTTTCAGGTCGTTGAGTATGGACTATGCTCAGCAAGGGTCCGGAGCGACCAGGATTCGGCTTAGGACTTAAGCCATGGCATTACTTACGTCCAGGGACACTGGACCACGGTCGTCAGGTGTGGATTGCGCTTGGCAAGAACCCGGAGAGGTTAGCTCAACGTACAGGGACACTGGACCACGGTCGTTAGGTGTTGATTGCGCTTGGCAAGAACCCGGAGAGGTTAGCTCGACGTCCAGGGACACTGGACCACGGTCGTCGAGTGAGGATTGCGCTTGGCAAGGGCCTAGAGAGGTTATGGATTTGGATATCAACCCGGAGAAGTCTTGGATTCGGTTGTTGGATAAGGATGGACTAATAACTCAGTCTTCGAGTTTGGATGGGCATGGAATTGGCTATGGACTTTGGATATCGGATTCGGAAATTATTCAAAACACGGCTTCTTATCACAGGGCATGTTTTGGGGGGCAAATGTTATCCCGCTTTTTGGTCAAAACCAGAATATCAAACAAATCTACAAGAAAGGATGGGTATCAGGATTGGAAGTCGATTAGAGACAAGGTTGTGATCGATGTCGTCAAAATTTGACCTGGCTCCGATTAGGATGGAATCGATTGGAGATGATGATCAAGGCTAGGAGGAACTATGTTTCATTTTTCAGGACGATCGGAGTTCGTACACACAAAATATGAATGGATTAAAATACATAAAGCAAGGTTCGAATCGATGTACTTCGAATCGATGGATGATGGTTCGAATCGATGAAGGTTCGAATCGATTGAAGTTCACCACACTTCGTATCGATACGGTCCGTATCGATGAAGATGGATTCAGTCGTTTGCTCTGGGACAACATGGTCGAATAGATCAAGACAGAGTATAAGGCTTCGAATCGATGAGGTCAAGGAGAGTTCGAATCCATCGGGTTAGGGTATGTTCGAATCGATCGATTCGACGAGATCGATTCGAAGCATGCTCCTAGGATCGATACGAATAAGATCGATGGATACGAATTGGAAGTATGCACAAGTCAGGGAAACGCGCACATAACTTGATCGAGTCAAAGGAGACGGATACGAAGTAATGGATTCGAATCACGGATGTGAACTGGACACGAGGTATGGATGCGAAGCGCGTATCCAGGAAAGAAGCGTTCAACACGGCAAAAAAGGTGGATCAGCCCTGGGATTTCGCGACACGTCATCGATACGCACGTGACCGATCGAGTCGAAGGAAGTGGATTCGAACCAATGGATTCGAACGCAACAGCCTTCACGAAAAACCACAACTTGAATCGATTATAACTCGAGATCTACAAGTCCAAATGCTATGAAATTTTCATAGGAGCTTGAGTATGCATAGAAGAATGTTCACGCCAAGTTTCATCATGTTTGGGCACTTTCTTGATCGATTCGAACCAAGGGTTGAATCGATCCCAATGTGGGCCCGTACCTCCAGATTTCGGCCATGTGGACCCCCTCACGTGCCAGAACTGGTCTCCCTTCAATTTAGGCGAAATATCAGCCTCCTACACCTATAAATAGAGCCCCCGGTCATTCAGAAAAGGGGTCGGAGAATTCTAAGAGCTAAAGAGCGCCCAGACTCTGCCAGATTTACTCCAGTTCGCCATTGCTGCTTTAGATTCAGATTATAATCAAAAAGTTTGTTGTACTACGCGATAAGAAATTGTAATCTTCAAGCATCGAGCAATAAAATTATAAAAACTTTGGAGTGGACGTAGGCCGGAGATAGCCGAACCACTATAAATTTCGTGTTTTTGTTCACTATTTCTGGATTGCTGTTTGTTGTTTGCTTAGATCTAAGATTTGTGTTTGAATATTGCTGATTTGTATTCATTCACTGGTGCTTTCACAACACTTGGGGTTTGTGACCATTTTTGGCGCAAACAGACATCGATGAATTTTGTCTGATCCCGGATCAGGCCACAACTGACAAGACATGACAAGTAAAGCCATGCAAACCAACGTTCCAAGTTTCAAGTCAATCCGAGTTCGTATGCTCAAGATATGATCGATTCAAGATAGAGAAAATAGCCCTTGCTCGAATCCATGGATTACGCTCTAAGTTCGAATCCATAGGCAGGGGTCCTGTTCGTATCCATCCACTTGAAACCACTCCATATCCATCCAGTTGTAGTGCTTCGAATCCATGGAGTCATTCCTCTTCGTATCCATCAGGTTTGCCTTCGTTCGAATCCAACAAGTCAGAGCACTTCGAATCGATGAGGCTACTTCACTTCGCATCCTTCGCGTTGAAGACCTTCGACCCCGTTCCCTAAAGAGCTTCGAATCTACCCTGCTAAGACAACTTCGAATCGATCAATACTTTCTTTGATCGATTCGAACGAACATCCATTCGATCGACCTAAAGAAGCATGTCTTCGAATCCATTGCCTCGAAACCAGGAGGAAGCGGCTAAAACCATGGATTCGACCCATTAAACTCGGAGAAAAAGATGGGTTGACCCGAGAAACGCACGCGCCACATCACCATACGCACGCGCCATACATCGATTTGACCCTATCGATTCGATGGGATCGATTCGAACGAAGGGATTCAACCAGAAATGCAACCTTGAATCGATCATAACTAGAGATCTACAATTCCAAATGCCATGAAATTTTCACAGAAGCTTGCACGCATGTTGAAGAATGTCCACATCAAATTTCAGCTCGATTGGACAATTTCTTGATCGATTCGAACATAACTTCGAATCGATCCCAAAGTGGGCCCGGATTTCCAGAAAGCGGGCATGTGGGCCCTCTCACGTGCCAGAACTGGTCTCCCTTCAATTTAGGCGAAATATCAGCCTCCTACACCTATAAATAGAGCCCCTGGTCATTCAGAAAAGGGGTCAGACAATTTTGAGAGCTAAAGAGCGCCCAGACTCTGCCAGATTTACTCAGAATCACCACTGCTTCTTTAGATTCAGACTTAGCTCAGAAAATCAGTTGTACTACATTACAAGAAACTGTAATCTTCAAATAAACATCAATAAAATCATCACCTTCAGAGTGGACGTAGGCAAGATCGCCGAACCACTATAAATCTCGTGTTTCTGTTCATTATTTCTGAATTGTGATACTCTATTTACTTAGATTTGAGATTTGTGTGTGAATATTGTTGATTTATATTCATACACTGGTGCTTTCACAACATTCGGGGTTTGAAACCAATTTTGGCATAAACAATAGGTGTCTTACAAAGCCAACTATGCATCCCACTTAGACATATCTGTGGAAGATCGACTAGCACATCCTGTGTGTACAGATTCCATATAATAGCTTCATCTGTTAACATGTCGAGCTGGTCGCAATATTAAGTGGCCACCTGCTTTGGAGACTCAACCCAACTCGTTGAACCAAACACCTATATAAATAGTTATACAATTAGAGTTTTATTAGTCCAAAAATATACACATGTAAATGTAGTTGGAAATTAACTACCTTGCACTATAAGGCAATGTTCTATCGATCTGCATGGATGAAGTCACATTTGGACGACCAATGGGAAGATGTGTCCATGCCTAAAGCTGTAAAATCAATCAAAAATTTGAATACATTAGAATTAAATATTATATATGAGTGTATAACAAATATATCTATTCGTATTATACCTGTAAAAGCGAGAGACAACCAGCTATTGATTTGGATTTCATGAGTGCAACATTTGTTAACTCATTATATAATGTTGCCAATATTGCACTACCCCAAGAATATCATGCACACTCATCCAAATTTCGCAAAACCAATAACCAAAAAAGGTTTTGTCGTCCTTTAGAATGATCGGGAAATAGACGACAAGATATCAAATGTAGAATAACAGCTCTCGCATGATATTCAATTTCTACATCTGAAGCATCCGGTGATGGCTCATCTGTAAACATATCACGAACCCATGTCAACTTAACTGTTGCACCTCTTATCTCACTTCGAGGTGGAACCACACCTAAACACTGTTGACAAATATCTCCTTAATTAATTAGTTGTCTAATAGTAACAAGATTTCCTTCTACTATAACACCAAGAAGACAACTAACATTTGCTAATGTGATGGTAATTTCACCTGTAGGAAAATGGAAGGTTGAAGTCTTGGGTCTCCATCTATCTACCAATGAAGTAACTAGCGCATGATCTATTTTGAAAAAGCCCAATCTAGATATTTCCCTGAATCTCGCTCTTTGTAATGCAAGTTGAACTCTTGGAGTATTAGACTTGATGAATTTTAATTTTCTTGAATGATCATGACACTCAAGTGGCTCATCACTCTACACATTCAGAAATGAACAAAAGGAGAAAAAAAGTGGAATTAGTAACCAAATAAAAACATTCTAATGTAAGCACAGATGTTTAAAAAAACCTTCATCAAGTTCCTATTATTGCTTTGATGTTCATTTTGAAGATACAAAACACTTGCATTCACGGGATCCGGGTACCAACTCTATAAGGAAAAAAGGTTCAAGTGTGAACATCATGCAATTGAATACAAATTTTGACAATTAAATTGCATGTGACTTGAACAAGTATTTTTGAGAGTTGAACAATAACTCCAATCCTTGTAACAAACTAAATTTGAACAAACTAGTTCAACATCTATTCACACCACCAATACTGTCAAAGCCTATCGATCATGAAAAACAGTTCGTATATTTGGCGATATCAGAAAACGCTATCAGCGCTGCATTAATCCGAGAAGAAGACAAGATACAGAGGCCAGTATACTATGTCAGCAAACGATTGACTAGGGCTGAAAGAAATTATCCGAAGCTGGAAAAGTTGGCTTACTGCCTTGTCATTGCATCAAGAAAACTCCGACCATACTTCCAGGCACATTCCATTATTGTTTACACCAACCAGCCGTTACGATAGGTCCTTTCGCGGCCTGAGACGTCTGGTAGGTTACTCAAGTGGAACATCGAACTGAGCCAGTTTGACCTTACTTACGCTCCGTGACGGGCCATACAAGGACAAGTCCTAGCCGATTTCATAGCTGAATTTACCATCCCGAAGGACTTGCCCGAAGCCAGTGAATCCCCCGAATACGTCTGGAAACTTTATACCGATGGAGCATCAAACAACTGGTGTTCAGGCGCTGGTATTGTGCTTGAAACTCCCGAGGGTCGATCCATATGTTATGCCATAAAGTTCGATTTCCATGCGACTAATAATGAAGCTGAATATGAAGCCCTCCTAGCTGGCTTGAAACTCGCTAGAGATTTGAGGATTATCGCAGTGGAAGTTTACTGTGATTCACAGTTAGTTGTGTATCAGGTACGAGGAGAGTATCAAGCAAGAGATCGAAGGTTGGCTGCATACTTAGCTCGAGTTAAAGAAGTACTAGACCATTTCGATTACTACGCCATCTATAGTATACCTCGAGAACGCAACCAAAAGGCCGATTCGTTGGCGAAGTGAGCCAGCACAGGCGAAGCTCAACAAATGGGACTCGTACCCGTAGAAACGCTATCTTCCCCAAGTATCGACCGGGCAGAAATAAACCGGGTATGCGAAACTATCCCCGAAAAGGATTCATGGATGACTCCACTCAAAAATTACATTGAGCACGGGACCCTGCCGGAGCGTAGGAGTGAAAAAAGACAGGTCCTTCGAAAGGCCTCAAGATTTACCATCCAGAATGGACTCATGTACAGAAGAGGGTACTCAGTTCCCCTACTCCGATGTATCGCTCATGATGAAATTAAACAAGTGTTACGCGATGTACACGAGGGAGAATGTGGCGATCACACCGGGAGGCAAGCACTTGCTAAGAAAATACTTCACTACAAATATTACTGGCCTACCGTTAATCGCAATGCATTGGACTATGCAAAGAAATGTGATAGGTTCCAGAAATACGCCTGAATCCCTAGGGCTCCCCCTACTGAGATAACGCAAATGGTCAGGTCATGGCCGTTCGCAATGTGGGGCATCGACATCATCGGTGCTCTACCTCTGGCAAAAGGTGGTGCGAAGTACGCTATCGTCGCAGTGATTACTTTACAAAGTGGGCTGAAGCCGAAGCTCTCGCTACCATTACAACGAAGAAAGTAATCAACTTTGTGGTTCGTAACATCATCTGTCGATTCGGTCTCCCACACACCATAATCACGGACAACGGAACCCAATTCGACAGTGTTGAATTCAAAGATTTCTACAAACGATTTCACATCCAAAAGAAATTCTCCGCAGTTGCACACCCTCAAGCGAATGGACAAGTCGAAGCAGTTAATAAAGTCATAAAGTCCATCCTGAAGAAACGACTAGAAAAGGTCGGGGGCAAGTGGGTTGATGAACTTCCTATGGCTCTATGGGCTTACCGAACAACCCACAAGACCGCGACCGACCACACTTCATTCTCTCTTTCTTACGGTTCAGAGGCCGTTATTCCAGTCGAGCTAGAAGTACCTTCTCATCGTGTGACATACTATGATCCGAAGACAAATGCTATATTACTTGCTGAATCTCTTGATCAACTGGATGAGAAGCGTGAAGAGGCTGATTTGAGGGCAGCTGCGCATCGAAGTCGAGTCGCCCGATTGTACAACGCCAAGGTCCGTCCGTGAACCTTCGAACTAGGTGATCTCGTCTTGAAAAGAATCTATCCGGTTCCTTCACACATGAAGCCGACATGGGAAGGACCGTATGTTATTGAACAAAGGCTCGGAGATGGCACATTCAAGTTATCGACCGTCGACGGTCTTACCCTGCCAAGAGCTTGGAATAGCGAGAGCCTTTGCCGCTATTACACCTAACAGGCTACCTTTATCCATTTAGTTTACTTTCCTTTTCTGAAATTTGTTTACGCATTTCGAAATTAGAACTTATAATAAGGCAGCTGACTTTGCCATACTTTCTTATTTCAGCAATAAAATGCAACCTCTTCGAGCCAGAGCTGTGATTTACTTGAAATACTTCGTACGACCATCACTATGCACGGAGAGCTAAGTCTCATCATACGGTGGGATTTATTCAAATAGAGAGTGGCTGCGGTGCAACCAATCACTCCCTAAGTGAAACCCGAGCTCGGGGGCAAGCCATCACATCAAAGTCAAAAAAGGGATTGATACACGACAATCCTTATTCAACTCCGAATTCCTAGAGTGCGAAGCGTAGTATAAACATCCAACTTCGAATTCCCAGGGCGCGAACCGGAGTATAAACATTCAACTCCGTATTCCCAGAGTGCGAAGCGGAGTATAAACATCCAACTCCGAATTCCCGGAGCGCGAACCGGAGTATAAACATCCAACTCCGAATTCCCACGGCGCGAACCGGAGTATAAACATTCAACTCCGTATTCCCAGAGTGTGAAGCTGAGTATAAACATTCAACTCCGTATTCCCAAAGTGCGAAGCGGAGTATAAACATCCAACTCCGAATTCCCAAGGCGCGAACCGGAGTATAAACATTCAACTTTGTATTCCCAGAGTGCGAAGCGGAGTATAAACATCCAACTCCGAATTCCCGGAGCGTGAACCGGAGTATAAACATCCAACTCCGAATTCCCAAGGCGCGAACTGGAGTATAAACATTCAACTCCGTATTCCCAGAGTGCGAAGCGGAGTATAAACATCCAACTCCGAATTCCCAGAGCGCGAACCGGAGTATAAACATCCAACTCCGAATTCCCAGAGCGCGAAACGAAGTATAAACATTCAACTCCGTATTCCCAGAGCGCGAAGCGGAGTATAAACATCAACTCCGGACTCCCAGAGTGCAAATGCCAATTCCAAGTCTCCCGATCATGGACATATGATCGAAACATAAGCCGGCGTAACCAGTCACCGATGAACGAATGGGAATCCCCGGAGTACGAAAATGATCATCGACAATCGAACAAGCATGGATGCATTACTCAATCTCCACTTGACTCAGATGTCCATTCGGTGGCACAAGGCTCAGCATGTTATAAGTAAGAAGCGATCGTCGACTGACAGTCTACTGCTCATCCCCAAGACTGGGGGGCAGAACTCAAGCATCAACCATTGATTGAAACGATGCGACGTCAGAATTCAACTCGCTTCTCGGACACTAAAACAAACTTGGTTTGGAACCTAAAACTTCACAAGTTCATTTCGGACACTAAAACACTTAGACGAATACACAATGACAAAAAAGAAAAGTTTCATTTCTATTGATTATAGAAGATGTTCGTGTACAAGTTTCCAAAAAATATCTACTAGCAGGGGCCGAACCCGCATCTATACACGGCTAACAAATTGCAAAAAATCAAAATACACCAGATGATCATGCCTAATCTCTCTTCTTCCTGGGCTTCCTCTTCAGTGTGGACCCGCTCGAGCCATCGCCAATCTTCCTCTTCAAGCCTGTGCCTTTCGGCGGTTGGTCTTCAAGCCTGTGACCGTTCGCGGTCGGGTGCCGTTCGAGGCGATTTGTGACCGTTCGCGGTCGGGTGCCGTTCGAGGCGATTTGTGACCGTTCGCGGTCGGGTGCCGTTCGAGGCGATTTGTGACCGTTCGCGGTCGGGTGCCGTTCGAGGCGATTTGTGACCATTCGCGGTCGGGTGCCGTTCGAAGCGAATTGAATGTGCCCGGGGAGGGACTTAGTATCATCAATACCAGGTTTCACGTTCGGGTGAATTCCCGGATTGTTTGTTGCAATGGTTTATCGCCATCTCAGAGCATGCCTAGGGACCGTTCGAGATCTCGTACATGTGTAAGCGGCTTAGCCGTTATGAACTCACAAGTAGCATTTTTTCATTGAAAATAAGTTTTTAGTAGAAATGGTAAACAAAATCAAGTTCAAATTTTCAAATCAAGATGAAACAAAAGCAAAGCAAGGATGTCAAAGTGTAAACTCCCACAACGATAGGGTTAATAGTCATTCAGAGCATGCCTATGGACCGCTTGTGATCTCGCACATGTGTAAATGACTTACCCGTGTTGGTGAGAGGTTTACGACTTGTTCATCGTTATTTTAATTAATTGATAACCATACGGTGTCCCGGCTCAGGGTCACCCCTAGCTAATGTAGACGGTGGTCGCTCTGGCTCCACTACTAGAGCTCGCCTTCTCACATACTGAAGTAGCATACCGTTCCTGATGTGCCCTTCCACCTCATCCTTCAGATGTCTACAGTCGTTAGTGCTATGACCGTTCAGTTCGTGGAACAAGCAATATCTGTCTGATTTCCTCTCGTCAACAGTGGGGTCTCTTCGTATTGGCCTACGGTAGGGAACTTGCTCTCGTGTATCTTGGTAGATTCGCTCCAAACTCTCATTCAGCTCTGAGTAGGTAGTGAATCGTGGCTCTCTCCGCAGTCGCTTTGGTCCGTCACCACTATCCTCAGCCTTTCGTTTTTCTTTATCCTTGCCCGAGTCCTTTTCGAGAGGCTTTTTGTCTTTAATTGCATAAACTTCTATTCCCTCTCCTTCTTCTCTTTCAGCATTAGCGTCTTCCAATCGCAAAAATTTTTCTGCCTCGTGATAGAATTCTCCTAGATCCATAGGTGGATCCTTAGTTAATGAATTTTTGAATTCTGTGCCGTCAGCTATTCCGGACACAGCTGCCATCATAACCATGGATGGATCTGGCCGATCCACCTATGTTGCTGCCTCATTGAACCACGTCAAGAAATTCCTCAAAGACTCCCCAGCTTTCTGCTTTAGCGTTGCCAAACTCATCACATTCTTGGGTCTTTAAATGTGAACCCTGAATTGCCTCATAAATTTCTCAATCAAATCGGTCCATGTCCCAATGGAACCGCTCTCTAGTTGTCTGAACCATAAAGCTGCTATGTCTGTCAAATACAATGGAAAGCACCGGGCCATGACTTCCTGTGATGCCCCCAGCACTTCCATGTACCTTATATACCTCGTTAGATGGACCGTAGGATCCGTCCTCCCATCATACCTTTCTACTGTTGGTAGTTTGAATTCTGGTGGGTTCCTAGCCAACCTAATCGCAGGAGAAAAGGGACTCCTGTTCACGTCTTCAAAATCTCTGTTTACTAATCCTCCTTTCATGGCTCGCCTGACCATCTCTGCCAATCTATCGTTGTCTCCAAGCTGTAGTCCTCGTTCACTACCTTCGATCTGCCCCCCGAGTCCGTGCGAGCTTTCGGGTGTCTGCCCCCCTGGCTGAGCGTTCATCCCTCTATCGCCGCCAGGTTGCTCGGAGTCCTTGTCTCTCTTCCCGGGATTGGATCAACATGTCCTAAGTGTGTGCCCCCCAGCTCCGGCGTTGCGCTAGATGGTCCTGCTCCGTTCTGGACTCTGGTTGCTCCTTTATTTTGCGCTCCAAGTTGTCCAATCTGTTGAAGCAAATTCTGGATCATTTCCTACTGTCTCTTCATCATTGTCTCCATCTCATCCCTGGTGATGAAGATCGATGCTTGGTTTGCTCCTGAGGAAGCCTCTTGACTCCCTTCGTGCTGACTTCTCTCAGCTCGTTGCCTTCTACTTGTTTGTCGGGTCATTGTCTTTCAAATCTTCAAGCTTTCAGATCTGAACTTCAAATCTCGTATAGCGGGTGCTAGTCCTTCTTAGTGAAAGCACCAAAGTGTTTGCCAAAATTGGTCACAAACCCCGAATGTTGTGAAAGCACCAGTGTATGAATATAAATCAACAATATTCACACACAAATCTCAAATCTAAGCAAACAGAGTATCACAATTCAAAAATAATGAATATAAATGCGAGATTTATAGTGGTTCGGCGATCTTGCCTACGTCCACTCTGAAGTTGATGATTTTATTGATGTTCACTTGAAGATTACAATTTCTTGTAATGTAGTACAACTGATTTTCTAAGCTAAGTCTGAATCTAAGGAAGCAGTGGTGATTCTGAGTAAATCTTGCAGAGTCTGGGCGCTCTTTAGCTCTCAAAATTTTCTGACCCCTTTTCTGAATGACCAGGGGCTCTATTTATAGGTGTAGGAGGCTGATATTTCGCCTAAATTGAAGGGAGACCAGTTCTGGTACGTGAGGGGGCCCACATGCCCGCTTTCAGGAAATCCGGGCCTATTTCGGGATCGATTCGAAGTCCATTCGAATCGATCAAGAAATCATCCAATTGAGCTAAAATTTGGTGTGGACATTCTTTAACATGTGCACAAGCTTCTGTGAAAATTTCATAGCATTTGGATTTGTAGAACTTGAGTTATGATCAATTCAAGATCGTATTTCTGGCTGACACGCTTGCTTCGAATCGATCCCTTCGAATCGATAGGGTCGAATCGATGGCTTCGCGCGTGGCATTGTTGACGTGGCGCATTTTCTTCGTATCGATCCGCCTTTCACTCCGAGTTGACTGGGTCGACTCCATGGTTTTAGCTGCTTTGACTTAGTGGATTCGAGGTAGTGGATTCGTAGATATGTTCGTTCGAATCGATCAAGGTATATCATGGTTGATTGATTCGGAGCTGCCTCAACAGGGTGGATTCGAAGTAACTTACGAGATGGATTCTAATGCCTTCCCTTTGATAGATTCGAAGCAGGGTTATGCTCCGTGGATTCGAAGCACCTCCTCTCGATAGATTCGGAGCAGAGGAAATTCGATGGAGTCGAACGAAGGCTGTCCCATGGATTCGAACTAGAGCTTGGCCACGAAGCTCGGCCACTTGATTGATTCGAACATAGGCTCCGCCTATGGATTCGAATCAGGGGCATCTCCTTCACCTTGTATCGATCATAAGTTGAGCGTACGAACTCGGATTGTCTTGAAACTTGGAACGTTGGTTTGCATGTCTTTACTTGTCATGTCTTATTAATTGTAGCATGATCCGGACTCAGACAAAATTCATCGATATCTACGGTGAACTTGTGATGTAACCGTCCTACAGGATGGACTGTCATTGATTTCTAGTCAACTTTTTGGTGTCACGGCCTTGCCAAAAGGCGGGATAACAATAACTATTCAGAATAAAGACTGCAGCACTTCAAATCACATCATGTTTTCACAAGACGTACTTTGGGGGCAAATGTTATACCGCCTTTTGGCAAGGCCGTAACACCAAGGAATTGACTAGTAACTAGTGACGGCCCGTTGCAGAGATCAGTTATATACAGGCTTACTACGGATATCGATGAATTTTGTCTGAGTCTGGATCGAGCCAAAATTGGTAGGACACAACAAGCTAAGCCATGGGAGTCAACGTTCAAGATCTCAAGACAATCCGAGTTTGTATGCTCAAGTTATGAGGGACGCAAAATTGGATAAAAATCAGTCACCATTCGACTCGCTCCTTCGACTCGCTTCGCAACACCCAGGAGAAGCCAACTTCGACTCGCTCCACATCCCTCAGAGCTGCTCACTTCGACTCGCTCCAGTTCGAAAGCATCGAAAGCACACACTTCGACTCGCTGCCCATTTCGACTCGATCTCCCAGTGATAGCTTCGACTCGCTCGACCGGTTCTAGCTTCGACTCGCTCGAAACAATGCTTGCTTCGACTCGCTCGACTCGCTCGAAGCAACGTCCAGGACAGAATGAGAATCGAATGCCACGCCATCGATTCGAACGGAAGCGAGTCGAAACGAGAAGCGAGTCGAAGGAAACAGCCTACCGAGGACTCCATTTCGTATCGATCATATCTCCCAATCTACAAGTCCAAATGCTATGGAATTTTCACAGAAGACTACGTGCATGCTAAAGAATGTCCACGCCAAATATCGACTCCATTGGATGAAATCTCGAGCGAGTCAAAATCTGCTCGTGCCGATCACGGATCGGACCGAAACTTCACGGGCTTGGGCGTGCGGGCCTGGTCACGTGCCAGAGAGGGTCTCCCGAGATCTGGGTGAAATACCAACCTCCTACACCTATAAATAGACCCCCAAAGCCAACAGAAAAGGGGTTCTTCTTCCTCTTTGAGATCTCCAACGCCCGGACTCCGCCAGATCCATATCTGAACTCCACTGCTGCTGCTACCAACAAATTTCATTACTGCAAATCATTGTAATTCGCTGTAATTTGTTGAGATCAATTATAAACATCAAAGGAAGATCAATAAAGCAAACTACTTCATAGTGGACGTAGGCAATACGCCGAACCACTCTAAATTCTTATGTCTCCCTGCGTTTTAATTATTCTCATTTCTGAAATTTGGAGTTTTTGTTAGATAATTCCTCTTTTTCCATTTAATTTCTTCACTTTATATCTTCAAAGACTTCCGAAGAGTGTTGTGCCCAATTTTGGTACAAACAATATGCTAATGGAAATATACCATCATTTGCATCTACTCCAGTCGCGACTAGCAACGTACCTTGATATTTACCGTATAGATGAGTGCTATCAATGCAAATCAACGGTCGACAATGTGCAAAACCCTCAATAGATGCACCGAATGCCCAAAATGCACTCTTAAAAATAACTTTATCATTGGTGATTCTTTCGATATTTGAAAACTGTTCTCGGATTTTTTTAATAGTAGCTAAATATTATGGTAACTCAGCATATGATGTTTCCCAATCTCCAAAAACTCTCTCAAGTGCTTTATGCAATGCTCTATATGCCTTGAAGTAGCTGATTTTGATAAAAAAAGTTTCAGACATTAGAACTTGAATTGCAGAAGGAGTGGTATTCAAATCCGATTTCGCAAAAGGAAGTACTTTATTAGCAGTAAATCTGCTTGTAGCTTGTTTATAATTTGAATTAATAATCGGATTAACACAAGTATGATTGCCATCATATTTTCTAATTTCCCACCACCCCATCCATGATTTTTTAGTGACAACTGCATGTATTCTCCAATGGCAATTTTTATCAACATTACAAATCGTGGTGTATTCTGTTTTTTGGGATTTTATGGGTTTAAAAGAAACAGAATTCTTGATGGACCACTCACTTAACCGCTGAATAAGTATTTCCTTTGTTTGAAATTGCATTCCCACTTGAAAACCAAAATCAACACATTCTGAGGTAAATACGTCTCTAATAGGAGTAATATTTTTAATCAATGATGCCGCCATAATTTTCGCACTACATAAATCATCTGTCAAAGGCATCTCAAATTCCATATGTTCATCGTTATCGTCATCATCTTCTTCCACCAAAGATGCTTCATTATTTTCTTTTTCTTTCTCATGATCAATTTCGAACTCTAGAGCTTCATTATTAACTTCCATATTATCCATCCATGACAAATCATTATCCATTGAAGCAATTTGCATGCTATCTATATGTGGTGAACTACGGCCTCCATCATCATTGTTAACCTCTCTAGCATTTGAAGGAACGGAGTGTAAAAATTGATCATTTTCCAATCTAGAGCTTGAACCACCCGGATGCACCATAAAACTGTGAAAAAAAGAGTATGAGATCAAAATACTATAAATTTAAACTACTTAAATGTAAATACTTTAACAAATTACTTACTTTGTATTCACACAAGTAGGAAATACTGGACTTGGATTGCTCTGATAAGGATAACTTGGAATAGTACCAAGAATTTGAGTAGAATGTTAGTTCAAATTAGTAGTAATTGCCTCTTCAAAATGTCTCAACTCCTCTTTTATTACAAATAATTCAATCACTTTCATATTAACGGAAAACATAGCATCGACATCTTCATCATCATTTACGTCGATAGTAGAAGATCCAAAATCCGTTACCCACTTGCTTACTAGTTTTACATCATACTCTTGTGAATCAATTTTTGTAACCCTATACACCGTTTCTTTTAGTTCATGATAGGAGCAAATTTTTTTAACCTTTGAACCCTTTTGTTTACCACCAACATATACTGGTGTATTGTTTTCTTTCATTGTCAATTTTCCATCAAAGTAGCAAATAATTGGGATGAAATCCGACATACTTCTAAAAAGGAAAATATAATTTATTTTAGAACAATCAATTACTAAACAAATACTAATGACATAATAAAGCATAAAAATGAGTGAGTACATATGTGAAAAGTAGAATATGAAAATAACTAAAAGTTGAGCTAGGGTTTGAGTTTAAACTAGATTTATACCTTCAAATTAATGCCAAATAGCTGATAGGAGTAATCCTACTAGTAATCCTTGTATACTTTGAGATTTTGATGAATTTTGAGGTGAATGGAAGAAAGGTACGAAATTTGGTTTTCTAGCTTGAAAATGTTGTGAGAGAAATGAGTAACTGCTACTTTCAGTTTGTGTTAGGTTGAAAATTTTACACCGGTGCATTTGGCAGATGCGCCAGTGTAAATTATAAGGGGGCGCATTTCGCAAATGGGCCCCGTATTATTATTTTTAAAATATGGCCAGCTCATCGCCGAGCTGGCCAAAACTAGCCTACAATTGCAAATAGTTTCCAGAGTAGCCTATTTATGCCAATACTTTTAAAAACCGGTCTCTTTTGAAAATTTGTCCTTTAAACAACATTGCTAATAACGAAGGTAATTTGTCTAATGCTTGTTGGTGTGTTTTATTGTTGGGCTCCCTGTTTTGTTGTAGCCAACCAATGATAGCAAGATCCGAGTGGAAGAGCATTTTTCCCAAATCGTTCTCTTGGTCCAGCGAACGTTCGGCAAATCAGTACGATGCAGAAATAGATTAAGTTGGTATCCACTCGGGGTTTGAAGTTGTACGATCTTTCTCCGGGTCGAGCATGTGACAACTGGGAAGGTTTCTTCAGGTCGTGGAGTAAGTCGAAAATTTGAAGCTTGCCCTGGGTCTGGCATGCGAAAGTTTGACGCAGGCATTTGATCGAGCATATGAATATTTGTAGCGTGGTTCGAGCCGGGCCAAAAGTCGACTCGAGAAATATGTTTGACAGTGCAATCGGTCGTGCGCCCGGAAAATCGACACACTTTTGGGAACCGCTCGAGTTGGCAATAGCACGACGCTCGCCCCGGTCCGGCCCGATGTTTAGGGGAAGGCCGCATCGGGGTCGGAGCGCAACTTAACGCCCGACGAAGGCCTTGCTTCGAGTCGGGAAGGTGAAAACTCGGGGCGCGCTTCGGGTCAAACTGGCAAATTCCCGAAGCATGCACTTGGAAGCAGCTGCTTCGAGTCGCACGATGGAAAACTTGGAGCGCGCTTCGGGAAAATCGGCATTTTTCTTGAGGCAAGCCCGAGGAAGTCCCTGCTTCGAGTCAAGCACATGAAAACGTCCAGCGTGCTTTGGGTCGTTCGGCTACTTACCCGAGCTCTCCCTGGACGATATTGCTCCGAGAAAACACGTAACTTGCTTTGGCTCGAGCATTGGGAAATTTAAAGCTGGGTCGGGAACGAGCATACGGATCGAGCGTTCGAGCGTACGCACGTCCGATGCATGCCCCGAGTCGAGCCGAAAGTCGACTCGAGAAATATGTCCCCTATCCCGCACAACCGTGAACTCGGACGTGCGTTCGGAAAGTCGACTTGCTTTTGGGAACCGCTCGAGTTTGCAATAGCACGACGCTCATCCCGGTCCGGCCCGATGTTTAGGGGAAAGTCGCATCGGGGTCGGAGCGCAACTTAACGCCCGACGAAGGCCTTGCTTCGAGTCGGGAAGGTGAAAACTCGGGGCGCGCTTCGGGTCAAACTGGCAAATACCCGAAGCATGCACTTGGAAGCAGCTGCTTCGAGTCGCACGATGGAAAACTCGGAGCGCACTTCGGGAAAATCGGCATTTTTCTCGAGGCAAACCCGAGGAAGTCTCTGCTTCGAGTCGAGCACGAGAAAACTGCCAGCGTGCTTCGGGTTGTTCGGCTACTTACCCGAAGCTCTTCCTGGACGATATTGCTACAAGAAAACACGGAACTTGCTTTGGCTTGAGCATTCGGAAATTTGAAGCTGGGTCGGGAGCGAGCATACGGATCGAGCGTACGCATGTCCGATGCGTGCTCCGAGTCGAGCCGAAATCGACTCGAGAAATATGTCCGCTATCCCGCATAACCGTGAACTCGGTCGTGCGTTCGGCAAGTTGACCCGCTTTTGGGAACCGTTTGAGTTGGAAATAGCAAGAACCTCGCCCCGGTCCGGCCCGATGTTTAGGGGAAGGCCGCATCGGAGTGGGAGCACAACTAACGCCCGACGAACGCTTTGCTTCGAGTCGGGAAGGTGAAAACTCGGGGCGCGCTTCGGGTCAAACTAGAAAATACCCGAAGCATGCACTTGGATGCTGCTGCTTCGAGTCGCACGATGGAAAACTCTGAGCGCGCTTAGGGGAAATCGGCATTTTTCTCGAGGAAAGCCCAAGGAATTCCCTGCTTCGAGTCGAGCACGTGAAAACTACCAGCGTGCTTCGGGTCGTTCGGCTACTTACCCGAAGCTCTCCCTGGACAATATTGCTCCGAGAAAACACGTAACTTGCTTTGGCTCAAGCATTCGGAAATTTGAAGCTGGGTCGGGAACGAGCATACGGATCGAGTGTACGCACGTCCAATGCGTGCTCCGAGTCGTGCCGAAAGTCGACTCGAGAAATATGTCCCCTATCCCGCACAACCGTGAACTCGGACGTGCGTTCGGCAAGTCGACTTGCTTTTGGGAACCGCTCGAGTTGGCAATAGCACGACGCTCATCCTGGTCCGGCCCGATGTTTAGGGTAAAGTCGCATCGGGGTCGGAGCGCAACTTAACGTCCGACGAAGACCTTGCTTCGAGTCGGGAAGGTGAAAACTCATGGCGCGCTTCGGGTCAAACTGGCAAATACCCGAAGCATGCACTTGGAAGCAGCTGCTTCAAGTCGCACATTGGAAAACTCGGAGCGCGCTTCGGGAAAATCGGCATTTTTCTCAAGGCAAGCCCGAGGAAGTCCCTGCTTCGAGTCGAGCATGAGAAAACAGCCAGGGTGCTTCGGGTCTTTCGGCTACTTACCCGAAGCTCTCCCTGGACGATATTGCTCTAAGAAAACACGGAACTTGCTTTTGCTCGAGCATTCGGAAATTTGAAGCTGGGTCGGGAACGAGCATACGGATCGATCGTACGCACGTCCAATGCATGCTCCGAGTCGAGCCGAAAGTCGACTCGAGAAATATGTCCGCTATCCCGCACAACAGTGAACTCGGACGTGCGTTCGGCAAGTCGACATGCTTTTGGGAACCGCTCGAGTTGGTAATAGCACGACGCTCGCCCCGGTCCGGCCCGCTGTTTAGGGGAAAGCCGCATCGGGGTCGGAGCGTAACTTAACGCCCGACGAAGGCCTTGCTTCGAGTCGGGAAGGTGAAAACTCGGGGCGCGCTTCGGGTCAAACTGGAAAATACCCGAAGCATGCACTTGGAAGCAGCTGCTTCAAGTCGCATGATGGAAAATTCGGAGCGCGCTTCGGGAAAATTAGCATTTTTCTCGAGGCAATCCCGAGGAAGTCCCTGCTTCGAGTCGAGCACGAGAAAACACCCAGCGTTCTTCGGGTCGTTCGGCTACTTACCCGAAGCTCTCCCTGGACGATATTGCTTCGAGAAAACACGGAACTTGCTTTGGCTTGAGCATTCGGAAATTTGAAGCTGGGTCGGGAACGAGCATACGGATTGAGCGTACGCACGTCCGATGCGTGCTCTGAGTCGAGCCGAAAGTCGACTCGAGAAATATGTCCGATATCCCACACAACCGTGAACTCGGACGTGCGTTCGGCAAGTCGACACGTTTTTGGAAACCGCTCGAGTTGGCAATAGCATGACGCTCGCCCCGGTCCATCCCAATGTTTAGGGGAAAGCCGCATCGGTGTCGGAGCGCAACTTAACGCCCGACGAAGGCCTTGCTTCAAGTCGGGAAGGTGAAAACTCGAGGCGCGCTTTGGGTCAAACTGGCAAATACCCGAAGCATGCACTTGGAAGCAGCTGCTTCGAGTCGCACGATGGAAAACTCGGAGCGCGCTTCGGGAAAATCGGCATTTTTCTCGAGGAAAACCCGAGGAAGTTCCTACTTCGAGTCGAGCATGAGAAAACTGCCTACGTGCTTCGGGTCGTTCGTCTACTTACCCAAAGCTCTCCCTGTACGATATTGCTCCGAGAAAACACGGAACTTGCTTTTGCTCGAGCATTCGGAAATTTGAAGCTGGGTCGGGAACGAGCATACGGATCGAGCGTACGCACGTCCGATGCGTGCTCCGAGTCGAGCTGAAAGTCGACTCGAGAAATATGTCCGCTATCCCACACAACCGTGAACTCGTACGTGCGTTCGACAAGTCGACATGTTTTTGGAAACCGCTCGAGTTAGCAATAGCACAACGCTCGCCCCGGTCCGGCCCGATGTTTAGGGGAAAGCCGCATCGGGGTCAGAGCGCAACTTAACGCCCGACGAAGGCCTTGCTTCGAGTCGGGAAGGTGAAAACTCGGGGTGCGCTTCGGGTCAAACTGGCAAATACCCGAAGCATGCACTTAGAAGCAGCTGCTTTGAGTCGCACGATGGAAAAGTCGAAGCGCGCTTCGGGAAAATCAGGATTTTTCTCTAAGCAAGCCCGATGAAGTCCCTGCTTCGAGTCGAGCACGAGAAAACTGCCTGCGTGCTTCGGGTTGTTCAGCTACTTACCCGAAGCTCTCCCTGGACGATATTGCTCCGAAAAAATACAGAACTTGCTTTGGCTCGAGCATTCGGAAATTTGAAGCTGGGTCGGGAACGAGCATACGGATCGAGCGTACGCACGTCCGATGCGTGCTCCGAGTCGAGCCGAAAGTCGACACGAGAAATATGTCCGCTATCCCGCACAACCATGAACTCGGACGTGCGTTCAGCAAGTCGACACGTTTTTGGGAACCGCTCGAGTTGGCAATAGGACGACACTCGCCCCGGTCCAGCCCGATGTTTAGGGGAAAGCCGCATCGGGGTCGGAGCGCAACTTAACGCCCGACGAAGGCCTTGCTTCGAGTCGGGAAGGTGAAAACTCGGGGCGCGCTTCGGGTCAAACTGGCAAATACCCGAAGCATGCACTTGGAAGCAGCAGCTTCGAGTCGCACGATGGAAAACTCGGAGCGCACTTCGGGAAAATCGGCATTTTTCTCGAGGCAAGCCCGAGGAAGTCCCTACTTCGAGTCGAGCATGAGAAAACTGCCAGCGTGCTTCGGGTCGTTCGGCTACTTACCCGAAGCTCTCCCTGGACGATATTGCTCCAAGAAAACACTGAACTTGCTTTGGCTCGAGCATTCGGAAATTTGAAGCTGGGTCGGGAACGAGCATACAGATCGAGCGTACGCACGTCCGATGCGTGCTCCGAGTCGAGCCGAAAGTCGACTCGAGAAATATGTCCGCTATCCCACACAACCGTGAACTCAGACGTGCGTTCGGCAAGTCGACACGTTTTTGGGAACCGCTCGAGTTAGCAATAGCACGACGCTCGCCCCGGTCCGGCCCGATGTTTTGGGGAAAGCCGGAACGGGGTCGGTGCGCAACTTAACGCTCGACGAAGGCCTTGCTTCGAGTCGGGAAGGTGAAAACTCGGGGCGCGCTTTGGGCCAAACTGGCAAATACCCGAAGCATGCACTTGGAAGCAGCTGCTTCGAGTCGCACGATGGAAAACTAGGAGCGCGATTCGGGAAAATCGGCATTTTTCTCAAGGCAAGCCCGAGGAAGTCCCTGCTTCGAGTCGAGCATGAGAAAACAGCCAGCGTGCTTCGGGTCGTTCGGCTACTTACCCGAAGCTCTCCTTGGACGATATTGCTTCGAGAAAAAACAGAACTTGCTCTGGCTCGAAAATTCGGAAATTTGAAGCTGGGTCGGGAACGAGCATACGGATTGAGCGTACGCACGTCTGATGCGTGCTCCGAGTCGAGCCGAAAGTCGACTCAAGAAATATGTCCGCTATCCTGCACAACCGTGAACTCGGACGTGCGTTCGGCAAGTCGACACGCTTTTGGGAACCGCTCGAGTTGGCAATACCACGACGCTCTCCCCGGTCCGGCCCTATGTTTAGGGGAAAGCCGCATCGGGGTAGGAGCGCAACTTAACGCCCGACGAAAGCCTTGCTTCGAGTTGGGAAGGTGAAAACTCGGGGCGCGTTTCGGGTCAAACTGGCAAATACCCGAAGCATGCACTTGGAAGCAGCTGCTTCGAGTCGCACGATGGAAAACTCGGAGCGTGCTTCGGGAAAATCGGCATTTTTCTCAAGGCAATCCCGAGGAAGTCCCTGCTTCGAGTCGAGCACGAGAAAACAGCCAGCGTGCTTCGGGTCGTTTGGCTACTTACCCGAAGCTCTCCCTGGACGATATTGCTCCGAGAAAACACGGAACTTGCTTTGGCTCGAGCATTCGAAAATTTGAAGCTGGGTCGGGAACGAGCATACGAATCGAGCGTACGCACGTCCGATGCATGCTCCGAGTCGAGCCGAAAGTGGACTCAAGAAATATGTCCGCTATCCCGCACAACCGTGAACTCGGACGTGCATTCGGCAAGTCGACATGTTTTTGGGAACCGTTCGAGTTGGCAATAGCACGACGCTCGCCCCGGTCCGGCCCGATGTTTAGGGGAAAGCCGCATCGGGGTCAGAGCGCAACTTAATGCCCGACGAAGGCCTTGCTTCGAGTCGGGAAGGTAAAAACTCGGGGCGCGCTTAGGGTCAAACTGGCAAATACCCGAAGCATGCACTTGGAAGCAGCTGCTTCGAGTCGCAAGATGGAAAACTCGGAGCGTGCTTCAGGAAAATCGGCATTTTTCTCGAGTTAAGCCCGAGGAAGTTCCTACTTCGAGTCGAGCATGAGAAAACTGCCAGCGTGCTTCGGATCGTTCGGCTACTTACTCGAAGCTCTCCTTGGACGATATTGCTCCGAGAAAACACGGAACTTGCTTTGGCTCGAGCATTCGGAAATTTGAAGTTGGGTCAGGAACGAGCATACGGATCGAGCGTACGCACGTCCGATGCGTGCTCTGAGTCGAACCGAAAGTTGACTCAAGAAATATGTCCGCTATCCCGCATAACCGTGAATTTGGTCGTGCGTTCGGCAAGTCGAC
>CM060906.1:127618056-127653056 GCA_030737815.1 Allium fistulosum
CGGGAAGGTGAAAACTCGGGGCGCGCTTCGGGTCAAACTGGCAAATTCCCAAAGCATGCACTTGGAAGCAGCTGCTTTGAGTCGCACGATGGAAAACTCGGAGCGCGCTTTGGGAAAATCGGCATTTTTCTCGAGGCAAGCTCGAGGAAGTCCCTGCTATTTGTACCAAAAATGGCCACAACACTCTTCGGGAGTTATTTGAAGAGATAAAATGAAGAACGTAAATGTAAAATAGAGATTATCTGACAAAAACTCCAACAATCAGAAATGTAAAATGCAAAGACAAGCGGTTTAGAGTGGTTCAGCGTAATGCCTACGTCCACTATGAAGTTTTGATGATTTATTGATTCTCTTTCAATGATTACAAGCAATTTCAGCAGACAACAGTGAATTACAGTTTGGAATTTGAATTCAACAGTAGGAATAAGATGCATATCTCAATCCGGCAGAGTCTGGACGCTTCAGAATCAAAGATCCCTTTTCTGTATGCTTTGGGGCTCTATTTATTGGCGTAGGAGGCTGAGATCCCGCTCAAACTTCGGGGAGTGGTCTGGCACGTGAGGGGACCCACGCGACCATTTCCAGAAAGTTTCGCCTCGATCTGCGATCGATACGAAACCATTTCGTATCGATCAATATGGTGTCCAATTCATCTGAAATTTGGCAGGGACATTTTTCAGTGTGTATGCAAGCTTCCCTGAAAATATCATCGGATTTGGACTAGTGGATCACGAGATATGGTTGATACGAAGTGAGATTTATCGAAGGCTGTTTGGTTCGTCTCCATGGCTTCGATTCCATCCCTTCGTGTCGATGACTGCACGTGTTCTCGAGATGATGTGGCGTGCGCGCTTCGCTTCGATCCGGCCTTCACTCCGTATTGACCGCTTCGACTCCATGTATCTCGCCTCGTTTGCTTCGATGGATTACACGTCACCCTAGTTAGTTGACTTGTTGGATACGAGCCAGCCTTTGCTCATGGATACGAACGTGGTCCCACGATGGATACGAAGCATTGAACCCCTGATGGATGCGAAGTTGATGTTGGGTGATCGTTACGAAGTAGACGTTTCACTGATGGATTCAAACAAGCCCCTCTGGCTGAAGGCTGATCGATACGAAGTTCATTGACACGTGGACCTGGCCATTCTGATCGATACGAAATAGATGGATACGAAGCGAGGATTATTGAAGGACACGAAGTCCATCGATACGAACTTGATGGATTCGAAGCATGACTAACTTCATCGGTACGAACCACTGCTCCCTGATGGATACGAAATGGGACCTACTGATGGGTACGTAAACATGCTTTTCTCTTCACTTTGCATCCATCATAACTTGATCATATGAACTCGGATTGACTTGAAACTTGGAACGTTGGTTCACTTTGCTTTCCTAGTCATGTCTTATAAATTGTAGCTTGATTCGGACTCGGACAAAATTCAACGATATCCATGACAAGCGATATTTGGAATCTAATCAACTCCTTGGTGTCCTGGCCTTGCCAAAAGGCGGGATAACATTTTCCCTCCAAAGTACGTCTTGTGAAAACATGACGTGCTTTAAAAAGCTGCAGGTCCTCTCTGAACAATTTGGAAGTTGTACTCTGTATTGCTGTAATTGACTGCTGTGTGATAATGATTAGCTGACTCTCGTTAACGTCGCAAGTTTGCGAGTCGTTGCCAGTTTAGCTTGTTATCGAATTTCGTATTGATTCTCTCCTGAACCGATCTGAAATTCGAGTTGAAACAACGCTTGATGGTTGTTTTCGAGTAGTTCCTTCGTATCGATCCTCTCTTGAATCGACATAGAAGGTCGAAAAGTAGTTTTTCATAGCGATGCGGGTCAAGATGATGGATACGAAATGCTCATTCGTATCGATGGTCACAAATCATGGTGGACTTTGCTTCTTATCGATGATCTCTGATGGATATGAAATGAATGTTCGCATCGATCGACTTGTACTGCTGTGAGTTGATGGTCGCGAAGGTAGAGACTTCGAATCGCTGGAGCTCAATGTCATTATCGCAGCCATCGTTGGGCGCTTCGAATTGATGAAGTCCAGTGATTACTTCGCCTCGATGGGAGTATAGTCTAACGGATTCGAAGAGGGCGTTCACATCGCTCCATTCCTTGACCGATTGCGACCGGTCGTGTTGACTGGGAGACGAATCGACCCAGTTTACCTCTAGGCTTCATATAAATACCTGGGACTTAGCTCATTTTCACTTTTTACTATTTTACTGCTGCCTTCTATTTTCGCATCGATCCAGGAGTTTGGTAAAAAGGAGAACTGCTCTTTGTCTTCGAATCAATCAAATTCTATTTTTTAATCCTCTGAATTCCAATTTCAATCTAGGTAACTAATCGATTTCCCCATAAATTCGAGCGACGAAGTTCAAACCTCAGATCCATCATGTTCTTGTTGATTATAAATTCTGGCAGCGTCAAGGCTAGATCTGGGCCATAGCTTGGTCGAGGATGGCCATGGCGATGCTCGTGTTGATGGGAGAAGAAGGGGTTTAGGATACAGAGCAACCGATTGATGGTCGCTCGGCCTTTATTTCGCATCGATGAAAAGAAAGAGATGCCTCGTTTTTCGCATTGGCCATAGGGCGCAGGTTTCATATCGAAGCGGAGTCAAATGAAGAACGATGGAGTTCCTACCGGTCCAGGGTAGAGGTACTTCGTATCGATGATACGAAGTGCTGGGTAAGCGACCGATGCAGACTTCATCGTTCTTCGATCGATACGAAGCTTTGCACTCCCTGATCGATACGAGGTTGCCAAGCCGTGGTCAACACGAAGTTGCTATGAACCAATCGATACGAAATGCATTGATTCGAATCTGATCGATACAAAGCGTATCGATTCGAATCTGATCGATACGAAATATATCGATTCAAACGGGATCGATACGAAAATGACGTTTCTCTGTTTCGACATGAATTTGAACCGTGGTGATCGATTCCAAGTCGAACTTTTACGAATTTAGAGAACTCCTGCACATTTGATCATTTGACTCCGACGAGCTTCTGCCTTGCATAATTAGACTTAACAGTAGAACTGCATTTTTGACTGCCCTTCGAAGCTCGTCGATGGAACTATGACTCACAGACATGATAAGAAACTTCAATTGGGATCGATTGCCAATATCTGGGTGGTATGGTGGTGACGGTCAGTGATGACGGTCATTCCTACTGGACCTTGAAACTTCGTCGTTTGCACATTTTCTTTAATTCTGCTGAATTTTTTCAAGTTATGCACAACATTTGCACTGCACAACACATTCACACACTCTACACTGGGGAACGCACGGGCTTTTTATCGTCTAATGATGATTTCTCGTGAGTTAGCTAGTTATGGAACCATCAAGTTCGCAGCAGCAAGAAACTCAGAATCTAACCCCTCCCAGACTTGTAATACCGGACATAGAGGCCGAAGTCATCGGTCCAGCCCCGGACGAGTTACCTGACGCGTCTTTCATAAATAGTCCACCAGACTCTGTTCCGTCCAATATCTCCGAAGATATGCTAGGGAGAATATGCTTAAGGCATGGCCTATCGTTGGACGATGTAATATTGCCGGGACCGGATGACAGACCATATAATCCCCCGGAGGGATATACCGCATTTAACCGTCATGCATGCGCAGCCGGGACACTTCCTCTGTTTAACGAATATATAAGAGAAGTGTTGGCTTATCTAGGGATTGCTTCGCCTCAGTTACACCCGAATGGATATGCCTCGCTCAACAGCTTGTTCATCGCATTTATGGAATACCTCCATCGGCCTCCCCGTATGACCGATATAAGATACATGTTTAACTTCAAAAGTTGAACCGACAGCCCATCTTTCACATTCTTGGAGTCTGTAAGAAACTGCCAAGTGGTCACGGGGTCGTGGACTAGGCTGAGCTACTTCAAGTCGGAGTGGTTCTACGTCCGATGTCCTCCGGGATTTGCCAGAAGATGGCTATTCAGGCGTGAGTATCGTCTCTTTCCCAAGTAGTTGACAAGGCAATTCATTAATGAAATTGAACTCACGTTTTTTATTTCTTTTCTTCCAGCAATAATTCAGCGACCTGAAGGTGGTTACTATAAGGAGATAGTCCGGGTTCTTCAGGAAATTCCGGGTGAAGAAAGGAATATTGAATTGTTGTTGACGGAGCAGAATCTCAGAATTCTCGGGCTGATTGGGCGGAGGCAGAGCATAAGGCTTGATGGTGCACTAAAGACTATCTCCAGAGAAAAGGTCAAGCGGAAGAAACCCAAAGTCATAGTAATCGAGGAACATGACTCTGAAAGAACTCATACTGATGAGGAGCCTTTGGTCGAACCTACCGACAGGACCCCGGATTCTGATGAAAAAAGAAAAGGCAAGGCAGCGGCCTTTAAGCAAGCTAAATCCGGGAGACGGAAGTCTGTGGTCTTAAATCGCCCTTCTTCAGGAGGTAAAATCTAGGAGGCGTCCTCCTTGCAAGCTAACAATCAATTTGAAAGGCTCACAGACCTCCCAATTCCGGACCTTGCGTCCGCACAACAAGACTTTGAATTGGACGAATTACAGCATACCCCCAACGTTAGCGAGTCCCTTCCTACCAGCGCGATCGACACTTCTGGTCGGGGGGTTACACATCCATACACTCTTCATGGCACAGCACAATTCTTTAACTGTAAACATTATAACATAAACGGTTTCTGATATTTCGTATTTTATTTTTCAGGTACGATGTCTGGACGAGGTTCTGTGCTGGGCAGTTTGCGCAACAAGCGCCGTTATTATGAGCCACGTAGGAGAGAGGGAGAGAGGGATTACGATTCAGGACACTCTGGCTAGGAGAGGTCCGACAGAGACAGGGGATACGTGCGCCGATCCCGATCTCGCTCTCCTCCTCCTAGGACTTCCATACCGCCCACGGTAGTAGTAGCCCGTCCTCCTGAAACTTCATGGCCTAAGCCGTCTTCTCAAGCTCCGAGGCCCGATCCTCCACGTGGGACTAAAATAGCCACCTCTTCAACTACTGCACCGGTCACGACCGATCCGACCGGGGAAGGAGCACTTAAATTGGCACAGATGTGGAAGGAATTCCCCGATATCTGTTTTGACGGTTACGTCTTTCCTCCACAACTGAAGAGGATTCCGCCATCAGCTGAAAACACTATCCATGATTATGTTGCGGACATATTTTTCCAGTATAAGGAGTGGGCAAGGGCCGCAAGGAAAGCGTCCAAAATAGCATTTGATCGGGCCGTTGCCATTGAAAAGCTTGAGAAAGAGTTAGGTCAAAAAGACCGAATTATGAAAGTGCTCAATACTGAGGTCGAGTCTTCCCGTAAGTCTGAAATGGAAGCTCTGAAAAAGGCCGATGAGGTAAACTCGGCCATAACTAGGATGAAGCAAGAGCACTATACCACAATTGAAGACATGGGTCACAGGAATACCACCATTACTGCCGAGAGAGACGCCGCTCTTAAAGAGCTTAATGAGCTGAAATCAAAATTCTCCGATATGGCGAGGGAGAAGGATGCGGCCAATGTCTCTGCTCAGGAGGCCTGTGATCAGGCGGTGGAGCTCCGGAAGGAGAAGGAAGTGGCTATGGAAAAAGTCCACGAAGCTGATGCTGGGGTTGATGAGAAGGTACGACAGGCATAGGTCAGGATTGAGGCTGAAGTAGAAGAGCTACTTGTCACCTATAATGCCAACGTGCTAAGGCACCGAGATTTGACATGGCTCGATGATTACCCAACACATCTCTACAACGCCTGGAACCTACTGGTTGAGGAGGAGAAATCCGGGCACCCTGAAGAAGCCATCGATGAATTCGAGCTGGAGAACCGCATACTCAATAATGACGAGAAGAAAGTTCTCCATGGATCCATGATTTCTCACGAGAAGGATAGGCTTGGTGCCCGGTCTCAGGAAGTTGGAGAGAGCTCTCGTGTTGCGCACCATATTACGAGTTCTGAGATTGTCGTGTCATCTCAATCAGAGCCAGCTCCGATGATCGATTCCCACCCTATACCGGCATATGATCCTGACCGACCACATCTATCTCCTATTGAGGAGCATCTTTCTGAAATCGTTCGGACGACCTCGAGCTAACCCGAGGAAGGTACTCTGAACTAATTTCTTGTATATTTGGACTGAAGAGCTTGTATAGAATTGTATACTAACAAAATGTTTCTACCTCTTTGATCAGTGACTGAAGCTGCACCAGCTGTGCCTCCCGTAGCCCAGGAATCATGCCAAGTATCGGAGGTCATCATCTCTGAGGCGACGTCTGTTGTGACAACAGCGTCGGTCGAAGTAACGCATGGGAGCTCACTCTCTTTCGATGAACAGATGATAAATGAGCTCCTCGGCCGACAGAGTGATCCCTTTGCAGACTTACCATTCGGCCCGTGCGGATTCTCGTCTAATTCTGATATTTCAACTCAGACCACTACGGCACATAGTGAGGCCAGAGCACAACGAGAAGTAACAATGTTGGCCGAGATTAATGCCGAGATGGCGGCAGCTTAGATGGCGGAGCAGCAGCGCAGTGCCTTACTCCTCTTATGATTGTATCTCCCGGGGGAACGCTCGTTGATACTAGTGTGCCAGTCCCGCCCCCGGCCATAGATCCTGTTCCTCCAACTCCTCCTGCGGGAAGCATCCCCATTGGTTCTAGCTCGGAGGATGATGCCGACATCATTCCATCGTCCGAGGGAAGCCCGTCCAAGGAGAGAAACTCTAAACGAAAGATCACTAGTGGTTCCAGTGGTTCCTCGAGGAAGAAGAAGCTGAGGAAGCAGAAAGATTAGATAGACTTTTTTAGGCATGTTTTTCCCTTCTGTAGTCAGGAACTTTGATTTCTTTTTCTTTTTGTAGGCCGTGTTTAGAAGCGGATTCGGCCCCTGCTAGTAGGAATTTTTTGGAAAGGCTCGTGTATGAACCATTGCTTTTGATTAGTTGAAATAAAATTTTGTCTTCTTGTTTCAACTTAAATTCCCTCTATGCTTAAATGTTGCAGTGTTCGAACTTCAGTCCGGTGTACTTGCATTATTTTAACGTTTAAGCATAGCTTGTTTTGTCTGCCAAGTTTGGAAATCTCGAACTTGAGTTGTGATCGGAGATCGAATCGGGGCTGAACATCATACAGTTTCGGGTAGTGATTAACACTTGTACCTACCCCCAAGTTCCGGGGTTAAGTTATGATGATCAGCTTGTGATCGCACTGAGTGAGGACCGAGCGGTTGAACTACACTTGTTTCCTTACCAATCGTTTCATCCACACTCTGGGGATACAAGTCATCCCGTAAGCGGTTGTTCACACTCTGGGGAATTAAGATTGTTGTTGGTACTCTAACCCGTATCCTGGGAGTTTGGAGTTAGTGTTCATATTCTGAATCGCACTCTGGGAGCTTGGAGCTGATATGACATACTCCGCCCCGCACTCTGGGGATACGGAGTCGGATGTTTATACTTCGTTTCGCACTCCGGAAATACGGAGTTGATGGTTTATACTCCGTTTCGCACACTAGGAATACAGAGTTGAATGTTTATACTCCGCTTCACACTCTGGGAATACGGAGTTGAATGTTTATACTCCGCTTCGCACTCTGGGAATACGGAGTTGATGGTTTATACTCCGTTTCGCACTCTGGGAATACAGAGTTGAATGTTTATACTCCGCTTCACACTCTGGGAATACGGAGTTGAATGTTTATACTCCGCTTCACACTCTGGGAATACAGAGTCGAATGTTTATACTCTGCTTCGCACTCTGGGAATACAGAGTCGAATGTTTATACTCCGCTTCGCACTCTGGGAATACGGAGTCGAATGTTTATACTCCGCTTCGCACTCTGGGAATACGGAGTTGAATGTTTATACTCCACTTCAAACTCTGGGAATACGGAGTTGAATGTTTATACTCCGCTTCACACTCTGGGAATACGGAGTTAAATGTTTATACTCCGCTTCACACTCTGGGAATACGGAGTTAAGTAATGGATTGTCGTGTATCAACCCATTTTTAGCCCGACGTGATGGCTTGCCCCCGAGCTCGGGTTCCATTTAGCGAGTGGCCGATCGTATCATGGCCACTCCCTACTTGAATAAATTCCATTGCGTGATGGAATTTTGCTCTCCGTGCATCGTGATGTTGTACATCGTATTTAATGAATCACAGCTCTGGCTCGAAGAGATGGCATTTTATTGCTGAGATAAGAAAATGCGGCAATGTCAGTTGCCTTATTACAGAATTCAAATTTCGAAATGTGGAAACAAATTGCTAAATGGAAAGATATAATGAAATAAATAAAGCCTGTCATGTGTAATAGCGACGGAGACTCTCGCTGTTCCAGGCCCTTGGCGAATCAAGACCGTCAACGGTCGATAGCTTGAATGTGCCATCTCCGAGTCTTCGTGTAATCACATATGGTCCTTCCCAGTTTGGTTTCATATGTGAAGGAACTGGATAGATTCTCTTGAGAACTAGGTCGCCGAGTTCAAAGGTTCGAGGTCGAACTTTGGTATTGTACAATCGGGCGACCCAGCCCCGATATGCGGCTGCTCTCAGGTCAGCCTCTTCCCGTTTCTCATCCAATAGATCCAAAGATTCAGCTAGCAGTATAGCGTTCGTCTTTGGATCGTAGTAAGTCACGCGATGGGAAAACACTTCCATTTCGATCGGAATAACGGCCTCTGAGCCGTAGGATAGGGAAAACGGGGTGTGTTTGGTTGCGGTTTTGTGAGTCGTTCGATAGGCCCATAATGCCATAGGAAGTTCATCAACCCATTTTCCCCCGGCCTTTTCCATTCATTTCTTTAGGATGGATTTTATAACTTTATTGACAACTTCGACTTGGCCATTTGCCTGAGGATGCGCAACTGCCGAGAACTTTTTATGAATATGAAACCGTTGACAGAAATTCTTGAATTCCGCGCTCTCGAATTGGGCTCCGTTATCGGTAATGATGGTATGCGGGAGTCCGAATCGATAGATGATGTTGCGAACCACAAAATTTATCACTTTCTTTGTCGTAATGGTTGCGAGGGCTTCAGCCTCAGCCCACTTTGTAAAGTAGTCAACGACGACGATGGCATACTTCGCACCACCTTTTGCCAGAGGTAAAGCGCCAATGATATCAATGCCCCACATTGCGAATGGCCAAGGACTGACCATTTGAGTTATCTCGGTAGGCGGGGATCTTGGAATTCGGGCATGTTTCTGACACCTATCGCACTTTCTGGCATATTTTGCTGCATCTCGGTTCACTGTCGGCCAGTAGTACCCATAACGGAGTATCTTCTTAGCAAGAGCTTGCCCACCGGTGTGATCGCCACACGCTCCTTCGTGTATGTCATGTAACATTCGTTTGATTTCATCGTCTGCGATACATCGGAGGAGAGGAACAGAAAAACCTCTTCTGTACATGACTCCGTCCTGAATGACGAACCGTGAAGCTTTTCGCAGAATTTGTCTTTTCTCATTTCTATGTTCGGGCAACGTCCCATTCTCAATGTAATTTCGATACGGAGTCATCCATGATTCTCTACTGGGAGCGGTTTCAAACACAAAATTCATTTCTATTTGATCGATGCTTGGGAAGGCCAAAGTTTCAACGGGGACAAGTCCCATTTGCTGCGCGTCACCTGTGCTGGCTAACTTTGCCAATGAATCGGCTTTTTGATTGTGTTCCCGAGGTACATAATAAATGGAATAATAATCAAACTGATTCAGTATTTTCTGAACTTGAGCCAAGTAAGCAGCCAGCCTTCGGTCTCTTGCTTGATATTCTCCACGTACTTGACATACCACTAACTGTGAATCGTAATAAATTTCCACAGCGATAATTCTCAAATCTCTAGCAAGTTTTAGGCCGGTTAAGAGGGCTTCATATTCAGCTTCGTTATTGGTTGCATGAAAATCGAACTTCAAAGCGTAACATATAGATCGACCTTCGGTTGTCTCAAGTACAACACCAGCGCCCGAACACCGGTCATTTGATGCACCGTCAGTATGCAACTTCCAGATGTATTCGGGGGATTTACTGGTTTCGGGCAAGTCCTCTGAAATGGTAAATTCGGCTATGAAATCTGCCAGGACTTGTCCTTGAATGGCTCTCCGCGGAGCATAAGTGATATCAAACTGGCTTAATTCAATGTTCCATTTGAGTAACCTACCAAACGTCTCAGGCCGCGTGCGGACCTGTCGTAACGGCTGATCGATATACACAGTAAGTGGGTGAGCTTGGAAGTAAGGGCGGAGCTTTCTTGAGGCAATGACCAGGCAATAAGCCAGTTTCTCTAGTCTTGGGTAATTTCTTTCAGCTCCTGTTAGCCGTTTACTGACATAGTAGACCGATTTCTGCACTTTATCTTCCTCCCGAACTAAAGCGGCACTGATCGCATGCTCTGATATTGCCAGATAAAGGTACAGTTGCTCGTGGTCGACTGGTTTTTACAAGATCGGAGGCGTGGAAAGATGTTGAACCAGCGATTGGAATGCGCCTTCGCACTCCGTGGTCCATTCAAAGTTTCGTTTCCCTTTTCGGATCAGACCAAAGAAAGGAATGCATTTATCGGTGGACTTCGAAATGAACCTGCCCAATGCTGCCACTTTCCCGTTTAGGCTTTGGACTTGCTTTATGGTTCTTGGGGTTTGTAGGTTCCTTATTGCCCAGATCTTTTCGGGATTCGCTTCTATCCCTCGAGCGTTGACGATGAACCCGAGGAACTTTCCAGACGCAACGCCGGAGTGGCACTTTAATGGGTTAAGCTTCATTCCATATTCCCGGAGGATGCGGAACATCGAATCCAGATCTCTGACATGATCCATGGAGAATCGAGATTTCACTAGCATATCATCCACATAAACCTCCATGGTCTTCCCGATCTGGGTGGCGAACATCCGGTTGACCAAGCGTTGGTATGTTGCTCTGGCGTTCTTTAGACCAAATGGCATGACTTTGTAACAGTAGAGTCCTAGATCGGTCATGAAACTATTCTGTTCTTGATCAGGTAAATGCATGGGTATTTGGTTGTAGCCAGAGTAAGCGTCCATAAAAGATAGTAATTCATGTCCGGCTGTCGAATCTACGAGCTGGTCAATTCGAGGGAGTGGGAAACTATCTTTCGGACAAGCCTTGTTTAAGTCGGAGTAATCGACGCAAGTTCTCCATTTTCCGTTCAGCTTTCGAACCAGTACGGGGTTGGACATCCATTCTGGATACAAGGCATCTCGAATAAAACCATTCGATTGTAACTTATCAACCTCCTCCTTAAGGGCGGCAGATCTCTCTGGATCCATACCGCGCCTTTTCTGCTTGATCGGGACATAATGCGGATCTATATTCAGGGAGTGACTTGCAATGCTTAGCGAGATCCCGCACATGTCAGAGTGTGTCCAGGCGAAGACGTCGAGATTCGCCCGAAGAAATTCAACCAATTCCTGTTGTGTCTGCTTGCTTAGTTGAGACCCAACTTTTAGCATCTTCGAATCATCATCCTCACTGATTGGGACGTCCACAGTCAGTTCGGCCGGAGAAGCTTGGATTTCCTTAGATTCGTCTTTATCCTCATTGTCCCTAGGGTCAAGGTTTTTCAGGAATTAGTTGTGGTGCCCGGGCCGAGGCCCAGGCATCAATTGTCAATTATCAATAGAACAGACACAGAGAGATTCCTCTACGCCCTTTCCCTTCTCCTACGCTGTGCCCCGTGCAGCTCAGCAACATAACATGCCCTCCCCGTGGCCTGATCTCCTTGAATGGCTCCAATCCCATGATCGGTGGGGAACTTCAGAGTCAAACACCATGGGGCGATGGCCGCTCTGAACTCAGCTAGGGTCGGTCGGCCCAAGAACGCATTATAAGGTGAATCAATCTCTAAAACAACAAAATGTAACATCCGGACTCTCCGGCGTTCTCCAACTCCCAACTCGACCGGTAGTTCAGTTACTCCAATGGGTATCGTGGCACTCCCGTTAAAACCGTGGATTCGGGACTAGCAGGGTTTCAAATCTTTTGCCTCCATCTTCATCAAGTCGTAAGCCCGTTTAAGCAAGATATTCACAGAGCTCCCACTGTCAACCAGGATCCTCTTCATCCAAGCAGGACCTACCTGGGCAGATATGACTAGTGGGTCGATTGTAGGGGCTTCGACCTTATCAGCGTCTCGACTCCTGAACACGATATCATCAGATATTATCTTTTGTTGTTTAACCAGAGTTCCGTCTTCACAATTACTGCAACATTCGAAGTCCGCATGCCTGATAGAACTAGCGTACGACTCCATTTCCCCCCAGCTTCTGTCTGCCGGGTGGGGACCACCACTTATTGTGTTGATAACCAACCTTCCGCCCGCACGAGCGGGTTCCTCCTGTCTTTCTTGATTTTGTGAACGATTCTGATTCGAAGGGCCCGCTCCACCAGACTGCGGTGCCCGCACAAACTGATCTAACTTTCTCTCCCTGATCAACTTCTCGATGAGGTCCTGCAAATGTCGATACTCATTGGTATTGTGGCCGTAGCTTTCATGGAACCTACAGAACTTCCCTGTTTTAACCTGCCTCTCCAATGAGGGCTTCGGAGCAGGCTTCTTATACTGTACGGTGTTGCAAGTCTGTAAGTATACATTTTCCAATGATGTTTTCAACGGTGTGTAGTTGTCAAACATTTGAGCCCTACGTCGTGGGCCTCGGTTCTGATCTCTTTTCTTATCCTGGCCATCGCTTCCTCTCGGCTGGGTTTGCTTGTTCTGTATATTCAGTTGATCTTTTCCGGAACTCTCACCGGACTGTTTAACCGCTACATTACTCTATATTCCCTCAATACTGGGCCTCACATCGTCCTGCTTCCTAAACTGTTTCGCGTCCTCTTTCCGTAAGAACTGAGCGGCTTTGGAGTAGAAACGGGCCAATGATGCAGGTGGTTTTCCAGCCAGCCAATTCCCAAACTCGGAATCAGGATCAATCCCCTTGGTCAAAGCCATCAAGATTGAGTTATCGTTGGGATTACTAATCTCAACACATGCTGCGTGGAACCTTTCTAAGTAAAGCCTGAGCGTCTCTCCATGAGCTTGAGTGACACTGGACAGGGTATTAACGTCTTTAGGCCTAGCAACATGCATACGAAACTGTTCTACAAACCTCTTGGCCAGTTGATCGAACGAAGAAATAGATCTAGGTGGTAGGCGTGTAAACCACACTGTCGCGATCCCCCTAGAGAGATGGGGAAACTTCGACACTTCACTGCATCGTCAGCCCTTGCAACACTCATTGACCATTCATATTTCAAAATATGTTGATTGGGGTCACTATTTCCTTCATACATTGGGAGAGTCGGCATTCTGAATCGCCGAGGGGGTTCAGCGTATAATATTTCATCTGTGAAAGGGGTATGACTACGGGAGATTCCCCAATCATCATTAGTGAGCCCCTGACTCTCGCGTATCATTTGACGTATCATGGTCGAGATATCTGACACTGGCACATTCTGGGCATGCTGAGCTAAGGTGTGGTCGGGTACCACAGTGCGAGTTTGGACCGAACGCTGTCGACGGTTCGTATTTCGCCTCCTTGGCTCAGCGTCTTATGGGACATACGGTTCAGGAGTATGTCCACGCTGTCGATTGTTCGGCTCTAACAAATTCCGGGTATCAACCCTTGTTTCTGCCGCGGCGGTTGTGGCGCGGTTGTCCGTGGTGTACTGTGGAGCAGTGCCTCCTCGTGTCGAGGGTCCCGTTTGGAAGCTGGTTGACGGTCCTGTCCTCAATTGCCCAACGGTCAAGGCGGGTTGATATCCAGTAGTTTGAGCACGACTCCCTTCTAGCCGGGGACGGGTAGACCTGTGGTGATAGTCAGACGAAGCTGAGCTTTCAGTAGATGCCCGGGAGACATCATCCCTCTTGGACCTTTTGTGGCCCTGGCGATTTAGCTGGTTGGTCAGTTCGACGTTGGCGCGCAAATGTTCAGCCAACTATTGCCGGCTTTGGGTCAGTTCCTGGAGCAACACTTGGAACTCTTGCCGATTGACTGGTCCTGATGGACCTGAGTGAGCAGTGTTGTCTTGATAGGAAGAAGGCTGCTGTGTAGGATTTTGTCTATCATGGCCTTCTTGATCAGCGGTGGTAGCGGCAGTTCTTGTGCTAACCATTTTCAGTGGTGGAGTCCTTTCCTAGACTTTGAGCAAATTTGAATAGAATGGAAGGATTCCGGATCGGATATCTAGATCTTCCTCTTGGATTTATGCAATCCGGTATCGACGGCAGATTCAAAGAGCAGGAGAAAAAACTGGTCCTCTCAATGAAAGCACCAAAGTGTTTTTACCGAAAATGGGCACAACACTCTTCGGGAGTTATTTGAAGAGATAAAATGAAGAACGTAAATGTAAAATAGAGATTATCTGACAAAAACTCCAACAATCAGAAATGTAAAATGCAAAGACAAGCGGTTTAGAGTGGTTCGGCGTAATGCCTACGTCCACTATGAAGTTTTGATGATTTTATTGATTCCCTTTCAATGATTACAAGCAATTTCAGCAGACAACAGTGAATTACAGTTTGGAATTTGAATTCAACGGTAGGAATAAGATGTAGATCTCAATCCGGCAGAGTCTGGACGCTTTAGAATCAAAGATCCCTTTTCTGTATGCTTTGGGGCTCTATTTATAGGCGTAGGGGGCTGAGATCCGACTGAAACTTCGGGAGACTTGGTCTGGCACGTGAGGGGACCCACGCGACCATTTCCAGAAAGTTCCGCCTCGATCTGCGATCGATACGAAATCATTTCATATCGATCAAAATGGTGTCCAATTCATCTGAAATTTGGCAGGGACATTCTTCAGTGTGTATGCAAGCTTCCCTGAAAATATCATCGGATTTGGACCAGTGGATCACGAGATATGGTCGATATGAAGTGAGATTTCTCAAAGGCTGTTTGGTTCGTCTCCATGGCTTCGATTCCATCCCTTCGTGTCGATGACAACACGTGTTCTCGAGATGATGTGGCGCGCGCGCTTCGCTTCGATCCGGCCTTCACTCCGTATTGACCGCTTCGACTCCATGTATCTCGCCTCGTTTGCTTCGATGGATTACACGTCACCCTAGTTAGTTGACTTGTTGGATACGAGCCAGCCTTTTCTCATGGATACGAATGTGGTCCCACGATGGATACGAAGCATTGAACTCCCGATGGATGCGAAGTTGATGTTGGGTGATCGTTACGAAGTAGACGTTTCACTGATGGATTCAAACAAGCCCCTCTGGCTGAAGGCTGATCGATACGAAGTTCATTGACACGTGGACCTGGCCATTCTGATCGATACGAAATAGATGGATACAAAGCGATGATTATTGAAGGACACGAAGTCCATCGATACGAACTCGATGGATTCGAAGCATGACTAACTTCATCGGTACGAACCACTGCTCCCTGATGGATACGAAATGGGACCTACTGATGGGTACGAAAACATGCTTTTCTCTTCACCTTGCATCCATCATAACTTGATCATATGAACTCGGATTGACTTGAAACTTGGAACGTTGGTTCACTTTGCTTTCCTAGTCATGTCTTATAAATTGTAGCTTGATTCGGACTTGGAAAAAATTCAGCGATATCCATGACAAGCGATATTTGGAATCCAATCAACTCCTTGGTGTCCTGGCCTTGCCAAAAGGCGGGATAACACCTGCTTCGAGTCGAGCACGTGAAAACTGCCAGCGTGCTTCGGGTCGTTTGGCTACTTACCCGAAGCTCTCCCTGGATGATATTGCTCCGAGAAAACACATAACTTTCTTTGGCTCGAGCATTCGAAAATTTGAAGCTGGTTCGGAAACGAGCATACGGATCGAGCGTACGCACGTCCGATGCGTGCTCCGAGTCGAGCCGAAAGTCGACTTGAGAAATATGTCCGCTATCTCGCACAACCGTGAACTCGGACGTGCATTCGGCAAGTCGACACGCTTTTGGGAACCTCTCGAGTTGGCAATAGCACGACGCTCGCCCCGGTCTGGCCCGATGTTTAGGGGAAAGCTGCATCGGGGTCGGAGCGCAACTTAACGCCCGATGAAGGCCTTGCTTCGAGTCGGGAAGGTGAAAACTCAGGGCGCGCTTCGGGTCAAACTGGCAAATACCCGAAGCATGCACTTGGTAGCAGCTACTTCGAGTCGCACAATGGAAAACTCAGAGCGCGCTTCGGGAAAATCAGCATTTTTCTCGAGGCAAGCCCGAGGAAGTCCCTGCTTCGAGTCGAGCACGAGAAAACTGCCAGCGTGCTTCGGGTCGTTCGGCTACTTACCCGAAGCTCTCCCTGGACGATATTGCTCCGAGAAAACATGGAACTTGTTTTGGCTCGAGCATTCGGAAATTTGAAGCTGGGTCGGGAACGAGCATACGGATCGAGCGTACGCACGTCCGATGCGTGCTCCGAGTCGAGCCGAAAGTCGACTCGAGAAATATGTCCGCTATCCCGCATAACCATGAACTCGGTCGTGCGTTCGACAAGGCGAACCGCTTTTGGGAACCGTTCGAGTTGGCAATAGCAAGAACCTCGCCCCGGTCTAGCCTGATATTTAGGGGAAGGCCGCATCGGGGTCGGAGCGCAACTTAACGCCCGAAGAAGGCCTTGCTTCGAGTTGGGAAGGTGAAAACTCGGGGCGCGCTTCAGGTCAAACAGGCAAATACCCGAAGCATCCACTTGGAAGCAGCTGCTTCGAGTCTCACGATGGAAAACTCGGAGTGCGCTTCGGGAAAATTGGCATTTTTATCGAGGCAAGCCCGAGGAAGTCCCTGCTTCGAGTCGAGTACGTGAAATCTGCCAGCGTGCTTCGGGTCGTTCGGCTACTTACCCGAAGCTCTCCCTGGACAATATTGCTCCGAGAAAACATGTAACTTGCTTTCGCTCGAGCATTCGGAAATTTGAAGCCGGGTCGGAAACGATCATACGGATCGAGCGTATGCACGTCCAATGCGTGCTCTGAGTCGAGCCGAAAGTCGACTCGAGAAATATGTCCGCTATCCCGCACAATCGTGAACTCGGACGTGCGTTCGGCAAGTCGACATGCTTTTGGGAACCGCTCGAGTTGGCCATAGCACGACGCTCGCCCCGGTCCGGCCCGATGTTTAGTGGAAAGCCGAATCAGGGTCGGAGCGCAACTTAACGCCCGACGAAGTCCTTGCTTCGAGTCGGGAAGGTGAAAACTCGGGGCGCCCTTCGGGTCAAACTATCAAATACCTTAAGCATGCACTTAGAAGCAGCTGCTTCGAATCGCACGATGGAAAACTCGGAGCGCGCTTCGGGAAAATCGGCATTTTTCTCGAGGCAAGCCCGAGGAAGTCCCTGCTTCTAGTCGAGAAGGTGAAAACTGCCAGCATGCTTCGGGTCGTTCGGCTACTTACCCGAAGCTATCCCTGGACGATATTGCTCCGAGAAAACATGTAACTTACTTTGGCTCGAGCATTCGGAAATTTGAAGCTGGGTCGGGAACGAGCATACGGATCGAGCATACGCACGTCCTATGCATGCTCCGAGTCGAGCCGAAAGTCGACTCGATAAATATGTCCGCTATCCCGCACAACCGTGAACTCGGACGTGCGTTCGGCAAGTCGACATGCTTTTGGGAACCGTTCGAGTTGGCAATAGCACGACGCTCGCCCCGGTCCGGCCCGATGTTTATGGGAAAGCCGCATTGGGGTCGAAGCGCAACTTAACGCCCGTCGAAGGCCTTGCTTCGAGTCGGGAAGGTGAAATCTCGGGGCGCGCTTCGGGTCAAACTGGCAAATAGCCAAAGCATGCACTTGGAAGCAGCTGCTTCGAGTCGCACGATGGAAAACTCGTAGCGTGCTTCGGGAAAATCGGTATTTTTCTCGAGGCAAGCCCGAGGAAGTCCCTGCTTCGAGTCGAGCACGTGAAAACTGCCAGCGTGCTTCGGGTCGTTCGGCTACTTACCCGAAGCTTCCCTGGACGATATTGCTCCGAGAAAACACGGAACTTGCTTTGGCTCGAGCATTCGGAAATTTGAAGCTGGGTCGGGAACGAGCATACGGATCGAGCGTACGCACATCCGATGCATGCTCCGAGTCGAGCCGAAAGTCGACTCGAGAAATATGTCTGCTATCTCGCATAACCGTGAACTCGGTCGTGCGTTTGGCAAGTCGACCCGCTTTTGGGAATCGTTCGAGTTGGCAATAGCAAGACGCTCCCCTCAGTCCGGCCCGATGTTTAGGGGAAGGCCGCATCGGGGTCGGAGCGCAACTTAACGCCCGACGAAGGCCTTGCTTCGAGTCGGGAAGGTGAAAACTCGGGACGTGCTTCGGGTCAAACTAGCAAATACCCGAAGCATGCACTTGGAAGCAGCTGCTTTGGGTCGCACGATGGAAAACTTGGAGCGCGCTTCAGGAAAATTGGCATTTTTCTCGAGGCAAGCCCGAGGAAGTCCCTGCTTCGAGTCAAGCACGTGAAAACTGCCAGCGTGCTTCAGGTCGTTCGGCTACTTAACTGAAGCTCTCCCTGGACGATATTGCTCCGAGAAAACACGTAACTTGCTTTGGCTCGAGCATTCGGAAATTTGAAGCTGGGTCGGGAACGAGCATACGGATCGAGCGTACGCACGTCCGATAGGTGCTCTGAGTCAAGCCGAAAGTCGACTCGAGAAATATGTCCGCTATCCCGCACAACCGTGTACTCGGACGTGCATTCAGCAAGTCAACATGCTTTTGGGAACCGCTCAAGTTGGCAATAGCACGACGCTCGCCCCGGTCCGGCCCGATGTTTAGGGGAAAGCCGCATCGGGGTCGGAGCGCAACTTAATGCCCGACGAAGGCCTTGCTTCGAGTCGGGAAGGTGAAAACTCGGGGCGCGCTTCGGGTCAAACTGGCAAATACCCGAAGCATGCACTTGGAAGCAGCTGCTTCGAGTCGCACGATGGAAAACTCAGAGTGGGCTTTGGGAAAATCGGAATTTTTCTCGAGGCAAGCTCCTACTTCGAGTCGAGCCCGAGAAAACTGCTAGAGTGCTTCGGGTCAAGCGGTACATACCTGAAGCTCTCCCTGGAGGATATTGTTCCGAGAAAAATCGGAACTTGCTTTGGCTCGAGCATTCGGAAATTTGAAACTGGGTCGGGAACGAGCATACGAATCGAGCGTACGAACGTCCGATGCGTGCTTCGAGCATTCGGAAATTTGAAGCTGGGTCGGGAACGAGCAAACGGATCGAGCGTACGAACGTTCGATGCGTGCTCCGAGTCGAGAAGAATGTCCGCTATCCTCCACAACCGTGCACTCGGTTGTGCGTTCGGCAAATCGACACGCTTTTGGGAATCGCTCAAGTTACCCGACGCTCGCCCCGGTCCGGCCCGATGTTTAGCGGAAGGCTGCATCGGGGTCGGAGCGCAACTTAACGCCCGACGAAGGCCTTGCATCGAGTCGGTCATGTGAAAACTCGGGACACGCTTCGGGTTACTCTGGTAAATGCCCAAACATGCACTTGGATGCTGCTGCTTGGAGTCGCTCGGAGGAAAACTCGAAGTGCGCTTCGTGTCATTCGGCAACTTTCCCCAAGCAAGCCCGAGGAAGTACCTGCTTCGAGTCGAGCATGTGAAAACTACTAGCATGCTTCGAGTCAGTGCGTCATTTAACCGAAGTATTCAATTGGCCGAATTAGCTTCGGGTCGAGCTTGTAAAAACTTGGATGTCCCTGCTTCGAGTCGAGCACGTGAAAACTTCTAGAGTGCTTCGAGTCATGTTTCTTGTTTCCCACTACTTGCCTAGTGATATGGGCGCTCCGAGTCAGACATGAAAAATCCCGGGGCTCGCTTCGAGTCGACCTGCATTCTGACCCGAGCATTCTATTTGCCCGGATTTTCATACATAGCAGAGACACTTTGGACTACAGGGGTCATATTTGGCTAGATTCTAAAAATTCCTATATTAGGGGGGAGGTAGTTGCACGGATTGATGCGACATGGGAAATGGTTGTGGTGCCACATACACGGAATAGGCACCGGGCGTGATGTTCGGTGCCCGGTGCAAGGTCCCGGATGAGGTTTGTAATTTCGAAATTTGTCCAATGAAAATGGCAGTTGTTTGTACCAAAAATGGGCACAACACTCTTCGGGAGTTATTTGAAGAGATAAAGTGAAGATTGTAAATGTAAAACAAAGGTTATCTAACAAAAACTCCAACAAACAGGAATATAAAATGCACAGACAAGCAATTTAGAGTGGTTCGGCGTATGGCCTACATCCACTATGAAGTTTTGATGATTTTATTGATTCTCTTTCAATGATTACAAGCGGTTACAGCAATGAATAGTGGATTACAGATTAGAATTCGAAATTGACAGCAAAAGTAGGATGCAAATCTCAATCCGGTAGAGTCTGGACGCTTCAGAGAAAAAAGATCCTTTTTCTGTTGATTCTGGGGCTCTATTTTTAGGCGTAGGAGGTTCAGATCGCGCCCAAATCTCGGGAAACTTTTCCAGGCACGTGAGTGGGCCCATGCGACCAACCTCATAAAGTTTCGAGTCGATCTGTGATCGATATGAAGTCATTTCGTATCGATCAAGATGGCCTCCAATTGAGCTCAAATTTGGTGGACACGATCCTCAGTATGTATGAAAGCTTCCCTTAAAATATCATTGGATTTGGATCAATGGATTGGAAGATATGGTCGATACGAACTGAGATTTCTCGAAGGCTGTCTGGTTCGTCTCCATGATTTCGACTCCAACACCTCGTGTCGATGACCGCGCGTGTTCTCAAGATGATGTGGCGCGCACGCTTCGCTTCGATCCGGCCTTCACTCCGTATTGACCGCTTCGACTCCATATATTTCGCCCTGTTTACTTCGATGGATGACACGTCATCCTAGTTGGTTGACCCGTTGGATACGAACAAGTCATGGGTCACGGGTTCGAAGCAAGGCTCTCTGGTGGATACGAAGTGGACATGGACTGATGGATACGAAGTAGACATGGACTGATGGATACGAAGTAGACATGGACTGATGGATACGAAGTTGACGCGGGGCGATCGTTACGAAGCAGACGTTTCTCTGATGGGCTCGAACGAGCCCCTCTGGCTGGAGATTGATCGATGCGGAGTTCATTAACACGTGGACCTGGTCACTCTGATCGATACGAAACAGATGGATACGAAGCGAGGACTATTGAAGGACACAAAGTCCATCGATACGAACTCGATGGATTCGAAACATGACTAACTTCACCGCTATGAACCACTGCTCCGGATGGATACGAAATAGGGCCTTCTGGTGGATACGAAAACAAGCTTCTCTTTCCAACTTTGTATCCATCACAACTTGAGCCTATGAACTCAGATTGACTTGAGAATTGGAACGTTGGTTCACCTTGCTCTCCTAGTCATGTCCTATCAATTGTAGCTTGATCCGGACTCGGACAAAATTCAACGACATCCCTGACAAGCCATACTTGTTCTCTAGTTGGTTCCTTGGTGTCCTGGCCTTGCCAAAAGGCGGGATAACATTTGCCCCCCAAAGTACGTCTTGTGAAAACACGATGTGCTTTGAAAAGCTGCAAGTTTGCGACTCGTCGTTAGTCTAGGTCGTTGTTGAATCTCGCACCGATTTTTCTCTCGAATCGATTCGAAATTCGTGTTGAAACGATGTCTGGTGACCGCCTTGAGCCAACCTCTTGTGTTGGTCCTCTTATGAATCGTCGCTGAAAGCTGGAAAGCTTTTCTTTGTATCGATGCGGGTAGACTTGATGGATACGAAATGATTATTCGTACTGAGTGACACAATTTGGGTTGGATTCTGATTCGTATCGATGATCTTTGATGGATACGAAATCATTATTCGTACTGATAGATTCTGATAGATACGAATATCATGTTCATATCGACAGACCTGTCCTGCTGTGAATCGATGTTAAAAGCTGGAAAACCTTTCTTCGTATCGATGTAGGCTGACTCGATGGATATGAAATGATTATTCGTATTGATGGATTATAACAGGTATGAATTCTATGATCGTATCGATAAGCCTGCTTCGCTGAGGACGCGTGCTTCGAATCGATGGGGTCCATTATCTTCAGGTGGCTTCTCTGCGCATCTCGAATCGAGGATGTCTGGTGGGTTCGAAACGGACTTTCGCTTCGACGCGACATTTGACTGGTTGCGACCGGTCAGGTTGACTGGGAGCCGAATCGACTCGGTTCCACCCTGGACTCCATATAAATACCTGGGACTTAGCCCATTTTTCACTTTTTCACTTTCTGTTTTTACTGTTGCCTTTAGCCTCTTGCGATCGATTCGGGAAGAGATAACAACTCCACACTTTCGATTCGATCAAATTCATTCCTCCAGATCTTCGAATCCAAGCTTCAAACTAGGTAGGCAACTGCGAATCTAAATGATAACATTGCCATGGATCCATTCTTTCTCCATCAATCTCCTCTTCTGGCGACTAGTAAAACCAGATCTGGCCCGATGATGTGATGGCCATGGCGTTTTCTGGCAGGTTGGAGAAGAAAGAGTGGAAGAGGCGATTCCGAATCGACATGCGAGTCATGTTCGAATTGATCAAACCAATGGTGTTCTTCCTGGGGTTCGTATCGATTAGCAGGAGGTTTTGATGTGGAGACGATGCGTTTTTCATATCGATGGTTGTGGAGATGAAGTGGTTTCGTATCGAAGGTTGTGGAGATGGGTCGTATCGACATGAAGTAGCTGACAACAAGTCAATGATTACTTTGAAGTCCTTAGCTTTTGGATCGATACGAAGTCTGCCCCTGCGATCGATGCAAAAAGTATCGATTCGAGCGCTATCGATGAAAACCTAAGCCCCTACCGATCGATTCGAACCTAGGTCACTAACGATCGCTATAGAGGCGTATCTATTGCGATCGATACAAACAAGATTCCCAACGATCGATACGAAAGCACACCTATTGCGATCGATACGAACCAGATCTCCAACGATCGATACGAAAGCGCACATACTGCGATCGATACGAACCAGACTGCCAATGATCGATTCGAAACATAACTCTTGGCATCGATTCAAAACCTTCCTTTGATGGATACGAAATCCTAAGCACTTGAGAACATGATTCCGACGAACTTCATTCCTGCATATCTGGATTTAACAATTAAACTACACACCTGATTCCTACGAGCTTCCGCATTGCATAATCGAACTTGATTACAACACTGCACATCTGATTGCCCTTTGAAGCTCGTAGATGGAACCGTAACTCAGCAAAGTATAATGGACTTTTAATTTGGATCGAACGACAGTCTTTGGAAGGCGCGGTCGTGACGGTCAGCGATGACGGTCATTTCCGGTTTGACTTCCAAAGTTTCGTCGTTTGCATATTTTCTTTAATTCCGCAGAATTTGCTCAAGTCATGCACAACACTTGTACTGCACAACACATTCATACACTTTACACTGGCGAATGCACGGGCTGTTTATCGTCTAATGATGATTTCTCGTGAGTTAGCTAGTTATGGAACCATCAAGTCCGCAGCAGCAAGAAACTCAGAATCTTATCCCTCCCAGACTTGAGATTCCGGACATCGAGGCCGAAGCTATTGGTCCAGCTCCTGATGAGTTGCCCGATGCGTCCTTCATTAATAGTCCACCTGACTCTGTCCCGTCCAACATCTCTGAAGATATGCTAGGGAGAATATGCTTGAGGCATGGCTTATCGTTGGACGATGTAATGTTGCCAGGACCGGACGACAGACCACACAATCCCTCGGAGGGGTATACTGCCTTTAATCGACATGCATGTGCAGCCGGTACACTTCCTCCGTTCAACGATTATATAAGAGAGGTGTTGGCTTACCTGGATATTGCTCCGTCTGAGCTACATCCGAATGGATATGCTTCACTCAATGGCCTGTTCATCGCATTTATGGAATACCTCTACCGACCTCCCCGCCCGACCGAGATAAGATTCCTCTTCAACTTCAAAAGTCGAACTGACAGCCCATCCTTTACATTCTTGGAGTCTGTAAGAAACTGCCAAGTTGTCACGGGGTCGTGGACTAGGCTGAGCTACTTCAAGTCAGAGTGGTTCTATGTCCGATGTCCGCCGGGGTTTGCCAGAAGATGGCTGTTTAGACGTAAGCATTGTCTTTTTCCCAAGTAATTGACGGGGCAATTTTTGAATGAAACTAAACTCATATCTCCTATTCCTTTTCTTTCAGCAATAATCCAGCGACCTGAAGGTGGCTACTATAAAGAGATAGTTCGTGTCCTTCAAGAAATCCGTAGCGAAGAAAGGAATATCGAATTGCTACTGACGGACCAGAACCTTAGAGTTCTTGGGTTGATCGGACGGAGGCAGAGCATAAGGCTCGATGGTGCATTAAAGACCGTCTCAAGTGAAAAGGTCAAGCGGAAGAAACCCAGGGTTGTGGTAATTGAGGAACCCGATTCCGAAAGAACTCATACCGACGAGGAACCGTTGGTCGGACCCGCTAATGCAACCCCGGATTCCGATGCAAAGAGGAAAGGCAAAGCAGTGGCCTCAAAACAGCCTAAGTCCGGGAGGCGGAAGTCTGTGGTTTTACACCGTCCTCTGCCAGGAGTTAGAATTACGGAAGCACCCTCCCTGCAAGCTGAAAATCAATTCGAAGGGCCTGCTGACCCTCCAATCCCGGACATCGAGCCCGAGCAACACGACGTTGAATTGGGTGGACCGCGACATATCATCGATGTTAGCGAGTCTCTTTCTGCCAGTGCGATTGACACTTCTGGTTGGTCCGGGGGGTTACACATTCACACACTCTTCACGGCACAACACATTTTCCTAACCGTAAACAACATATTACAAACGGCTACTGATTTTTCGTGGTTTGCTTTTCAGGTACGATGTCTGGGCAAAGTTCTGTGCTTGGTAGTTTGCGCAACAAGCGCCGTTATCATGAGCCACGCAGGAGAGAGGGTGAGAGGGATTATGACTCAGGACACTCTGGTCAGGAGAGGTCTGACAGAGACAGGGGGTACGTTCACCGATCCCGATCTCGCTCTCCTCCTCCCAGGACCTCCGCACCTCCTACGGTAGCAGTTGTTCGTCCTCCTGGAACTTCACGGCCTAGGCCACCTTCTCAAGCTTCGAGGCCCGATCTTCCGCGCAGGACTGAAATAGCCACCTCTTCAGCTACCATACCGGTCCCGATTGACGCGTCCAGCGAAGGAGCGCTTAAATTGGCACAGATGAGGAAGGAATTTCCCGACATCTGCTTTGACGGTTATGTCTTCCCTCCGCACTTGAGGAGAATTCCGTCGACCACTGAAACCACTATCCATGATTATGTCGCGGACATCTTCTTCCAGTACGGGGAGTGGTCACGGGCCGCGAGGAAAGCGTCCAAGGTGGCATTCGATCGGGGCGTCGCTATTGAGAAGCTTGAGAAGGAGTTGGGTCAAAATGACCGAATCATAAAAGCGCTGAACGCGGAGGCTGAGTCTTCCCGTAAATCTGAAATAGAGGCTCTAAAAAAGGTTGATGAAGTGAACTCCGCCATGACCAGAATGAAACAGGATCATTATACCGCCATCGAGGACATGGGTCATAGGAACACCACCATTACCGCCGAGAGGGATGCCGCTCTCAAGGAGCTTAATGAGCTGAAATCAAAGTTCTCCGAGATGGCGAAGGAGAAAGACGCAGCTAATGTCTCTGCGCAGGAGGCCTGTGATCAGGCAGTGACGCTCCGAAAGGAGAAGGAAGCGGCTATGCAACAAGCTCGTGAAGCTGAAGCTGGGGTTGACGAGAAGGTACGGCAGGCGGAGGCCAGGATTGAGGCCGAGGTAGAAGAGCTACTCGTCACTTACAACGCCAATGTGCTAAGGCACCGAGATTTGACATGGCTTGACGATTACCCCACGCATCTCTATAACGCTTGGAACTTACTGGTTGATGAGGAGAAGTCTGGGCACCCTGATGAAGCCCTTGATGAATTCGAGCTGGAGAACCGCATCCTCAATGATGACGAAAAGAAGGTTCTCCATGACTCCATGATTTCCCACGATAAGGAGAGGCTTGGTGCCCAGACTCAGGAAGTCGGAGAAAGCTCTGGTGCAGAGCACCATGTTATGAGTTTTGAGATAATCGTGTCATCTCAATCTGAGCCAACTCCGATGATCGACTCGCAGCCTATTCCGGCATATGATCCAGACCGACTGCATCTATCTCCTGTTAAGGAGCATCCTTCCGAAGTCGTTCAGACGACCCCGAGCCAAACCGAGGAAGGTACTCTGAACTAACTTCTTGTATATTTGGATTGAAGAGTCTGTGTCGAAGTGTACACTAATGACAAGTTCTTTTTCTTTGATCAGTGACGGAAGTTGCACCAGCTGCGCCTTTCACCGCCCAAGAATCAGGCCAAGTGCCAGAAGCCATCATTTCTGAGGCGACCTCCGTCGCGGCAATGGCACCAGTCGGAGTAACGCAGGGGAGCTCACTTTCTTTCGATGAACAGATGATAAACGAGCTCCTCGGCCGTCAGAGTGATCCCTTTGCGGACCTGCCGTTTGGCCTGGGTGGATTCTCGTCTACTTCTGACACTTCAACTCAGACTATCACAGCTCATAGCGAGGCCAGAGCGCAACGGGAAGCGACGATGTTGGCCGAGATTAATGCCGAGATGGCGGCCGCGGTGCATGGCGGCAGTGTAGATGGCGGAGCAGCAGCACAGTGCCCCACTCCTCTTATGATTGTGTCTTCTGGGGGCACGCTTATTGATACTAGTGTATCAGTCCCTCCTCCGGCTGCGGATTCTGTTCCTCCAACTCCTCCCGTGGGAAGCGTTCCCATAGAGTCCAGCTCGGACGAGGACGTCGACATTATGCCTTCACCCGAGGGGAGCCTACCTAAAGAGAAAGGTTCCAAGCGAAAGGGTACTGGTGGCTCCAGTAGCTCCTTAAGAAAGAAGAAGTTGAGGAAGCAGAAGGATTAGACACTCCTTTTAGGCATATTTTTCTTTTTTGGCAGTCAGGGATTTTGTCACTTTTCTTTTTTCCCTTTTGCAGGCCGTGTTTAGATGCGGGTTCGGCCCCTGCAAGTAGGAGTATTTTGGAAAGGCTCATGTATGAACCGTTGCCTTTGATTTAGTTGAAAATAAAATTTTGTCTTCTAGTTTCAGCTTATGTTCCTTTCTATGCTTGAATATTACAGTGTTCGAACTTCGGTCCGGTGTACTTTCATTATTTTATTGTTTCAAGAATAGCTCATTTTGCTTGTTAAGTATGGAAATCTCAGACTTGAGTTGTGATAAGGGATCGCATCGGAGCTGAACATCGTACAGTTTCGGGTAATGATTAACATTTGCCTTTGCCCCCAGTTCCAAGGTTAAGTTGTGATGATCAGCTTGTGATTGCATCAAGCGAGGACCGAGTGGTCGAACTACACTTGTTCTCTTATGAATCGTTTCATCCACACTCCGGGGATATAAGTCATCTCGCAAGCGGTTGTTTGCACTCTGGGAACACGGAGTTGACTGATTTTTGTACTCCGTCTCGCACTCTGGGAGCACGGATTTGGTCGTTTATACTCCGCTTCGCACTCTGGGAACACGGAGTTAGTTGTTTATACTCCGTTTCGCACTCCGGGAACACGGAGTTGATTGTTTATACTCCGTTTTGCACTCTGGGAACACGGAGTTAATTGTTTATACTCCGTTTCGCACTCTGGGAACACGGAGTTGATTGATGTTTATACTCCGTCTCGCACTCTGGGAACACGGAGTCGAATGTTTATACTCCGCTTCGCACTCTGGGAATACAGAATCGAATGTTTATACTCCGCTTCGCACTCTGGGATCGCACTCTGGGAATACGGAGTCGAATGTTTATACTCCGCTTCGCACTCTGGGAACACGGAGTTGGATGTTTATACTCCGTTTTGCACTCTGGGAACACGGAGTTGGATGTTTATACTCCGTTTCGCACTCTAGGAATACGGAGTTGATTGCAAGATTGTCGTGTGTCAACCCTATCAATATTGGTGTCATGGCTTGCCCCCGAGCTCGGGTTTCACTTAGTGAGTGGCCGGTCGTATCACAGCCACTCTCCATTTGAATAAGTCCCATTGCGTGATGGGATTTAGCTCTTCGTGCATCGTGATGTCGTATATCGTACTTAATGAATCACAGCTCTGGCTCGAAGAAGTGGCATTTTATTGCTGAAATAAGAAAATGCGGCAAAATCAGTTGCCTTATTACAAAATTCAAATTTCGAAATGCAGAAACAAATTGCTAAATAGAACGAAATAAATAAAGCCTGTCATATGTAATAGCGACGGAGACTTTCGCTGTTCCAAGCCCTCGGCAAATCGAGACCGTCAACGGTCGACAGCTTGAACGTGCCATCTCCGAGTTTTCGTGTAATTACATACGGTCCTCCCCAGTTTGGCTTCATGTGTGAAGGAACTGGGTAGATTCTCTTGAGCACGAGGTCGCCGAGTTCAAAGGTTCGAGGTCGAACTTTGGTGTTGTATAGTCGGGCGACCCGACTTCGATGTGCGGCTGCTCTCAAATCAGCCTCTTCCCATTTTTCATCCAATAGATCCAAAGATTCGGCCAGGAGTATAGCGTTCATTTTCGGATCATAGTAAGTCACGCGATGAGAGAACACTTCTGTCTCGACCGGAATAACAGCCTCTGAGCCATAAGATAGGGAAAACGGAGTGTGTTCGGTCGCGGTTTTGTGGGTCGTTCGATAGGCCCATAACGCGATAGGAAGTTCATCGACCCACTTGCCCCTAGCCTTTTCCAATCGTTTCTTCAGGATCGATTTTATAACTTTATTGACAGCTTCAACCTGTCCATTCGCTTGGGGGTGTGCGATAGCCGAGAACTTTTTGTGGATATGAAACCGTTGACAGAAATTCTTGAATTCCGCACTTTCGAATTGGGCTCCGTTATCAGTGATGATGGTATGCGGGAGTCCAAATCGACAGATGATGTTGCGAATCATGAAATTTATCACTTTCTTTATCGTAATGGTCGCAAAGGCTTCGGCCTTAGCCCACTTTGTGAAGTAGTCAACGGCAACGATGGCGTATTTCGCACCGCCTTTCGCCAAAGGTAAAGCGCCGATGATATCGATGCCCCACATTGCGAATGGCCAGGGACTGACCATTTGGGTTATTTCAGTAGGCGGAGCTCCTGGAATTCGGGCATGTATCTGGCATTTATCGCACTTCCGGGCATAGTTCGCCGCATCTCGGTTCACCGTCGGCCAGTAGTACCCATATCGGAGTACCTTCTTAGCGAGAGCTTGTCCTCCGGTATGATCGCCACACTCTCCTTCGTGTACGTCATGTAACACTCGTTTGATTCCCTCGTGGGCGATACATCTGAGGAGAGGAACGGAATAACCTCTCCTGTACATGACTCCGTTTTGGATGACGAACCGTGAAGCTTTTCGCTGAATTTGTCTCCTCTCATTTCTAGGTTCAGGCAACGTCCCATTCTCGATGTAATTCCGATACAGAGTCATCCAAGATTCTCTACTAGGAGCGGTTTCAAACACAGAGTTCATTTCTATCCGATCGATGCTCGGGGAGGCCAAAGTTTCAACAGGGACAAGTCCCATTTGCTGCGCTTCACCTGTGCTGGCTAACTTTTCCAATGAATCGGCTTTTTGATTGTGCTCCCGAGGCACATAATAGATGGCATAATAATCAAACTGGTTTAGTATTTCCTGAACTCGGGCCAAGTAAGCAGCCAGTCTTCGGTCTCTTGCTTGATATTCTCCTCGTACTTGACATACCACTAACTGTGAATCGCAATAAATTTCCACAGCGATAATTCTCAAGTCTCTGGCAAGTTTTAGGCCGGTTAGGAGGGCTTCATATTCAGCTTCATTATTAGTTGCACGAAAGTCGAACTTCAAAGCATAACATATGGATCGGCCCTCGGGAGTCTCAAGTACAACCCCAGCGCCCGAACACCGGTCATTTGACGCACCGTCAGTATACAGCTTCCAGATGTATTCGGGGGATTCACTGGTCTCGGGCAAGTCTTCTGGAACGGTGAATTCAGCTATGAAATCTGCCAGGACTTGTCCTTGAATGGCTCTCCGCGGAGCGTATGCGATATCAAATTGGCTTAGCTCAATGTTCCACTTGAGTAACCTACCGGACGTCTCAGGCCGCGTGAGGACCTGTCGTAACGGCTGGTCAGTGTACACAGTAAGCGGATGAGCTTGGAAGTAAGGGCGGAGCTTTCTTGAGGCAATGACCAAGCAATAGGCCAGTTTCTCCAGTCTCGGATAATTTCTTTCAGCTCCTGTTAGCCGCTTACTAACATAGTAGACCGGGTTTTGCACTTTGTCTTCTTCCCGAACTAGAGTAGCACTAATCGCATGTTCTGATACTGCCAGGTAGAGATATAGTTGCTCGTGGTCAACTGGTTTTGACAAGATCGGAGGTGTGGAGAGATGTTGAACTAGTGATCGGAATGCGCCTTCACACTCCGTGGTCCATTCAAAGTTTCATTTTCCCTTCCGGATCAGGTCGAAGAAAGGAATGCATTTATCGGTGGACTTTGAAATGAACCTGCTCAATGCTACGACCTTTCCGTTGAGACTCTGGACCTTCTTTATGGTTCTAGGGGTTTGCAAATTTCTTATAGCCCAGATCTTCTCAGGATTCGCTTCTATCCCTCGAGCATTGACGATGAACCCAAGGAATTTTCCGGATGCGACGCCGAAGTGACACTTAAGCGGGTTGAGCTTCATTCCGTATTCCCGGAGGATACTGAACATTGAATTCAAATCTCTGAAGTGATCTGTGGAGAATCGGGACTTCACCAGCATGTCATCCACGTAAACCTCCATTGTCTTCCCGATCTGATCGCCGAATATCCGGTTGACTAAGCGTTGGTATGTTGCTCCAGCGTTCTTTAGACCAAACGGCATGACTTTGTAACAATAGAGTCCCAGATCGGTCACGAAGCAAGTACGTTCCTGATCAGGTAAATGCAGGGGTATTTGGTTGTAGCCGGAATAAGCATCCATAAAGGATAGTAGCTCATGTCCGGCCGTTGAATCTACGAGCTGATCGATTCGCGGAAGTGGGAAGCTATCTTTTGGACAGGCGTTGTTTAAGTCAGAGTAATCAACGCAGGTTCTCCATTTTCCGTTTGGTTTCCGAACCAGTACAGGGTTGGATACCCATTCTGGATACAAGGCATCTCGAATGAACCCGTTTGATTATAGTTTATCAATTTCCTCCTTAAGGGCGGCAGATCTCTCTGGATCCATACCGCGCCTTTTCTGCTTTACTGGGACATGTTGCGGATCTATTTTCAGGGAGTGACTTGCAATGGTCGGCGAGATTCCGCACATGTCAGAGTGTGTCCAGGCGAAGACGTCGAGATTCGCCCGAAGAAATTCGACCAATTCCTGCTGTGTCTGCTCGTTCAGTTGAGACCCAACTTTCAGCATCTTTGAATCATCATCCTCACTGATTGGGACGTCCACAGTCAGTTCGGTTGGAGAAGCTTGACTCTCCGTAGATTCATCTTTATCCTCGTTGTCCCTAGGATCCAGGTCTTTCAGGAGTTGGTCGTGGTGCCCGGGCCGAGGCCCAGGCATCAATTGTCAATTATCAAAAGAGCGGACGCAGAGAGATTCCTTTACGCCCTTTCCCTTCTCTTTACGTTGCGCCCCGCACAGCTCAGCAACATAACAGGCCCTTCCTGTGGCCTGATCTCCTTGAACAACTCCAATCCCATGATCAGTGGGGAGCTTCAAAGTCAGACACCATGGGGCGATGGCCGCCCTGAACTCAACTAGGGCTGGTCGACCCAAAAATGCATTATATGGCGAATCAATTTCTAGCACAACAAACTGTAACATTCGGATCCTCCGACGTTCTCCAACGCCTAACTCAACTGGGAGTTCAGTTATTCCGATGGGTATCGTGGCACTTCCGTGGAAACCGTGGATTCTGGATAAACAGGGTTTCAAATCCTTTGTCTCCATTTTCATTAAGTCGTAAGCCCGTTTAAGCAAGATATTCACAGAGCTTCCACTATCGACTAGGATCCTTTTCATCCAAGCAGGACCTACCTGGGCAGATATGACTAATGGGTCGATTGTAGGAGCTTCGACCTTATCAGCGTCTCGGCTCCTGAACACGATATCATCAGATATTATCTTTTGTTGTTTCACCGGGGTTCCGTCTTCGCAATTACTACAACATTCGAAGTCCGCATGCTTGATAGAACTAGCATACGACTCCATTTCCCCCCAGCTTCTGTGTGCCGGGTGGGGACCACCACTTATTGTGTTAATAACCAATCTCCCGCCCACACGGGCGGGTTCCTCCTCTCTTTCCTGATTTTGTGAACGATTTTGATTCGAAGAGCCCGCTTCGCCAGATTGCGGCGCCCGTACAAACTGATCCAACTTCCTCTCTCTGATCAACTTTTCGATGAGGTCCTGCAAATGCCGACACTCATTGGTATTGTGACCGTAGCTTTCATGGAATCTACAGAACTTTCGTGTTTGAACCTGTCTATCCGATGAGGGTTTCGGAGCAGGTTTCTTATACTGTACAGTGTTACAAGTCTGTAAGTATACGTTTTCCAATGACGTGTTTAACGGCGTATAACTGTCAAACATCTGAGCTCTACGTCGTGGACCTCGGTTCTCATCTCTCTTCTTATTCTGGCTATTGTTTCCTCTCTGCTGGGTTTGCTTATTCTGTATGTTCAGTTGAACTTTCCCGGAACTCTCACCGGATTGTTTAACCGCTACATTACTCTGTATTCCCTCAATACTGGGCCTCGCATCATCCTGCTTCCTAGACTGCTTTGCATCCTCTTGCCGCAAGAATTGAGCGGCCTTGGAGTAAAAACGGTCCAATGATGCGGGTGGTTTTCCTGCTAGCCAGTTCCCAAACTCAGAATCAGGATCAATCCCCTTGGTCAAAGCCATCAAGATTGAATTATCATTAGGATTGGTGATCTCAACACACGCCGCGTGGAACCTCTCCAGGTAACGCCGGAGTGTTTCTCCATGGGCTTGAGTGACGCTGGACAGGGTATTAACGTCTTTTGCCCTGGCAACATGCATACGGAATTGTTCTACAAACCTCTTAGCCAATTGATCGAACGAAGAAATTGATCTAGGTGGTAGGCGTGTAAACCACATTGTCGCGATTCCCCCCAGAGAGATGGGGAAACTTCGACACTTCACTGCATCGTCGGCCCTTGCAGCGCTCATCGACCATTCATATTTCAAAATATGCTGGTTGGGGTCACTATTTCCTTCATACATCGGGAGAGTTGGCATTCTGAATCGCCTAGGGGGTTCAGCGTGTAACACTTCGTCTGTAAAAGGGGTATGACTACGAGAAATCCCCCAATCATCATTAGTGAGCCCCTGACTCTCGCAGATCATCTGACGTATCATGGTTGATATGTCTGCCACTGGCAAATTCTGGGCATGCTGAGCTAAGGTGTGGTCGGGCTCCACAGTGCGAGTCTGGATCGGGCGCTGTCGACGGTCCGTATCTCGCCTCCTTGGCTCAGCGTCTTCCGGGACATATGGTTCAGGAGTATGTCCATGCTGTTGATTAATCGGCTCTGACTGATTTCAGGTATCAACCCTTGTTTCTGCCGTGGCGGTTGTAGCGCGGTTATCCGTGGTGTACTATGGGGCAGTGCCTCCGCGTGTCGAGGGTCCCGTTTGGAAGCTGGTCGACGGTCCTACCCTCAATTGCCCAACAATCAAGGCGGGTTGGTATCCAGCAGTTTGAGCACGACTCCCCTCTAACCGAGGACGGGTAGTCCGGTGGTGATAGTCAGATGAAGCTGAGCTTTCGGTAGATGCTCTGGAGGCATCATCTCTCCTGGACCTTCTGTGGCCCCGGCGGTTTAGCTGGTTGGTCAGCTCAATATTGGCGCACAACTGTTCCGCTAACTGCTGGCGGCTTTGGGTCAACTCCTGGAGCAATACTTGAAACTCCTGTCGGGTGACTAGCCCCGTCGAATCCGAGTGAGCGGTATTGTCTTGATTAGAAGAAGGCTGCTGTGTGGGATTCTGCCTATCTCGGCCTTCTTGCTCTGTAGCGGTAGTGCCAGTTCTTGTGCTAACCATTCTCGGTGGCGGAGTCCTCTCCTAGATTTTGAGCAAATCTAAATAGAATGGAAGGATTCCGGACTGGATATCTAGATCTTCCTCTTGGATTTGTGCAATCCGGTATCGATGGCAGATCCAAAGAGCAGGAGAAAAAACTGGTTTTCTCAGTGAAAGCACCAAAGTGTTTGTACCAAAAATGGGCACAACACTCTTCGAGAGTTATTTGAAGAGATAAAGTGAAGATTGTAAATGTAAAACAGAGGTTATCTAACAAAAACTCCAACAAACAGGAATATAAAATGCATTGACAAGCAATTTAGAGTGGTTCGACATATGGCCTACGTCCACTATGAAGTTTTGATGATTTTATTGATTCTCTTTCAATGATTACAAGCGGTTACAGCAATGAACAGCGGATTACAGATTAGAATTCGAAATTGACAGCAAAAGTAGGATGCAAATCTCAATCCGGCAGAGTCTGGATGCTTCAGAGAAAAAAGATCCTTTTTCTGTTGATTCTGGGGCTCTATTTATAGGCATAGGAGGTTCAGATCGCGCCCAAATCTCGAGAAACTTTTCCAGGCACGTGAGTGGGCCCATGCGACCAACCTCAGAAAGTTTCGAGTCGATCTGTGATCGATATGAATTCATTTCGTATCGATCAAGATGATCTCCAATTGAGCTCAAATTTGGTGGACACGATCCTCAGTATGTATGCAAGCTTCCCTGAAAATATCATTGGATTTGGATCAGTGGATTGGAAGATATGGTCGATACGAACTGAGATTTCTCGAAGGCTGTCTGGTTCGTCTCCATGATTTCGACTCCATCACCTCGTGTCGATGACCGCGTGTGTTCTCAAGATGAAGTGGCGCGCGCGATTCGCTTCGATCCGGCCTTCACTCCGTATTGACCGCTTGGACT
>CM060906.1:127658056-127663056 GCA_030737815.1 Allium fistulosum
CCGTGCCACAGAATCGAGAGCTCTAAGTGGGCCATTTTTGGTAAGAAGAACTGGCGATGCGGGATGAACCGGAAGCCGGGTTAAGGTGCCCAACTGTACGTGAACCTAGAACCCACAAAGGGTGTTGGTCGATTAAGACAGCAGGACGGTGGTCATGGAAGTCGAAATTCGCTAAGGAGTGTGTAACAACTCACATGTTGAATCAACTAGCCCCGAAAATGGATGGCGCTTAAGCGTGCTACCCACACTCGGCCATCGAGGTGGTTGCCATACCTCGATTAGTAGTAGGGCGTGGTGGTTGCTGCAAAATCTAAGGCGTGAGCCTGGGTGGAGCGGCCATCGGTGCAGATCTTGGTGGAAGTAGCTAATATTCAAATAGGAACTTTGAAGGCCGAAGAGGGGAAAGGTTCCATGTGAACGACACTTGCACATGGGTCAGCCGATCCTAAGGGACGGGGGAAACCCGTAAATGAGCGCATTGATGCGCGAGCTCCGAAAGGGAATCGGGTCAAAATTCCCGAGCCAGGACGTGGTGGCAGACGGCAACGTTAGGGAGTCTGGAGACGCTGGCGGGGGCCTTAGGGAGAGTTATCTTTTCTGCTTAACAGCCTGCCCACCCTGGAAACGGCTCAGCCGACGGTAGGGTCAAGCAGTTGGAAGTGCACTGCACGTCGAGCGGTGTCCATTGCGCTCCCGGCGGTCCATGAAAATCCAGAGGACCGAGTGCCTCCCACGCTTGGTCGTACTCATAACCGCATCAGGTCTCCAAGGTGAACAGCCTCTGGCCAATGGAAAAATGTAGGCAAGGGAAGTCGGCAAAATGGATCCGTAACTTCGGGAAAAGGATTGGCTCTGAGGGTTGGGCTTGGGGGTCCTAATGCGAACCCGTTGGCTGTTGGCGGACTGATAAAGCTACTTCCGTGGCGATAGCGGGACGACGCGTGCCGATTGGGAGACGGGTTAGGAATGGAACTTCCTTGCGGGAGTTTCTAGCCACTTGCATCGAACAACCGACTCAGAACTGGTACGGACAAGGGGAATCCGACTGTTTAATTAAACCAAAGCATTGCAATGGTCCTTGCGGATGCTTACGTAATGTGATTTCTGCCCAGTGCTCTGAATGTTAAAGTGAAGAAATTCAACAACGAGCGGGTAAACGGCGGGAGTAACTATGACTCTCTTAAGGTAGCCAAATGCTTCGTCATCTAATGAGTAACTATGACTCTCTTAAGCACGCTGGCAGTTTTCACATGCTCGAATCGAAGCAGGGACTTCCTCGTGCTTGCCTCGAGAAAAATGCCGATTTTCCCGAAGCGCGCTCCGAGTTTTCCGTTGTGCGACTCGAAGCAGCTGCTTCCAAATGCATGCTTCAGGTATTTTCCAGTTTTACATGAAGCGCGCCCCGAGTTTTCACCTTCCCGACTCGAAGCAAGACCCAAAAGCGTGTCGACTTGCCTAACGCACGACCGAGTTTACGGTTATGCGGGATAGCGGACATATTTCTCGAGTCGACTCTCGGCTCGACTAGAAGCACGCACCGGACGTGCGTATGCTCGATCCGTATGCTCGTTCCCGACCCAGCTTCAAATTTCCGAATGCTCGAGCCAAAGCAAGTTCCGTGTTTTCTCGGAGCAATATCATCCAGGGAGAGCTTCGAGTAAGTTGCCGAATGACCCGAAGCACGCTGGCAGTTTTCACGTGCTCGACTCGAAGCAGGGACTTCCTTGTGCTTGCCTCGAGAAAATTGCCGATTTTCCTGAAGCGCGCTCCGAGTTTTCCATCGTGCGACTCGAAGCAGCTGCTTCCAAATGCATGCTTCGGGTATTTTCCAATTTTACACGAAGCGCGCCCCGAGTCCCGACTCGAAGCAAGGCCCAAAAGCGTGTCGACTTGCCGAACGCACGACCGAGTTCACGGTTATGCGGGATAGCGGACATATTTCTCGAGTCGACTCTCGGATCGACTCGAAGCACGCATCGGACATGCGTACGCCCGATCCGTATGCTCGTTCCCGACCCAGCTTCAAATTTCCGAATGCTCGAGCCAAAGCAAGTTCCATGTTTTCTCGAAGCAATATCGTCCAGGGAGAGCTTCGGGTAAGTAGCCGAATGGCCCGAAGCACGCTGGCAGTTTTCACTTGCTCGACTCAAAGCAGGGACTTCCTCGTGCTTGCCTCGTGAAAAATGCCGATTTTCCCGAAGCGCGCTCCCGAGTTTTCCATCGTGCGACTTGAAGCAGCTGCTTCCAAATTCATGCTTCGGGTATTTTCCAGTTTTACACGAAGCGCGCCCCAAGTTTTCACCTTCCTGACTCGAAGCAAGGCCCAAAAGTGTGTCGACTTGGCGAACGCACGACCGAGTTCACGGTTATGCGGGATAGCGGACATATTTCTCGAGTCGACTCTCGGCTGGACTCAGAGCACGCATCGGACGTGCGTACGCTCGATCCGTATGCTCGTTCCCGACCTAGCTTCAAATTTCCGAATGCTCGAGCCGAAGCAAGTTCCGTGTTTTCTCGGAGCAATATCGTCCAGGGAGAGCTTCGGGTAAGTAGCCGAATGACCCGAAGCACGCTAGCAGTTTTCACGTGCTCGACTCGAAGCAGGGACTTCCTCGTGCTTGCCTCGAGAAAAATGCCTATTTTCCCAAAGCGCACTCCGAGTTTTCCATCGTGTGACTCGAAGCAGCTGCTTCCAAATGCATGCTTCGGGTATGTTCAAGTTTTACACGAAGCGCGCCCCAAGTTTTCACCTTCCCGACTCGAAGCAAGGCCTAAAAGCGTGTCGACTTGCCGAACGCACGACCGATTTCACGGTTATGCGGGATAACGGACATATTTCTCGAGTCGACACTCGGCTCGACTCGGAGCACGCATCGGACGTACGTACGCCCGATCCGTATGCTCGTTCCCGACCCAGCTTCAAATTTCCGAATGCTCGAGCCAAAGCAAGTTCCGTGTTTTCTCGGAGCAATATCGTCCAAGGAGAGCTTCGGGTAAGTAGCCGATTGACCCGAAGCACGCTGGTAGTTTTCACGTGCTCGACTCGAAGCAGGGACTTCCTCGTGCTTGCCTCGATAAAAATGCCTATTTTCCCGAAGCGCGCTCCGAGTTTTCCATCGTGCGACTCGAAGCAGCTGCTTCCAAATGCATGCTACGGGTATTTTCCTGTTTTACACGAAGCACGCCCCGAGTTTTCACCTTCCCGACTCAAAGCAAGGCCCAAAAGCGTGTCGACTTGCCGAACGCACGACCTAGTTCACGGTTATGCGGGATAGCGGACATATTTCTCGAGTCGACTCTCGGCTCGACTAGGAGCACGCATCGGACGTGCGTACGCCCGATCCGTATGCTCGTTCCCGACCCAGCTTCAGATTTTTGAATGCTCGAGCCAAAGCAAGTTCCGTGTTTTCTCGGAGCAATATCGTCCAGGGAGAGCTTCAGGTAAGTAGCCGAATGACCCGAAGCACGCTGGCAGTTTTCACGTGCTCGACTCGAAGCAGGGACTTTCTCGTGCTTGGCTCGGGAAAAATGCGGATTTTCCCGAAGCGCGCTCCGAGTTTTCCATCATGCGACTCGAAGCAGCGGCTTCCAAATGCATGCTTCGGGTATTTTCCAGTTTTACACAAAGCGCGCCCCGAGTTTTCACCTTCCCGACTCGAAGCAAGGCCCAAAAGCATGTCGACTTGGCGAACGCACGACCGAGTTCACGGTTATGCGATATAGCGGACATATTTCTCGAGTCGACTCTTGGCTCGACTTGGAGCACGCATCGGACGTGTGTACGCTCGATCCGTATGCTCGTTCCCGACCCAGCTTCAAATTTCCGAATGCTCGAGCCGAAGCAAGTTTCGTGTTTTCTCGGAGCAATATCGTCCAGGGAAAGCTTCGGGTAAGTAGCCGAATGACCCGAAGCACGCTGGCAGTGTTCACGTGCTCGACTCGAAGCAGGGACTTCCTCGTGCTTGCCTCGAGAAAAATGCCGATTTTCCCGAAGCGCGCTCCGAGTTTTCCATCGTGCAACTCGAAGCAGCTGCTTTCAAATGCATGCTTCGGGTATTTTCTAGTTTTACACGAAGCGCGGCACGAGTTTTCACCTTCCCGACTCGAAGCAAGGCCCAAAAGCGTGTCGACTTGCGGAACGCACGACCGAGTTCACGGTTATGCGGGATAGCGGACATATTTCTCGAGTCGACTCTCGGCTCGACTCGGAGCACACATCGGACGTGCGTACGCTCGATCCGTATGCTCGTTCCCGACCCAGCTTCAAATTTCCGAATGCTCGAGCCAAAGCAAGTTCCGTGTTTTCTCGGAGCAATATCGTCCAGGGAGAGCTTCGGGTAAGTAGCCGAATGACCCGAAGCCCGCTGGCACTTTTCACGTGCTCGACTCGAAGCAGGGAATTCCTCGTGCTTGCCCCGAGAAAAATGCCTATTTTCCCGAAGCGCACTCCGAGTTTTCCATCGTGCGACTCGAAGAAGCTGCTTCCAAATGCATGCTTCGGGTATTTTCCAGTTTTACAAGAAGCGCGCCCCGAGTTTTGACCTTCCCGACTCGAAGCAAGGCCCAAAAGCGTGTCGACTTGGCGAACGCACGACCGAGTTCACGGTTATGCGGGATAGCAGACATATTTCTCGAGTCGACTTTCGGCTCGACTCGGAGCACGAATCAGACGTGCGTACGCTCGATCCGTATGCTCGTTTCCGACCCAGCTTCAAATTTCCGAATGCTCGAGCCGAAGCAAGTTCCGTGTTTTCTCGGAGCAATATCGTCCAGGGAGAGCTCCGGGTAAGTAGCCGAATGACCCGAAGCACGCTGGCAATTTTCACGTGCTCGACTCGAAGCAGGGACTTCCTCGGGCTTGCCTCGAGAAAAATGCCGATTTTCCCGAAGCGCGCTCTGAGTTTTCGATCGTGCGACTCGAAGCAGCTTCTTCCAAATGCATGCTACGGGTATTTGCCAGTTTGACCCGAAGTGCTCCCCGAGTTTTCACCTTCCCGACT
>CM060906.1:127668056-127680556 GCA_030737815.1 Allium fistulosum
GAGATTTTGATAAATCATAAAGGATATGATTTGAAGATACTATAAGTGTATAGTACAAAGTGTTTTGAAAATTAGCTCTGGGAAAAAAGGCGCTTCCTTGAAATGAACTTCTCAGGAGTGCCACTGGGTGGTACTGCCTTGAACCCCAAGGGGGGATTCTAAAGTTGATCCTGTGAGGAGTCCGGACAAACTAGTTCCTGAGGATTATTTGTGTAGCGAAAGTCGAGGGGCTGGTGCCCACAGAGGCATTTGGGTTATGCTGTGACGGCAGTTTAACTCGATGTCACTGCGATCTACTGCAGACCATAGCGGAAGTCATGTGTGCCGCTGAGAGCCAACTGTCTACGTTTGATTTTATATCGGTAGACTGTGACACTATGGTAACATAGCGAAAGTCGTGTGTGCCGCTGAGAGCCAACTGTCTACGTTTGATTTTATATCGGTAGACTGCGACCTATGTGGGAGAAGTTTCATTATTTGGCAGCGAAATTCGGTGGCGCTGATGCCTACAGTTATATGGGTTTGTGCTGTGATAGCAACGTAAGGCCCGGGTATAACTGCGATCTGTAGCGGGTTCCATGGCGTAATCGAGGAGCGCGGAGACCTACAGTTATCTGTGGATTTTGCCGGGACGGCAACGTAACCATCGGGTTAACTGCGACCATGGATGGGGGTGATGATTTCCAGAGCATTCTCACCAAAGATATTTCCTCTATTTTCAAAAACGTTTTTGATATTTTCAAATAAAGTATTTTCCAAATATTTTCACTGGGTGTTGAAAATGGGTCTGCTAAGTACTTATAGATTTTCAGTCTTACGCCTGATCAACGTATGACCGAATTTCTGTGAGAACGAGAATGGACTTGTTGAAACATCGAGTTATAAAAGTATTTTTATAAAAACTAATTTAGTAATATTATAAAGATTTTTAAAATGTTTAAAAAAAAAAATATGTTCAAAGAGAAAATTTATCTAATAATAGGTAAATAATAAATTTTGGCTTCGTTTCTTTTCGAGGACGAAAAGATTTTAAGGGGGGAGGAATGTGATAACCCGGATTTTTGGACGTTCGGTAACTTGATAATTAACCGGTTTATTTAATTGAACAGATAAAATAATGATAATAAAAGATACCTAGTTATGTAAGTGAATTTGAAAATATAATAAAATTTGGCTATATATATATCTCTAAAATTGGATTGTAAGTATATAAAATGAGATTTAGTAAAAAGAGATTTAAAAATTCTTTTCTTTATATATACTTGAAAATAAACATATGTAGGGATGACACATGAATTTATGATATAAATATAATAGTTAAATTATCTTGACATTTGTAAAATTATGAAGCATGCATTAAAACAAATGTAAATATTACTCTTAACAATCAAACAAGTGTTAGCTTAGAGGAAGATACAAGTGGCAAAAACTTTATTTTCTTTAATTTGAATTTTAAGTAACATATGCCAAAGAAAAACCAGGTTTTCATTTTTCTTTTCACTTTCAAAAATAAAAAAATGTAAAAATGAAGAGACATCAGTACGATCATCTTTGCAATTACAACCTGAAGCATCTTCAAGTTTATCAAGCTAAGAAAATTCAACTCTTTCAAGTTTCAACTAAACTAAAGCAAGCAAAGATTCAAGTTCAAAATTCAACTTAATCAAAGTAGATCAAGCCTGCAGTTTCAAAATCAAGTTATAATTTCCAGATTTCAAAAACTCTTCTCTGTTCTCCATTCAAACATTATAAGGTGAGTAAACTTTTATCTAAAAACAGTTTCTAAGTATTGCATGTGATGATCTTATGTGATAAGTGTGATATGGTTTGCATGATTTATTTTATCTAGACATAAGAATGAGACTGTTGTTTAACTGTGTGAATATCTGTATATATTCATATCTGTGCTCTATTATTAGTTACAGACTCAACACCATCATCAGATAAATTCCTATCTTCTTAAACACTCAATATTAGACTTTAAATTCTGAAAGGAAAATGTAAGTAACAGTATGATCTTGATTTTAAAAATAGTTTAAAGTAATTATATTTAGGAAAATAGACTGTAGATAATAAGATTTTAGTAAAAATCAAGATTTCGTTAAAAATCAATATCAACGATTTCATTTTTGAATTATATAATCTGATTCGTGTTAATGAATCATGAATTTTAAAATGAACTTGGTAATTTTTCATTTAGTATTGGCCGAGAATTCGAGAATTGCTTGTTTTTGGGATTTTGCCCATTTACCGATGATCATCGGCGACTGGAAGCTCTAGCTTTGGCCTGAAGTTGGTCGGGGAGGCGAGGGTCTCTGGAAAAATGGCGTGGGAATTTAATAATGGCCATGGTGGCCGGAGCAGAGAGAAATAGGGTTTTAGAAGGTCAGTTGGTCGACGAGGTTCGAGGAGAAATTTCGACGTTGATGGTGATCAATAGGCGATCGCGAGGAGTGGAATCGATGGATGGGTTCGAGGCGAAGCTTCGGTCAGGTCAGCATGGCTTCTCGAGGTCAGAGGCATCAGAACGGTGAAGATTTCCGGCCATGGTGGTTATAGTTTATGGTGAGATCAGCTCGTTTTCGTTTCGTTTCGTTTGAGTTCTGTTCGATCTTGGTTTGGATTCGTGATCGAGTGGGTATGAAGGATCGTCGAGGATCGCTGCGATGACCTACGGTGGTCGGAGACGTTGGTGTACGTGCACCACGTGCACGTTTATCTGGTTCGATTGAGTTTTGGGGAAGAAGAGTTGAACTCGGGATTTGTCTCGTGTGGGTTGCGTGACGACTCGAAGCAGGTGAGTGTTCGAGAGAAACTCGGGGAAGACACGGGGTGTTTGAGGGTTTTGTTTGGGTATTTGGGGTTGTGGACTCGAGTAGAACTGAGTGCAAAAATGTGTTTTCAGCTTTAACTTAAACTTAAACAAAACAAAGTTTTGAAAGAAGAAAAAAGAAAGCTCGGGAAAGTAGAAGTAACTCGGGTTTTGATGGAAAATACTCGGGTTGTTCTCAGGTTATAAATTTGATGTTAAGTTTTAAAATTTAACATAGCCAAGATAAATTAATTATCTTAAAACTATTTTTAGTAATAAATTGAATTTTTATGTTTTGTTAATTTAAGTTGAGAAAAGTATTTTAAGATATTAATTAAGTAAATCCTTAATTTGTTTAAAAGCCTAATTAATCAGATAATTAAATAGCTTAATTAAAAGATTAAGAGTTTTAAACTTTAATTTAACTTAAAGCTTTTGATTCCAAGGTTATAGGGTAAGATATTGAGATGATTAAGAAGATTGATTAAGATAATGATTATCATCTAAATTTATTAATTGATTGATAATTAAAGATTAATTAATAGGAAATTAAAGATTAATTATTGATTAATAAATTAGTAATTAAAGAAAAATTAATTGTTAGCAAAAGAATAATTAATGGGTGTGATTAATTAGGGTTAATTAATCAATGTAACTAACCAATGTAATTAATTAACCAAAGGGATAATTACTTGTTGAAAGTAATTAAGGCTTAATTACTTAGTGTAATTAATTAAAGGATTGATTAATTAAAGTAATTAATTAAGGGTTAGTCAATTAATGAGTATGATTAATTAAGGGATAAATTAATCAATATAAGTGATTATAAGATAATAAATATGAGTAATTAATTAAGAATCAATGCAATTAATTAGTTTGTAATTAATGTTAAGTAAAGGTAATCTAAGTAATTAAAGATCAGTAATTAATTTAATTAGAGATAAATTAATTTAATTTTGGAAGTGATCAATCTTGCTTATGAATGATTGAATGATATTGTATGCCTTAGATAGATAATATCTCTAATATGTGATGCTATGTGATATGATATGTTTGGTTTAAACTGTGATAATATGGTTATCTATCGATGATGAATTACTGTATAAAGGTGACATCGGTATTTAAAGTTTGAATTGTATTTCATTGAATAACTTTGGTTAAGATGACATTGGATTCGAAGAGACAGGAGTCGGGTATTAGTTAATACTCGAAACCACTTCGATTTGAAATCTTCTATAAATCTTTATAGATTGATATGTGAAATCAAATAGGCCGGTTTGGGATAATATGGACCATTTGAACTAAGTTGGATACTTAGATATTGTTTTGTGAAAATAAGTGTTGACTATATAAGTTGTTTACTTATAGAAAAGTACGAGTTACCCGGGTTTAAATAAGTTCTATGGATTGAATTTCATGTTAGATGAGTTTACTCACGCTGGTTTCCAGCCTGACCCGGGTGTTACTTTGATGTAATGCTCGGGTCAGACCGAGTATTACAGATTTCAGGTAAGGACGTTCTGGAGCTCAGAAGGCGAGCTGGATGGCAGGAACGTATGGAGTATATTCCGCTGTGATATTATAGTTGTCTGAGACATGTTAATTTTAACTGTCTAGTACATTTGTGAATGTTGTAACTCTGATGTATTAAAATGTAATTAACAAATACAGTTTTTCTTTGTATAACTGATATTATTATTTGTTATTATATTTAATCCGCTGCGAATGTGAGATGTTGTGTTCTCTGTTCTTCTTTCTTCTTTCTGTTTCTTTCTTCTATCTCTTTCTTTTTCTTCTAACTATCTGGAATTTTCGGGTTCGAAAATTCCGGGTCGTTACAGTTGGTATCAGAGCAGAAGGTTAAGCGAGAACCTTGGCTCTGGTGGGATTACTCATTAAGGATATGGTCAATGGTACCCTAAAATGAGTTGAGTGTATATATATATGAGAGAACGTACTTGTTATTTTTCTATATAAAGATTTTAAATGGTTTAAAAGGTAAATGATTTTATATAAAATTATATTTGATATATAAAGCAATATTTCTATTAAGATAATTGGTTGTTAAATTATTGAATTAAATATAAGTAGTAATATTAATACAACCAAATTTAAATTAAATGAAGATAAGTTTGAAATGAATTCAAACTGAAATTAAAATCTTGAATTTGTAGAAGTGTTATCAAGAATAAAGGTAATAATGAATTGGTTTCCAGATATGATAATCTTGGTTATTATCATAAATGGTAATTGTGTTTAATAATGAATGTTGTTAATGATTTAGCAAAATGAAATGTTTAGGGAAGTAAACATTTAAGTGAGTATAACTTATAAATTGGAATTGAAGAGAATTTAAAATTGTGAAATTTTAAATCTAAATCCAGAAAACTTGAAATTGTTTTAAAGAAGTTTGTTTTGAATTAAAACCAAAGGTGGTTTAAAAATTTAAAGTATAACTTGGTGTATAAAGAAAATGTATATATGAGGAATATACATAATACCAATGATGATTTGAAATAAACACTTAGTGTTGAGTTAAATTGGAATGTGATGTGAAACCCAAAGTAAAGTAAGTTTTTTTTTTAAAAACTTAAAAGGGGAAAAACTATTAATCTGAAGTTTAAAATTTGAATGGGAATTCAAATTGTGAAAAGTCGATCGGATTAAGTAAATTTAACTTGGAGGAAGTAAAATAAGTTTGAATAAATAACTTGAATTGGAAATTTCAAGATGAAATTTAAATTTAACTTGGGTAGTTAAATGGTTAATTTAAATGGGAGTTATGAGTGATCTCAAAATGGGTTTGAGATTTGGAAATTGAAAATGGATAATAAATTAGAATCTGAAGATTTAATTTGTTAAAATTAAAAATAAAGGTTGAATTAATTTAAAAGTAAATGAATTGTGATTTAAGGAATTAAATCAATATTTAAAAATTTTAACTCGAATTTATATAATTCGAGATAGTTTAAAATTGAGATTTAAATATAATTAGTTCAAATTGAATTTGATTTGAATTAATTAGAATTGTGATTGAAGATGTATAAGTTTAAAAATTCAAATGGTAAATTAGAATTGAAAGGATTTGAAATTGGAGCTGGTTCAATTTGAAATTAATCCAAATTGATTTGAAATAATTTGGAATTGAGATTAAAGTTGAATAAGTTTAAAAATCAAATGGAATTTGATTTGAATTTGGGAAAGAATTAAGGTTAATTCAACTTGAATTGGGATTTGATCAATTTAATGGGAAATTGATTATAATGGAGATTGGGAAACTAAACAGTATGGCTCTGGATTATTTTCAAAATAAATTATTTTAATACAAATATATTTTTCCAAATTATTTACTATACAATCTTTCTTCTAAAACCCCAAACAATCTTATACTTATTTTACAATTATTTAGAACTATTTAACTATTTTGATAACTGTCTTATAAACTAATTACTATTTTTTAGTTACTTATATCTAATAACTATTTTAAAAACTATTCTACAATTATCTAACTATTTTATACCTACTTAACTATTTTACAGCTATTTTACAAACTAATAACTATTTTTCAACTACTTATCTATTTTAAACTTTTTCAAGCTATTTTTAAATTTAAATTGGTCAGAGATCCAACTGTTTGTAATTGAAGTAATAACTCAATTGGAAATGGAAGCAATTGAGAATAAGTGAATGGAATTAAAGGAAATGTGAATAGAAAAGTAAATTGATTTGGCTAATAACCAATAAAGATAAATACGTAGGATATACGTATATTATTTTATTCGCATAGTGATTTGATCCAGATTCGAACACAGAATTTCGAGATAGTATTATCGATCCGAGTTGGGATTTTCCGCTCGATTTTCGACGGCGAACCTGGATATGGATTTTTGATTGGTTCTGGATATTCTCTATCATAGTTACGACTATGCAAGGAGAATGACGGTTTCTGATCAAGAAACCAGATCTGAGTCCGCACTAGGAAGTCAGGTGGATGATACTAGTTCGGAAGTGAAATTGTGTGATCGATTGAGCGATCAGATTGATATTGCGTACGGATGATATGTGTACATCGTACGAGTTTGAATGAAATTGATATTGAAATTTGTGGATAAGAATTGTAAAATGGTGTCTGAAACGAAAAGTATGTTTGTGAAATATAATGGAATTGGATATTTCTTTGGTTGAAATTTACTTTATGGAAGTAAGTAAATGGTAAATAACTTTATAAAGAAATCAAACTTGAATATTTGATTTGGCAATAAATAAAGTTATATTTTATAATATGATAAACTCCCCTTATTGAATCTAGCCAGAATAAAAGGGTTTTTGGAAATATTTGAAGTATAAAAAGAGGTTTTATACAAGTTTGAAGTGATCCAAAGATTTTTAAAAGTATATATATCTATATATATAAAGAGGATCTTATGAGAATGATTTTGAAAAAGGTTTTGAGAACCTATGAATTTGGAAATGGCTTTTGATTTTTGGGAAAATCAATTTTGGGAATTTGGAAAGCCTAGTTTGAGAATTATCGATTTTGGTAATCGATTTTGAGTAAATGAGATTTTGATAAATCATAAAGGATATGATTTGAAGATACTATAAGTGTATAGTACAAAGTGTTTTGAAAATTAGCTCTGGGAAAAAAGGCGCTTCCTTGAAATGAACTTCTCAGGAGTGCCACTGGGTGGTACTGCCTTGAACCCCAAGGGGGGATTCTAAAGTTGATCCTGTGAGGAGTCCGGACAAACTAGTTCCTGAGGATTATTTGTGTAGCGAAAGTCGAGGGGCTGGTGCCCACAGAGGCATTTGGGTTATGCTGTGACGGCAGTTTAACTCGATGTCACTGCGATCTACTACAGACCATAGCGGAAGTCATGTGTGCCGCTGAGAGCCAACTGTCTACGTTTGATTTTATATCGGTAGACTGTGACACTATGGTAACATAGCGAAAGTCGTGTGTGCCGCTGAGAGCCAACTGTCTACGTTTGATTTTATATCGGTAGACTGCGACCTATGTGGGAGAAGTTTCATTATTTGGCAGCGAAATTCGGTGGCGCTGATGCCTACAGTTATATGGGTTTGTGCTGTGATAGCAACGTAAGGCCCGGGTATAACTGCGATCTGTAGCGGGTTCCATGGCGTAATCGAGGAGCGCGGAGACCTACAGTTATCTGTGGATTTTGCCGGGACGGCAACGTAACCATCGGGTTAACTGCGACCATGGATGGGGGTGATGATTTCCAGAGCATTCTCACCAAAGATATTTCCTCTATTTTCAAAAACGTTTTCGATATTTTCAAATAAAGTATTTTCCAAATATTTTCACTGGGTGTTGAAAATGGGTCTGCTAAGTACTTATAGATTTTCAGTCTTACGCCTGATCAACGTATGACCGAATTTCTGTGAGAACGAGAATGGACTTGTTGAAACATCGAGTTATAAAAGTATTTTTATAAAAACTAATTTAGTAATATTATAAAGATTTTTAAAGTGTTTAAAAAAAAAAATATGTTCAAAGAGAAAATTTATCTAATAATAGGTAAATAATAAATTTTGGCTTCGTTCCTTTTCGAGGACGAAAAGATTTTAAGGGGGGAGGAATGTGATAACCCGGATTTTTGGACGTTCGGTAACTTGATAATTAACCGGTTTATTTAATTGAACAGATAAAATAATGATAATAAAAGATACCTAGTTATGTAAGTGAATTTGAAAATATAATAAAATTTGGCTATATATATATCTCTAAAATTGGATTGTAAGTATATAAAATGAGATTTAGTAAAAAGAGATTTAAAAATTCTTTTCTTTATATATACTTGAAAATAAACATATGTAGGGATGACACATGAATTTATGATATAAATATAATAGTTAAATTATCTTGACATTTGTAAAATTATGAAGCATGCATTAAAACAAATGTAAATATTACTCTTAACAATCAAACAAGTGTTAGCTTAGAGGAAGATACAAGTGGCAAAAACTTTATTTTCTTTAATTTGAATTTTAAGTAACATATGCCAAAGAAAAACCAGGTTTTCATTTTTCTTTTCACTTTCAAAAATAAAAAAATGTAAAAATGAAGAGACATCAGTACGATCATCTTTGCAATTACAACCTGAAGCATCTTCAAGTTTATCAAGCTAAGAAAATTCAACTCTTTCAAGTTTCAACTAAACTAAAGCAAGCAAAGATTCAAGTTCAAAATTCAACTTAATCAAAGTAGATCAAGCCTGCAGTTTCAAAATCAAGTTATAATTTCCAGATTTCAAAAACTCTTCTCCGTTCTCCATTCAAACATTATAAGGTGAGTAAACTTTTATCTAAAAACAGTTTCTAAGTATTGCATGTGATGATCTTATGTGATAAGTGTGATATGGTTTGCATGATTTATTTTATCTAGACATAAGAATGAGACTGTTGTTTACCTGTGTGAATATCTGTATATATTCATATCTGTGCTCTATTATTAGTTACAGACTCAACACCATCATCAAATAAATTCCTATCTTCTTAAACACTCAATATTAGACTTTAAATTCTGAAAGGAAAATGTAAGTAACAGTATGATCTTGATTTTAAAAATAGTTTAAAGTAATTATATTTAGGAAAATAGACTGTAGATAATAAGATTTTAGTAAAAATCAAGATTTCGTTAAAAATTAATATCAACGATTTCATTTTTGAATTATATAATCTGATTCGTGTTAATGAATCATGAATTTTAAAATGAACTTGGTAATTTTTCATTTAGTATTGGCCGAGAATTCGAGAATTGCTTGTTTTTGGGATTTTGCCCATTTACCGATGATCATCGGCGACTGGAAGCTCTAGCTTTGGCCTGAAGTTGGTCGGGGAGGCGAGGGTCTCTGGAAAAATGGCGTGGGAATTTAATAATGGCCATGGTGGCCGGAGCAGAGAGAAATAGGGTTTTAGAAGGTCAGTTGGTCGACGAGGTTCGAGGAGAAATTTCGACGTTGATGGTGATCAATAGGCGATCGCGAGGAGTGGAATCGATGGATGGGTTCGAGGCGAAGCTTCGGTCAGGTCAGCATGGCTTCTCGAGGTCAGAGGCATCGGAACGGTGAAGATTTCCAGCCATGGTGGTTATAGTTTTTGGTGAGATCAGCTCGTTTTCGTTTCGTTTGAGTTCTGTTCGATCTTGGTTTGGATTCGTGATCGAGTGGGTATGAAGGATCGTCGAGGATCGCTGCGATGACCTACGGTGGTCGGAGACGTTGGTGTACGTGCACCACGTGCACGTTTATCTGGTTCGATTGAGTTTTGGGGAAGAAGAGTTGAACTCGGGATTTGTCTCGTGTGGGTTGCGTGACGACTCGAAGCAGGTGAGTGTTCGAGAGAAACTCGGGGAAGACACGGGGTGTTTGAGGGTTTTGCTTGGGTATTTGGGGTTGTGGACTCGAGTAGAACTGAGTGCAAAAATGTGTTTTCAGCTTTAACTTAAACTTAAACAAAACAAAGTTTTGAAAGAAGAAAAAAGAAAGCTCGGGAAAGTAGAAGTAACTCGGGTTTTGATGGAAAATACTCGGGTTGTTCTCAGGTTATAAATTTGATGTTAAGTTTTAAAATTTAACATAGCCAAGATAAATTAATTATCTTAAAACTATTTTTAGTAATAAATTGAATTTTTATGTTTTGTTAATTTAAGTTGAGAAAAGTATTTTAAGATATTAATTAAGTAAATCCTTAATTTGTTTAAAAGCCTAATTAAATAGCTTAATTAAAAGATTAAGAGTTTTAAACTTTAATTTAACTTAAAGCTTTTGATTCCAAGGTTATAGGGTAAGATATTGAGATGATTAAGAAGATTGATTAAGATAATGATTATCATCTAAATTTATTAATTGATTGATAATTAAAGATTAATTAATAGGAAATTAAAGATTAATTATTGATTAATAAATTAGTAATTAAAGAAAAATTAATTGTTAGCAAAAGAATAATTAATGGGTGTGATTAATTAGGGTTAATTAATCAATGTAACTAACCAATGTAATTAATTAACCAAAGGGATAATTACTTGTTGAAAGTAATTAAGGCTTAATTACTTAGTGTAATTAATTAAAGGATTGATTAATTAAAGTAATTAATTAAGGGTTAGTCAATTAATGAGTATGATTAATTAAGGGATAAATTAATCAATATAAGTGATTATAAGATAATAAATATGAGTAATTAATTAAGAATCAATGCAATTAATTAGTTTGTAATTAATGTTAAGTAAAGGTAATCTAAGTAATTAAAGATCAGTAATTAATTTAATTAGAGATAAATTAAATTAATTTTGGAAGTGATCAATCTTGCTTATGAATGATTGAATGATATTGTATGCCTTAGATAGATAATATCTCTAATATGTGATGCTATGTGATATGATATGTTTGGTTTAAACTGTGATAATATGGTTATCTATCGATGATGAATTACTGTATAAAGGTGACATCGGTATTTAAAGTTTGAATTGTATTTCATTGAATAACTTTGGTTAAGATGACATTGGATTCGAAGAGACAGGAGTCGGGTATTAGTTAATACCCGAAACCACTTCGATTTGAAATCTTCTATAAATCTTTATAGATTGATATGTGAAATCAAATAGGCCGGTTTGGGATAATATGGACCATTTGAACTAAGTTGGATACTTAGATATTGTTTTGTGAAAATAAGTGTTGACTATATAAGTTGTTTACTTATAGAAAAGTACGAGTTACCCGGGTTTAAATAAGTTCTATGGATTGAATTTCATGTTAGATGAGTTTACTCACGCTGGTTTCCAGCCTGACCCGGGTGTTACTTTGATGTAATGCTCGGGTCAGACCGAGTATTACAGATTTCAGGTAAGGACGTTCTGGAGCTCAGAAGGCGAGCTGGATGGCAGGAACGTATGGAGTATATTCCGCTGTGATATTATAGTTGTCTGAGACATGTTAATTTTAACTGTCTAGTACATTTGTGAATGTTGTAACTCTGATGTATTAAAATGTAATTAACAAATACAGTTTTTCTTTGTATAACTGATATTATTATTTGTTATTATATTTAATCCGCTGCGAATGTGAGATGTTGTGTTCTCTGTTCTTCTTTCTTCTTTCTGTTTCTTTCTTCTATCTCTTTCTTTTTCTTCTAACTATCTGGAATTTTCGGGTTCGAAAATTCCGGGTCGTTACACCTTTCCAAGGGACTTAGGCCAGATCCGTCGCTGATGACGCTTCTCCAGACTACAATTTAGGTGGCACAACCACCTAATTCTCAAGCTGGGCTTTTCCCGATTCGCTCGCCGTTACTAAGGGAATCTTCGTAAGTTTCTTCTCCTCCGCTTATTGATATGCTTAAACTCAGCGGGTTGCCCCACCTGATCTGAGGTCATGTTCCGAGCTTGCAACTAAGGCAAACGTCGAAATTGGTTTCAGTTAGTGTTACATCGTGCGTAGGACTCCTGGACGCAGTTAGAGACATCGTGGGTTAACTCGATACACCATTCGCCGCGCGTAGACCTAACGACAACATTCACTTAAACCAACCGCACAATTAATGCACGGAGGGTCAATCTCCACATCCGCCATCACTCACAGTGTAAGTTTACCGTAGGTGGGTGGTTAGAATGATGCAAGGCATGACGCCCAAACGGATGTGCTCTTAACCTAACGGCCTCGAGCGCAAC
>CM060906.1:127685556-127688056 GCA_030737815.1 Allium fistulosum
CCGAACGCACGACCGAGTTCACGGTTATGCGGGATAGCGGACATGTTTCTCGAGTCGACTCTCGGCTCGACTCGGAGCACGCATTAGACGTGCGTACGCCCGATCCGTATGCTCGTTCCCGACCCAGCTTCAAATTTCTGAATGCTCGAGACAAAGCAAGTTCCGTGTTTTCTCGGAGCAATATCGTCCAGGGAGAGCTTCGGGTAAGTAGCCGAATGACCCGAAGCACGCTGGCAGTTTTCACTTGCTCGACTCGAAGCAGGGACTTCCTCGTGCTTGTCTCGAGAAAAATGCCGATTTTCCCGAAGCGCGCTCCGAGTTTTCCATCGTGCGACTCGAAGCAGCTGCTTCCAAATGCATGCTTCGGGTATTTTCCAGTTTTACACGAAGCGCGCCCCGAGTTTTCACCTTCCCGACTCGAAGCAAGGCCCAAAAGCGTGTCGACTTGGCGAACGCACGACCGAGTTCACGGTTATGCGGGATAGCAGACATGTTTCTCGAGTCGACTCTCGGCTCGACTCGGAGCACGCATCGGACGTGCGTACGCCCGATCCGTATGCTCGTTCCCGACCCAGCTTCAAATTTCCGAATGCTCGAGCCAAAGCAAGTTCCGTGTTTTCTCGGAGCAATATCGTCCAGGGAGAGCTTCGGGTAAGTAGCCGAATGACCCGAAGCATGCTGGCAGTTTTCACTTGCTCGACTCGAAGCAGGGTCTTCCCCGTGCTTGTCTCGAGAAAAATGCCGATTTTCCCGTAGCGCGCTCCGAGTTTTCCATCGTGCGACTCGATGCAGCTGCTTCCAAATGCATGCTTCGGGTATTTTCCAGTTTTACACGAAGCGCGCCCCGAGTTTTCACCTTCCCGACTCGAAGCAAGGCCCAAAAGCGTGTCGACTTGGCGAACGCACGACCGAGTTCACGGTTATGCGGGATAGCGGACATATTTCTCGAGTCGACTCTCGGCTCGACTCGGAGCACGCATCGGACGTACGTACGCTCGATCCGTATGCTCGTTCTCGACCTAGCTTCAAATTTCCGAATGCTCGAGCCGAAGCAAGTTCCGTGTTTTCTCGGAGCAATATCGTCCAGGGAGAGCTTCGGGTAAGTAGCCGAAAGACCCGAAGCACGCTGGCAGTTTTCACGTGCTCGACTCGAAGCAGGGACTTCCTCGTGCTTTCCTCGAGAAAAATGCCGATTTTCCCGAAGCGCGCTCTGAGTTTTCCATCGTGCGACTCGAAGCAGCTGCTTCCAAATGCATGCTTCGGTTATTTTCCAGTTTTACACGAAGCGCGCCCCGAGTTTTCACCTTTCCGACTCGAAGCAAGGCCCAAAAGCGTGTCGACTTGCCGAAAGTACGACCTAGTTCACGGTTATGCGGGATAGCGGACATATTTCTCGAGTCGACTCCCGGCTCGACTCGGAGCATGCATCGGACGTGCGTACGCTCGATCCGTATGCTCGTTCCCGACCCAGCTTCAAATTTCCGAATGCTCGAGCCAAAGCAAGTTCCGTGATTTCTCGGAGCAATATCGTCCAGGGAGAGCTTCGGGTAAGTAGCCGAATGACCCGAAGCACGCTGGCAGTTTTCACGTGCTCGACTCGAAGCAGGGACTTCCTCGTGCTTGCCTCGAGAAAAATGCCTATTTTCCCGAAGCGCGCTCCTAGTTTTCCATCGTGCGACTCGAAGCAGCTGCTTCCAAATGCATGCTTCGGGTATTTTCCAGTTTTACACGAAGCGCGCCCCGAGTTTTCACCTTTCCGACTCGAAGCAAGGCCCAAAAGCATGTCGACTTGCCGAACGCACGACCGAGTTCACGGTTATGTGGGATCGCAGACATATTTCTCGAGTCGACACTCGGCTCGACTCGGAGCACGCATTGGACGTGCGTACGCCTGATCCGTATGCTCGTTCCCAACCCAGCTTCAAATTTCCGAATGCTCGAGCCAAAGCAAGTTCCGTGTTTTCTCGGAGCAATATCGTCCAGGGAGAGTTTTGGGTAAGTAGCCGAATGACCCGACGCACGCTGGCAGTTTTCACGTGCTCGACTCGAAGCAGGTACTTCCTCGTGCTTGCCTCGAGAAAAATGCCGATATTCCCGAAGCGCGCTTCGAGTTTTCCATCGTGCGACTCGAAGCAACTTCTTCCAAATGCATGCTTCGGGTATTTTCCAGTTTTAATCGAAGCGCGCCCCGAGTTTTCACCTTCCCGACTCGAAGCAAGGCCCAAAAGCGTGTCGACTTGGCGAACGCACGACCGAGTTCACGGTTATGCGGGATAGCGGACATATTTCTCGAGTCGACTCTCGGCTCGACTCGGAGCACGAATCGGACGTGCGTATGCTCGATCCGTATGCTCGTTTCCAACCCAGCTTCAAATTTCCGAATGCTCGAGCCGAAGCAAGTTCCGTGTTTTCTCGGAGCAATATCATCCAGGGAGAGCTCCGGGTAAGTAGCCTAATGACCCGAAGCAAGCTGGCAGTTTTCACGTGCTCGACTCGAAGC
>CM060906.1:127720556-127743056 GCA_030737815.1 Allium fistulosum
TATCAGAAAAATTTTATAATGAGTAAATTTTCGAAACGTGATCGATTTAGGGTTTTGTTCAATATTTTGGTCTTGTCTGTAAACATGGTGTGTTCATCATCACTTCGTGATCGAGTGTCATGAGTTTTAGAAGGCTGGTAGTTTTGCGTGTTGCCGTCATGTGGCCAAAGTGTGGGCAATCTCGGTGGTGTGAGCGACGGTGGCGAGGAGTTTGAGTCAGGATAGTGTTTGCGTTTTTTGATCGAACTGCTTAAATTCGATTTCGCACTTTTGAAGGCGAACTGGGTTGGGTTTTCGAATCCATGGGTGATTTGTGATGTATCTGCGACTTCGGAGTTCGCCAGAATTGGATGGTGCTGCCGTGCACGTGTACGGCAGTGGTGGCGTATCAGCGGGGATGTGTGTCTGAGACGTGGAATCATGGCTCGCGAGTTATACTCGTGATGTTTTGATGTTTGCTTCGAGTTTGATCGTGTGTGTGAATCGTTACCTGATGATTACTTAAAATTTTGTTTAAACTTAAGCTACAGAAAAAAAAAGAGAAGGAGAGAAGACGAAGGGTGAGTACAGGGGAAGACTCGGGGAAAGGGATGATTTAACCGAAGTGCTACTCGGGTTGTAACGCAGGGGAGCCTCGGGTTTTTGTTAACTGCAGTTTTGAAATTTTCTCAAGTAAGTTAAGTAAACAGTTTTGACAAACTGTAAACACTTTAAATCTTAAAAATATTTAACAGATTTAGGATTAAAAACTTAGATACAAGCTAATTATTTTAGTCAATACTTTAAAATGTTTTAAACTCTTAATTATTATTTTAATTAAGAAACTAATTTAGTTAAGCATAAAGTTAATTAACATTTGAATTGTAGTTAGTAATATAATTGAATTTCAAATGTAAAGAGGACTTTAAAATGTTAACTAAGTTGGATAATTAAAATTAGATTAATTATTTTAGGAAGTAATTAAGAATAATTACTTTATAATTGTAAATAGAGATTAATTAATGATTAAGTAATTAATAAAATTTTAATTAACTACTTAAGTTAGTTAATAAATGATGAATAGTTAATTAATTAAGTAATTAAATAAAGAATAAATAAATGGTCAATTAAGTAATTAGTAGTTAATAAGTGAGTAATTAAGTTCATTAATTAATAATTAAGGAATAATTAATCTTTAATTAAGATGTTGATTAATAATAAATAATTAGGTTTATTAATTAATAATTTAAGAGATAATTGATTAGTTAATTAATGATTAATTAATTAATTATAAGAATAATTATGGATTAATTAATTTGTATTAAGAGGTATTGGTTAATAATTTAGGTTATTAATCAATAGTGGTTGGTTAATTAATCAGTTATTTAGAGGTTAATTGATTATGAAGTAATTAAGGATTGATTACTTTGTATTAAAGGAGATTAAGTAATAACTGAGGTTTATCAATTGGTAATTAAAGGCTAAATTAATCTGTGATTAGGAATTAATTGATTTATTGATAAGGTAATCAAGGAGTGATGAATTAATTAAACGAGTAATGGTTGATTAAGCAGGATTAGATGATTAATTTTGATATGAATTGATAATGCTTGCTTATGGATGATTGTTTGTTGAATGTCTGAATTAGATAATATCTATTGGATGATATCTCTTGGACAATATGCTATGACATTCTGTTGATATGATATTGGGTATATAAATGATAAATGTGTGATGGTTATCTGTGTTATTGCTATGTAAAAGTGACATCCAGTATTTGAATTTAATCACTTGAATAACTGTGATTAAAGAACAACATTGGATTCGAAGAGACCGGAGTTGGGTATTAGTAAATACCCGAAACCACTTCAATTCTTTATAGATTGATATGTGGAATCAATAGGCTGGTTTGGGATAATATGGGCCATTTAAACTAAGTTGGATACTTAGATATTGTTTTGTGAAAATAAGTGTTAACTATATAAGTTGTTTACTTGAAGTAAAGTACGAGTTACCCCGGGTTTAAATAAGTTCTTTGGATTGAAATTTCATGTTAGATGAGTTTACTCACGCTGGTTTCCAGCCTGACCCGGGTGTTACTTTGATGTAATGCTCGGGTCAGACCGAGTATTACAGATTTCCAGGTAAGGACGTTCTGGAGCTCAGGAGGCGAGCTGGATGGTAGGAACGTATGGAGTGTATTCCGCTGTGATATATTATAGTTGTCCAAGACATGTTAATTCTAACTGTCTAGTATATTTGTGAATGTTGTAACTCTGATGTATAAAAATGTAATTAACAAATACAGGTTTTCTTTGTATAAATGCTATTATTTGTTATTATATTTAATCCGCTGCGAATGTGAGATGTTGTGTTTTCTGTTCTTCTTTCTTCTTTCTGTTTCTTTCTTCTATCTCTTTTCTTTTTCTCCTAACTATCTGGAATTTTCGGGTTCGAAAATTCCGGGTCGTTACACTTGGTATCAGAGCTGAAGGTTAAAGCGAGAACCTTTGCTCTGGTGGGATTACTCATTAAGGATAGGGTCAATGGTACCCTAAGATGAGTTGAGTGTATATATATATGAGAGCGTACTTGTTATTTTCTTACATAAAGGTTTTAAAATGGTTTTTAAAATAAATGATTTTTATATAAGTTTATCTTTTGATATATATATATATAGAAATAATTTTCTAATTCTTAAATATATTAAAGAAATTGGTTGTTGAATTAATTGGAATTAAATAAAATAATAAGAATTAAGGGGTAATAGTAATACAACCAAATTTAAATGGAATAAAGATGAGTTTGAAATGAATCCAAACTGAAATTTAAATCTTGAATTTGTAGAAGTGTTTTCAGAATAAAGATAAAAATAAATTGTTTCCACATATGATAATCTTGGTTATTATCATAAATGGTTGTTGTGCTTAATAATGGAATGTTTTAGGGAAGTAAAACATTTAGGCAAGTAAGATTTGTAAATTGTAGTGGGTTTTAAATTGTGAAGTTTTAAATCCAGAAAACTTGAAATTATTTTTGAATTAAAACCAAAGATGGTTTAAAAATTTAAGGTGTGTAAAGAAAATGTATATATATAAGGATATACATAATATTAAAGATGATTTGAAATAACTCTTAGTGTTGAGTTTTAAATTGGAATGTGATATTAAAACCGAAGTGATAAGTTTTTGAATTTATAAATGGGAAGATTATTATTATAAGGTTTAAAATTTGAATGGGAATTCAAATTAGGTCAAGTTGACTAAATTAAATTGAATTTAACTTAAGGGAAGTTAAATGAGTTTAGAATGAACAACTTGAATTGGAAATTTCAAGATGAAATTTAAATTTAACTTGGATAGTTAAATGGTTAATTTAAATGGGAGTTATGAGTGATCTCAAAATGGGTTTGAGATCTGGAAATTGAAAATGGATAATAAATTAGAATCTGAAGATTAAATTGTTTTTGAATTCTTATTTGAACTTTGTAATAAGTTAAGTAAAGATAATTTTAAAATGGAATTTTGAAATTTGAATTCAGAATTAAAAAAAAAGGTTTAAAGATTTAATTTGTTAAAATAAAAAAAATAAAGGTTGAATTAATTTAAAAGTGAAGGAATTGTGATTTAAGGAATTAAATCAATATTTAAAAATTTTAACTCGAATTTATATAATTCGAGATAGTTTAAAATTGAGATTTAAATTGAATTATTTCAAACTGAATTTGATTTGAATAAATGGGAATTATGATTTAAGATGAATAAGTTTAAAATTCAAATGGAAAATTTGAATTGAATTAATTTAAAATAAAAATTGAAGATTGAATGAGTTCAAAAATTCAAATGAGAATTGGGATTAATTCATATAGAAATTGAAATGATTTGAAATTTAAGTGGATTCAATTTGAAATTAGTTTGAATAATTTGAAATTGTAATTAAAGTGAATATGTTTAAAATCAAATGGAATTTGATTTGAAATTTGGAAAGGAATTAAGATTAATTCAACTTGAATTGGGATTGAATAAAATTCAATGGAAATTTAAATGGAAGTGGAAATTTAAATTGAATTGAAGGGAAATTAAGTGGAAATGGAGATTGGGAAATTAAACAGTTTGGCTCTGGATTATTTTCAAAATAAATTGTTTTAATACAAATATATTTTTTTCCAAACTATTTACTATACAATCTTCTTCTTAAACCCCAAACTATCTTATACTTATTTTACAATTATTTTGGAACTATTTAACTATTTTGAAACTGTCTTATAAACTAATAACTATTTTTCAACTACTTATCTATTTTAAATTTTTTTCAAGCTATTTTTAAATTTAAATTGGTCAGAGTTCAAACTGTTTGTTATTGAAACAATAACTCAATTGGAATTGGGAGAAATTGTGAATAAGTGAATAGGAATCTAAAGGAAATGTGAATAGAAATGAGAATTGATTTGGCTGATAACCAATAAAGATAAATACGTAGGATATACGTATATTATTCTATTCGCATAGTAATTTGATCCAGATTCGAACACAGAATTTCGAGATAATATTATCGATCCGAGTTGGTATTTTTCGTTCGAATTTCGACGGCGAACCTGGATATGGGTTTTTGATTGGTTCTGGATATTCTCTATCATAGTTGTGACTATGCAAGGAGAATGACGGTTTCTAATCAAGAAACCAGATCTGAGTCTGCACTAGGAAGTCGGGTGGACGATACTAGTTCGGAAGTGAAATTGTGTGATCGATTGAGCGATCAGATTGATATTGTGTACGGATGATATGTGTACATCGTACGGATTTGAATGAAATTAGTATTGAAGATTTGTGGATAATAATTGTAAAATGGTTTTTGAAAAGAAATATGGTTAATAACTTTATAAAAGATTTATCAAATGTGAATATTTGATTTAGAATAAAATAAAGTTATATATCCTTGTTATATAAGGTAAATCTTCCCTTGTTGAATCTATTGCTAAAAGAAAAGGGTTTTGAAATATTTGAAGTATAAAAGAGGTTTTATACAAAGTTTGAAATGATCCAAAGATTTTCAAAGTTATATATATCTATATCTATATATATATAAAGGATCTTATGAGAATGATTTTGGAAAAGGTTTTGGGAACCTATGGATTTTGGAAAGGGCTTTTGATTTTTGGGAAAATCAATTTTGGATTTTGGAAAGCCTAGTTTGAGAATTATCGATTTTGGTAATCGATTTTGTGTAAAGGAGATTTTGATAAATCATAAAGGGTATGATTTGAAGATACTATAAGTATATAGTATAAAGTGTTTTGAGAATAGCTCTGGGGAAAAAGGCGCTCCCTTAAAATGAACTTCTCAGGAGTGCCACTGGGTGGTACTGCCTTGAGCCCCAAGGGGGGTTTCTAAAGTTGATCCTGTGAGGAGTCCGGACAAAACTAGTTCCTGAGGATTATTTGTGTAGCGAAAGTCGAGGGGCTGGTGCCCACAGAGGCATTTGAGTTATGCTGTGACAACAATTTAACTCGATGTCACTGCGATCTACTGCAGACCATAGCGGAAGTCATGTGTGCCGCTGAGAGCCAACTGTCTACGTTTGATTTTATATCGGTAGACTGTGACACTATGGTAACATAGCGAAAGTCGTTTGAGCCGCTGAGAGCCAACAGTCTGCGTTTGATTTTATATCGGTAGACTGGGACCTATGTGGAGGAGTTTCATTTTGACAGCGAAATCGTGTGTGCCGCTGAGAGCCAACAGTTACATGGACTTTTGCTGCGACGGCAACGTAACCCTGGAATGTAACTGCGATCTGTTGCGGGTTCCATGCTGTTATCAGTTACATGGACTTTTGCTGCGATGGCAACGTAACCCGTGATGTAACTGTGACCATGGATGGGGGTGATGATTTCCAGAGCATTCTCACCAAAGATATTTCCACAATTTCAAAAATGTTTTCTATATTTTCAATAAAATCATTTTCCAAAATATTTTCACTGGGTGTTGGAAACGGATCTGCTAAGTACTTATAGATTTTCAGTCCTACGTCTGATCAACGTATGACCGAATTCTGTGAGAACAAGGATGGACTGGTTGAGACATCGAGTTATAAAAGTATTTTTATAAAAAAATATTTTGATAATATTATGTAGATTTTTAAAATGTTTTGAAAAATTTAAATAAAAAGAGTTAGGAGTTAAGATGTCTAAGGAATAATTTAACTAATAATCAACATTATAATAAAATTCTTGCTTCGTTCCTTTTCGAGGACGAAAAGATTTAAAGGGGGAAGGAATGTGATAACCCGGATTTTTGAACATCTGTTAATTTATAATTAACTGGGTTAATTAATAGAAATACTGATTTTAATTTGGATAATTAACTGTTTTAATCAATTAAACAGATAAAATTCTGATAATAAAAGATATCTGGATATGTAAATGAATTTGAAAATATAATAAAAATTGGATTATAGATATTTGGATAAATATTTGATAATCTCCTAATAAAATTACTTAATATTTGACAAATTATTCTTTTAAAACAAACATTAATGATTGTTTATATACATGGATATAAGGAAATTTTAAATAGAAAATTTTTATATTCAAACAAATTGAATTTGTGTTTGTTTAAGTAAATATATTTGTGTGAGTTAATTTCAGTATGGATTTTAAATTGTATTTGAATCTGAATTTAAATTTCAAAGGGTAGATATATATATATATATTTTAAATATATTTTGGATTTGGAAATATATTATATATGATATAGTTTGTTTTCTTTAAAAAGATTTATTCTTATAAATTAAGATATGTATTTATTAACTAGGAAAGAGCCTTATAAACATTTAAATTAAGTAAAATTCAATTAAAAACACTTAAGTACAAATGTAACCATATTAGACATTTTAATAACACTTGTAAAACAATCAAGCAAATTGAATAACACTTGTTCAAATTGGAAACAAGTGGCACTATTCTCATTTTAATTTTTAATAAATATTTTAAGGAGAAAATCATTTTTTTTCAAACACTTTCATTATTCCTTGTTTTCTCTTCTAAAACCCAAACCAGAAAATATTCTCAAAACTGATAATAAAAACCAAATATACATTCAAATTGCAAATCTGCAAAACAAAATCAATATCTAAAATTAAAAATTGCAACACCAACTTCAATCTGAAAGATCACCTGCATTTCTAAGGAGTATTCAAAAAACATGCATAAGGATCGAAATCAAGCCTAGTTCAAATCAAAATCTGGAAACTGTAAAACCATGCTAAAGCAACGATCTGATCAAAGCCTAAAGCAAGAACCAAATTAAACCTGAAACAAATATCAACTCCAGTTTCCAGGATCATCAAAGCAAGTTCTTAATCAAAGCAGCTTCTAGTTTTTCAATTAAGCCTGTCTCTGCTTTTAAATCAGTGAGTAAACAATTTTCTTTAAAGGGTTTAAATCTATTTTGAAATCTTGATGCATGCAATAATACTTGAAGTAAAAGTGGTGATAAGTGTTTAGTTCTTAAGTAATTAATTAAATTTAAGATAATTTAATTAATTATGATCAGGATTAATAAATTCTGTTTGGATAATTGTTTGAATAGAATTCTGTGAATATTTGTATAATGCTCTGTTGCTTCTCTGTAATTGATGCAGATTACATAGCTAGTTCAAACACTCAAGTTATTCTTATTTAAATCCTTGTTAGGTTTTGTTTTCTCAACAAACAAGATGTTAAAACATCAAAATAAGATTTTCGAAACAGTTTAAAACGTGATTAGTGGGATATTCTTTTTACTAGAAGCTATGTTTACAGGAAATTAGGTAAGAAAATATATTCAATTAATTTAAAAAGCTAATTCAAGTTTATAACTTGAATGCATACTGGAATTTATGATTTTTTAAAACTAAAACAAAAAATTTTAGTGTGGGATTTTAAGAGCGGTTTGTATGTGAACCAAAATTGCATTTTCCCATTTCCGAACCATTGGATCAATTTTAAAGATTGAAATTGGTGTTGAAGCAAGTTTAAGTACTTGTGATTCGTAAGAAAATATCAGAAAAATTTTATAATGAGTAAATTTTCGAAACGTGATCGATTTAGGGTTTTGTTCAATATTTTGGTCTTGTCTGTAAACATGGTGTGTTCATCATCACTTCGTGATCGAGTGTCATGAGTTTTAGAAGGCTGGTAGTTTTGCGTGTTGCCGTCGTGTGGCCAAAGTGTGGGCAATCTCGGTGGTGTGAGCGACGGTGGCGAGGAGTTTGAGTCAGGATAGTGTTTGCGTTTTTTGATCGAACTGCTTAAATTCGATTTCGCACTTTTGAAGGCGAACTGGGTTGGGTTTTCGAATCCATGGGTGATTTGTGATGTATCTGCGACTTCGGAGTTCGCCAGAATTGGATGGTGCTGCCGTGCACGTGTACGGCAGTGGTGGCGTATCAGCGGGGATGTGTGTCTGAGACGTGGAATCATGGCTCGCGAGTTATACTCGTGATGTTTTGATGTTTGCTTCGAGTTTGATCGTGTGTGTGAATCGTTACCTGATGATTACTTAAAATTTTGTTTAAACTTAAGCTACAGAAAAAAAAAGAGAAGGAGAGAAGACGAAGGGTGAGTACAGGGGAAGACTCGGGGAAAGGGATGATTTAACCGAAGTGCTACTCGGGTTGTAACGCAGGGGAGCCTCGGGTTTTTGTTAACTGCAGTTTTGAAATTTTCTCAAGTAAGTTAAGTAAACAGTTTTGACAAACTGTAAACACTTTAAATCTTAAAAATATTTAACAGATTTAGGATTAAAAACTTAGATACAAGCTAATTATTTTAGTCAATACTTTAAAATGTTTTAAACTCTTAATTATTATTTTAATTAAGAAACTAATTTAGTTAAGCATAAAGTTAATTAACATTTGAATTGTAGTTAGTAATATAATTGAATTTCAAATGTAAAGAGGACTTTAAAATGTTAACTAAGTTGGATAATTAAAATTAGATTAATTATTTTAGGAAGTAATTAAGAATAATTACTTTATAATTGTAAATAGAGATTAATTAATTATTAAGTAATTAATAAAATTTTAATTAACTACTTAAGTTAGTTAATAAATGATGAATAGTTAATTAATTAAGTAATTAAATAAAGAATAAATAAATGGTCAATTAAGTAATTAGTAGTTAATAAGTGAGTAATTAAGTTCATTAATTAATAATTAAGGAATAATTAATCTTTAATTAAGATGTTGATTAATAATAAATAATTAGGTTTATTAATTAATAATTTAAGAGATAATTGATTAGTTAATTAATGATTAATTAATTAATTATAAGAATAATTATGGATTAATTAATTTGTATTAAGAGGTATTGGTTAATAATTTAGGTTATTAATCAATAGTGGTTGGTTAATTAATCAGTTATTTAGAGGTTAATTGATTATGAAGTAATTAAGGATTGATTACTTTGTATTAAAGGAGATTAAGTAATAACTGAGGTTTATCAATTGGTAATTAAAGGCTAAATTAATCTGTGATTAGGAATTAATTGATTTATTGATAAGGTAATCAAGGAGTGATGAATTAATTAAACGAGTAATGGTTGATTAAGCAGGATTAGATGATTAATTTTGATATGAATTGATAATGCTTGCTTATGGATGATTGTTTGTTGAATGTCTGAATTAGATAATATCTATTGGATGATATCTCTTGGACAATATGCTATGACATTCTGTTGATATGATATTGGGTATATAAATGATAAATGTGTGATGGTTATCTGTGTTATTGCTATGTAAAAGTGACATCCAGTATTTGAATTTAATCACTTGAATAACTGTGATTAAAGAACAACATTGGATTCGAAGAGACCGGAGTCGGGTATTAGTAAATACCCGAAACCACTTCAATTCTTTATAGATTGATATGTGGAATCAATAGGCTGGTTTGGGATAATATGGGCCATTTAAACTAAGTTGGATACTTAGATATTGTTTTGTGAAAATAAGTGTTAACTATATAAGTTGTTTACTTGAAGTAAAGTACGAGTTACCCCGGGTTTAAATAAGTTCTTTGGATTGAAATTTCATGTTAGATGAGTTTACTCACGCTGGTTTCCAGCCTGACCCGGGTGTTACTTTGATGTAATGCTCGGGTCAGACCGAGTATTACAGATTTCCAGGTAAGGACGTTCTGGAGCTCAGGAGGCGAGCTGGATGGTAGGAACGTATGGAGTGTATTCCGCTGTGATATATTATAGTTGTCCAAGACATGTTAATTCTAACTGTCTAGTATATTTGTGAATGTTGTAACTCTGATGTATAAAAATGTAATTAACAAATACAGGTTTGTATAAATGCTATTATTTGTTATTATATTTAATCCGCTGCGAATGTGAGATGTTGTGTTTTCTGTTCTTCTTTCTTCTTTCTGTTTCTTTCTTCTATCTCTTTTCTTTTTCTCCTAACTATCTGGAATTTTCGGGTTCGAAAATTCCGGGTCGTTACAGAGCCCAACAATAAAACACACCTACAACCACTCACATGCCACCGCGACCACAACCAATTTATGTTCTCGGCCACCCCCGCAATGTCGAAATAAGTCAACAAGCAGAAAAGGTCCAAGAAAAAATAAACAGGATGATCCGCCGAGCACGAACAAACCAATTTACCGAACCAATCCAACATTTAAAAAGCCCAAACAATAACCAGCTCGACTAAAAGTACGCTCGATGTATTTTCCAACTTGACTCAGAGCCGAAGCCCAAAAGTTCCGCATCTCAACCGTAATGATACCAACCAGCTAGACAGGACTGGCCTTCAACCATCTTCAAATACTACCATTTTCATTGGACAAATTTCGAAATTACAAACCTCATCCGGGACTTTTCACCGGGCACCGAACAACACACCCAGTGCCTATTCCGTCTACGTGGCACCACAATCATTTCCCATGTCGCATCAATCCGTGCAACTACCTCCCCCCAATATAGGAATTTTTAAAATCTAGCCTAATATGACCCCTGTAGTCCAAAGTGTCTCTGCTATGTAGGAAAATCCGAGCATACAGAATTCTCGGGTCAAAATGCAGGCCGACTCAAAGCGAGCCCCGAGATTTTCCATGTCTGACTCAGAGCGCCCATATCACTAGGCAAGTAGTGGGAAACTAGCAATATGACTCGAAGCACACTAGAAGTTTTCACGCGCTCGACTCGAAGCAGGGACATCCGAGTTTTTACAAGCTCGACACGAAGCCAATTAGGCCAATTGAATACTTCGGGTAAATGACGCACTGACTCGAAGCATGCTAGCAGTTTTCTCCTGCTCGACTCGAAGCAGGTACTTCCTCGGGCTTGCTTGGGGAAAGTTACCGAATGACCCGAATCGCGCTTCGAGTTTTCTTCCGAGCGACTCCAAGCAGCAACATCCAAGTACATGTTTGGGCATTTGCCATAGTGACCCGAAGCGCCCCCCGAGTTTCCACATGACCAACTCGAAGCAAGGCCTACGTTGGGCGTTAAGTTGCGCTCCGACCCCGATGCGGCCTTCCCCTAAACATCGGGCCGGACCGGGGCGAGCACCGGGTAAATCGAGCGGTTCCCAAAAGCGTGTCGATTTGCCGAACGCACTACCTAGTGCACGGTTATGGAGGATAGCGCACATTCTTCTCGCCTCGGAGCATGCATCGGACGTGCGTACGCTCGATCCGTATGCTCGTTCCCGACCCAGCTTCAAATTTCCGAATGCTCGAGCCAAAGCAAGTTCCGTGTTTTCTCGGAGTAATATCGTCCAGGGAGAGCTTCGGGTAAGTAGCCGAATGACCCGAAGCACGCTGGCAGTTTTCACGTGCTCGACTCGAAGCAGGGACTTCCTCGGGCTTGCCTCGAGAAAAATGCCGATTTTCCCTAAGCACGCTCCGAGTTTTCCATCGTGCGACTCGAAGCAGCTGGTTCCAAATGCATGCTTCGGGTATTTGCCAGTTTTACCCGAAGCATGCCCCGAGTTTTCACCTTGCCGACTCGAAGCAAGGCCCAAAAGCGTGTCGAATTGGCGAACGCACGACCGAGTTCACGGTTATGCGGGATAGCGGACATATTTCTCGAGTCGACTCTCGGCTCGACTCGGAGCACGCATCGGACGTGCGTACGCTCGATCCGTATGCTCGTTCACGACCCAGCTTTAAATTTCCGAATGCTCGAACCGAAACAAGTTCCGTGTTTTCTCGGAGCAATATCGTCCGGGGAGAGCTTCGGGTAAGTAGCCGAATGACCCGAAGCACGCTGGCAGTTTTCACGTGCTCGACTCGAAGCAGGGACTTCCCCGTGCTTGCCTCGAGAAAAATGCCGATTTTCCCGAAGCGCGATCAGAGTTTTCCATCGAGCGACTCGAAGCAGCTGCTTCCAAATGCATGCTTCGGGTATTTTCCAGTTTTACACAAAGCGCTCCCCGAGTTTTCACCTTCCTGACTCGAAGCAAGGCCCAAAAGCATGTCGACTTGCCGAACGCACGACCGAGTTCACGGTTATGCGGGATAGCGGACATATTTCTCGAGTCGACTCTCGGCTCGACTCGTAGCACACATCGGACGTGCGTACGCTCGATCCGTATGCTCGTTCCCGACCTAGCTTCAAATTTCCGAATGCTCGAGCCGAAGCAAGTTCACGGTTTTCTCGGAGCAATATCGTCCAGGGAGAGCTTCGGGTAAGTAGCCAAATGACCCGAAGCACGCTGGCAATTTTCACGTGCTCGACTCGAAGCAGGGACTTCCTCGTGCTTGCCTCGAGAAAAATGCCGATTTTCCCGAAGCGCGCTCCGAGTTTTCCATCGTGCGACTCGAAGCAGCTGCTTCCTAATGCATGCTTCGGGTATTTTCCAGTTTTACACGAAGCGTGCCCCGAGTTTTCACCTTCCCGACTCGTAGCAAGGCCCAAAAGCGTCTCGACTTGCCGAATGCACGACCGAGTTCACGGTTATGTGGGATAGCGGACATATTTCTCGAGTCGACTCTCGGCTCGACTCGGAGCACGCATCGGACGTGCGTACGCTCGATCCGTATGCTCGTTCCCGACCCAGCTTCAAATTTCCGAATGCTCGAGCCGAAGCAACTTCCGTGTTTTCTCGGAGCAATATCGTCTAGGGAGAGCTTCGGGTAAGTAGCCGAATGACACGAAGCACGCTGGCAGTTTTCACGTGCTCGACTCTAAGCAGGGACTTCCTCGTGCTTACCTCGAGAAAAATGCTGATTTTCCCGAAGCGCGATACGAGTTTTCCATCGTGCGACTCGAAACAGCTGCTTCCAAATGCATGCTTCGGGTATTTTCCAGTTTTACACGAAGCGCGCCCCGAGTTTTCACCTTCCAGACTCGAAGCAAGGCCCAAAAGCGTGTCGACTTGCCGAACGCACGACCGAGTTCATGGTTATGCGGAATAGCGGATATATTTCTCGAGTCGACTTTCGGCTCGACTCGGAGCACGCACCGGACGTGCGTACGCTCGATCCGTATACTCGTTCCCGACCCAGCTTCAAATTTCCGAATGCTCGAGCCAAAGCAAGTTCCGTGTTTTCTCGGAGCAATATCGTCCAGGGAGAGCTTCGGGTAAGTAGCCGAATGACCCGAAGCACGCTGGCAATTTTCACGTGCTCGACTCGAAGCAGAGACTTCCTCATGCTTGCCTCGAGAAAAATGCCGATTTTCCCGAAGCGCGCTTCGAGTTTTCCATCGTGCGACTCGAAGCAGCTGCTTCCAAATGCATGCTTCGGGTATTTTCCAGTTTTACACGAAGCACGCCCCGAGTTTTCACCTTCCCGACTCGAAGCAAGGCCCAAAAGCGTGTCGACTTGGCGAACGCACGAACGAGTTCACGGTTATGTGGGATAGCTGACATATTTCTCGAGTCGACTCTCGGCTCGACTCGGAGCACGCATCGGACGTGCGTACGCTCGATCCGTATGCTCGTTCCCGACCCAGCTTCAAATTTCAGAATGCTCGAGCCGAAGCAAGTTCCGTTTTTTCTCGGAGCAATATCGTCTAGGGAGAGCTTCGGGTAAGTAGCCGAATGACACGAAGCACGCTGGCAGTTTTCACGTGCTCGACTCTAAGCAGGGACTTCCTCGTGCTTAACTCGAGAAAAATGCCGATTTTCCCGAAGCGCGATCCGAGTTTTCCATCGTTCGACTCGAAGCAGCTGCTTCCAAATGCATGCTTCGGGTATTTTCCAGTTTTACACGAAGCGCGCCCCGAGTTTACACCTTCCAGACTCGAAGCAAGGCCCAAAAGCGTGTCGACTTGCCGAACGCACGACCGAGTTCATGGTTATGCGGGATAGCGGACATATTTCTCGAGTCGACTCTCGGCTCGACTCGGAGCACGCACCGGACGTGCGTACGCTCGATCCGTATACTCGTTCCCGACCCAGCTTCAAATTTCCGAATGCTCGAGCCAAAGCAAGTTCCGTGTTTTCTCGGAGCAATATCGTCCAGGGAGAGCTTCGGGTAAGTAACCGAATGACCCGAAGCACGCTGGCAATTTTCACGTGCTCGACTCGAAGCAGAGACTTCCTCATGCTTGCCTCGTGAAAAATGCCGATTTTCCCGAAGCGCGCTCCGAGTTTTCCATCGTGCGACTCGAAGCAGCTGCTTTCAAATGCATGCTTCGGATATTTTCCAGTTTTACACGAAGCACGCCCCGAGTTTTCACCTTCCCGACTCGAAGCAAGGCCCAAAAGCGTGTCGACTTGGCGAACGCACGACCGAGTTCACGGTTATGCGGGATAGCAGACATATTTCTCGAGTCGACTCTCGGCTCGACTCGGAGCACGCATCGGACGTACGTACGTTCGATCCGTATGCTCGTTCCAGACCCAGCTTCAAATTTCCGAATGCTCGAGCCGAAGCAAGTTCCGTGTTTTCTCGGAACAATATCGTCCAGGGAGAGCTTCGGGTAAGTAGCCGAATGACCCGAAGCACGCTGGCAGTTTTCACGTGCTCGACTCGAAGCAGGGACTTCCTCGTGCTTGCCTCGAGAAAAATGTCGATTTTCCCTAAGCGCGCTCCTAGTTTTCCATCGTGCGACTCGAAGCAGCTGCTTCCAAATGCATGCTTCGGGTATTTTCCAGTTTTACACAAAGCGCGCCCCGAGTTTTCACCTTCCCGACTCAAAGCAAGGCCCAAAAGCGTGTCGACTTGCCGAACGCACGACCGAGTTCACGGTTATGCGGTATAGCGGACATATTTCTCGAGTCGAATCTCGGCTCGACTCGGAGCACGCATCGGACGTGCGTACGATCGATCCGTATGCTCGTTCCCGACCCAACTTCAAATTTTCGAATGCTCGAGCCAAAGCAAGTTCCGCGTTTTCTCGGAGCAATATCGTCCGGGGAGAGCTTCGGGTAAGTAGCCGAATGACCCGAAGCACGCTGGCAGTTTTCACGTGCTCGACTCGAAGCAGGGACTTCCTCGTGCTTGCATCGAGAAAAATGCCTATTTTGCCGAAGCGCGCTCCGAGTTTTCCATCGTGCGACTCGAAGCAGCTGCTTCCAAATGCATGCTTCGGGTATTTTCCAGTTTTACACGAAGCGCTCCCCGAGTTTTCACCTTCCCGACTCGAAGCAAGGCCCAAAAGCGTGTCGACTTGCCGAACGCACGACCGAGTTCACGGTTATGCGGGATAGCGGACATATTTCTCGAATTGACTCTCGGCTCGACTAGGAGCACGCATCGGACGTGCGTACGCTCGATCCGTATGCTCGTTCCCAACCCAGCTTCAAATTTCCGAATGCTCGAGCCAAAGCAAGTTCCGTGTTTTCTCGGAGCAATATCGTCCAGGGAGAGCTTTGGGTAAGTAGCCGAATGACCCGAAGCACGCTGGCAGTTTTCACGTGCTCGACTCGAAGCAGGGACTTCCTTGTGCTTGCCTCGAGAAAAATGCCGAATTTCCCAAAGCGCGCTCCGAGTTTTCCATCGTGCGACTCAAAGCAGCTCCTTCCAAATGCATGCTTCGGGTATTTTCCAGTTTTACACGAAGCGCGCCCCGAGTTTTCACCTACCCGACTCGAAGCAAGGCCCAAAAGCGTGTCGACTTGGCGAACGCACGACCGAGTTCATGGTTATGCGGGATAGCGGACATATTTCTCGAGTCGACTCTCGGCTCGACCCGGAGCACGCATCGGACATGCGTACGCTCGATCTGTATGCTCGTTCCCGACCCAGCTTCAAATTTCCAAATGCTCGAGCCGAAGCAAGTTCCGTGTTTTCTCGGAGCAATATCGTCCAAGGAGAGCTTCGGGTAAGTAGACGAATGACCCGAAGCACGTTGGCAGTTTTCACGTGCTCGACTCGAAGTAGGGACTTCCTCGTGCTTGCCTCGAGAAAAATGCCGATTTTCCCTAAGCGCGCTCTGAGTTTCCATCGTGCGACTCGAAGCAGCTCCTTCCAAATGCATGCTTCGTGTATTTTCTAGTTTTACACGAAGCGCGCCCCGAGTTTTCACCTTCCCGACTCGAAGCAAGGCCCAAAAGCGTGTCAACTTGCCGAACGCACGACCGAGTTCACGGTTATGGGGGATAGCGGACATATTTCTCGAGTCGACTCTGGGCTCGACTCGGAGCACGCATCGGACGTGCGTACGCCAGATCCGTATGCTCGTTCCCGACCAAGCTTCAAATTTCCAAATGCTCGAGCCAAAGCAAGTTCCGTGTTTTCTCAGAGCAATATCGTCAAGGGAGAGCTTCGGGTAAGTAGCCGAATGACCCGAAGCACGCTGGCAGTTTTTACGTGCTCGACTCGAAGCAGGGACTTCCTCGGGCTTGCCTCGAGAAAAATGCCGATTTTCCCGAAGCGCGCTCTGAGTTTTCCATCGTGCGACTCAAAGCAGCTGCTTCCAAATGCATGCCTCGGGTATTTGCCAGTTTTACCCGAAACGCGCCCCGAGTTTTTACCTTCCCGACTCGAAGCAAGGCCCAAAAGCGTGTCGACTTGGCGAACGCACGACCGAGTTCACGGTTATGCGGGATAGCGGACATATTTCTCGAGTCGACTCTCGGCTCGACTCGGAGCACGCATCGGACGTGCGTACGCTCGATCCGTATGCTCGTTCCCGACCCAGCTTCAAATTTCCGAATGCTCGAGCCAAAGCAAGTTCCGTGTTTTCTCGGAGCAATATCGTCTAGGGAGAGCTTCGGGTAAGTAGCCGAATGACACGAAGCACGCTGGCAGTTTTCACGTGCTCGACTCTAAGCAGGGACTCCCTCGTGCTTACCTCGAGAAAAATGCCGATTTTCCCGTAGCGCGATCCGAGTTTTCCATCGTGCGACTCGAAGCAGCTGCTTCCAAATGCATGCTTCGGGTATTTTCCAGTTTTACACGAAGCGCGCCCCGAGTTTACACCTTCCAGACTCGAAGCAAGGCCCAAAAGCGTGTCGACTTGCCGAACGCACGACCGAGTTCATGGTTATGCGGGATAGCGGACATATTTCTCGAGTCGACTCACGGCTCTACTCGGAGCACGCACCGGACGTGCGTACGCTCGATCCGTATACTCGTTCCCGACCCAGCTTCAAATTTCTGAATGCTCGAGCCAAAGCAAGTTCCGTGTTTTCTCAGAGCAATATCGTCCAGGGAGAGCTTCGGGTAAGTAGCCGAATGACCCAAAGCACGCTGGCAATTTTCACGTGCTCGACTCGAAGCAGAGACTTCCTCATGCTTGCCTCGAGAAAAATGCCGATTTTCCCGAAGCGCGCTCCGAGTTTTCCATCGTGCGACTCGAAGCAGCTGCTTCCAAATGCATGCTTCGGGTATTTTCCAGTTTTACACGAAGCACGCCCCGAGTTTTCACCTTCCCGACTCGAAGCTAGGCCCAAAAGCGTGTCGACTTGGCGAACGCACGACCGAGTTCACGGTTATGCGGGATAGCGGACATATTTCTTGAGTCGACTCTCGGCTCGACTCGGAGCACGCATCGGACGTGCGTACGCTCGATCCATATGCTCGTTCCAGACCCAGCTTCAAATTTCCGAATGCTCGAGCCGAAGCAAGTTCCGTGATTTCTCGGAGCAATATCGTCCAGGGAGAGCTTCGGGTAAGTAGCCGAATGACCCGAAGCACGCTGGCAGTTTTCACGTGCTCGACTCAAAGCAGGGACTTCCTCGTGCTTGCCTTGAGAAAAATGCCGATTTTCTCTAAGCGCGCTCCTAGTTTTCCATTGTGCGACTCAAAGCAGCTGCTTCCAAATGCATGCTTCGGGTATTTTCCAGTTTTACACGAAGCGCGCCCCGAGTTTTCACCTTCCCGACTCGAAGCAAGGCCCAAAAGCGTGTCGACTTGGCGAACGCACGACCGAGTTCATGGTTATGCGGTATAGCGGACATATTTCTCGAGTCGACTCTCGGCTCGACTCGGAGCACGCATCGGACGTGCGTACGATCGATCCGTATGCTCGTTTCCGACCCAACTTCAAATTTTCGAATGCTCGAGCCAAAGAAAGTTCCGTGTTTTCTCGGAGCAATATCGTCCGGGGAGAGCTTCGGGTAAGTAGCCGAATGACCCGAAGCACGCTGGCAGTTTTCACGTGCTCGACTCGAAGCAGGGACTTCCTCGTGCTTGCCTCGAGAAAAATGCCTATTTTGTCGTAGCGCGCTCCGAGTTTTCCATCGTGCGACTCGAAGCAGCTGCTTCCAAATGCATGCTTCGGGTATTTTCCAGTTTTACACGAAGCGCGCCCCGAGTTTTCACCTTCCCGACTCGAAGCAAGGCCCAAAAGCGTGTCGACTTGCCGAACGCACGACCGAGTTCACGGTTATGCGGGATAGCGGATATATTTCTCGAGTCGACTCTCGGCTCGACTAGGAGCACGCATCGGACGTGCGTACGCTCGATCCGTATGCTCGTTCCCAACCCAGCTTCAAATTTCCGAATGCTCGAGCCAAAGCAAGTTCCGTGTTTTCTCGGAGCAATATCGTCCAGGGAGAACTTCGGGTAAGTAGCCGAATGACCCGAAGCACGCTGGCAGTTTTCACGTGGTCGACTCGAAGCAGGGACTTCCTCGTGCTTGCCTCGAGAAAAATGCCGAATTTCCCAAAGCGCGCTCCGAGTTTTCCATCGTGCGACTCAAAGCAGCTCCTTCCAAATGCATGCTTCGGGTATTTTCTAGTTTTACACGAAGTGCGCCCCGAGTTTTCACCTTCCCGACTCGAAGCAAGGCCCAAAAGCGTGTCGACTTGGCGAACGCACGACCGAGTTCACGGTTATGCGGGATAACGGACATATTTCTCGAGTCGACTCTCGGCTCGACTCGGAGCACGCATCGGACGTGCATACGCTCGATCCGTATGCTCGTTCCCGACCCAGCTTCAAATTTCCAAATGCTCGAGCCGAAGCAAGTTCCGTGTTTTCTCGGAGCAATATCGTTCAGGGAGAGCTTCGGGTAAGTAGCCGAATGACCCAAAGCACGCTGGCAGTTTTCACGTGCTCGACTCGAAGTAGGGACTTCCTCGTGCTTGCCTTGAGAAAAATGCCGATTTTCCCGAAGCGCGCTCTGAGTTTCCATCGTGCGACTCGAAGCAGCTCCTTCCAAATGCATGCTTCGGGTATTTTCCAGTTTTACACGAAGCGCGCCCCGAGTTTTCACCTTCCCGACTCGAAGCAAGGCCCAAAAGCGTGTCGACTTGCCGAACGCACGACCGAGTTCAAGGTTATGCGGGATAGCGGACATATTTCTCGAGTCGACTCTGGGCTCGACTCGGAGCATGCATCGGACGTGCGTACGCCCGATCTGTATGCTCGTTCCCGACCAAGCTTCAAATTTCCGAATGCTCGAGCCAAAGCAAGTTCCGTGTTTTCTCGGAGCAATATCGTCAAGGGAGAGCTTCGGGTAAGTAGCCGAATGACCCGAAGCACGCTGGCAGTTTTTACGTGCTCGACTCAAAGCAGGGACTTCCTCGTGCTTGCCTCGAGAAAAATGCCGATTTTCACGAAGCGCGCTCTGAGTTTTCCATCATGCGACTCGAAGCAGCTGCTTCCAAATGCCTGCTTTGGGTATTTTCCAGTTTTACACGAAGCGCGCCCCAAGTTTTCACCTTCCCGACTCGAAGCAAGGCCCAAAAGCGTGTCGACTTGGCGAACGCACGACCGAGTTCACTGTTATGCGGGATAGCGGACATATTTCTCGAGTCGACTCTCGGTTCGACTCGGAGCACGCATTGGACGTGCGTACGCTCGATCCGTATGCTCGTTAACGACCTAGCTTCAAATTTCCGAATGCTCGAGCCGAAGCAAGTTCCGTGTTTTTTCGGAGCAATATCATCCAGGGAGAGCTTCGGGTAAGTAGCCCAATGACCTGAAGCACTCTGGCAGTTTTCACGTGCTCGACTCGAAGCAGGGACTTCCTCGTGCTTGCCTCGAGAAAAATACCGATTTTCCAGAAGTGCGCTCCGAGTTTTACATCGTGCGACTCGAAGCAGCTGCTTCCAAATGCATGCTTCGGTTATTTTCCAGTTTTACACGAAGCGCGCCCCGAGTTTTCACCTTCCCGACTCGGAGCAAGGCCCAAAAGCCTGTCGACTTGCCGAACGCACGACCGAGTTCATGGTTATGCGGGATAGCGGACATATTTCTCGAGTCGACTCTCGGCTCAATTCGGAGCATGCATCGGACGTGCGTACGCCCGATCCGTATGCTCGTTCCCGACCCAGCTTCAAATTTCCGAATCCTCGAGCCAAAGCATGTTCCGTGTTTTCTCGGAGCAATATCGTCCAGGGAGAGCTTCTGGTAAGTAGCCCAATGACCCGTAGCACGCTGGCAGTTTTCACGTGCTCGACTCGAAGCAGGGACTTCCTCGTGCTTGCCTCGAGAAAAATGTTGATTTTCCCGAAGCGCGCTTCGAGTTTTCCATCGTGCGACTCGAAGCAGCTGCTTCCAAATGCATGCTTCGGGTATTTTCCAGTTTTACACGAAGCGCGCCCCGAGTTTTCACCTTCCCGACTCGAAGCAAGGCCCAAAAGCGTGTCGACTTGGCGAACGCACGACCGAGTTCATGGTTATGCGGGATAGCGGACATATTTCTCGAGTCGACTCTCGGCTCGACTCGGAGCACGCATCGGACGTGCGTACGCCCGATCCGTATGCTCGTTCCCGACCCAGCTTCAAATTTCCGAATGCTCGAGCCAAAGCAAGTTCCGTTATTTCTCGGAGCAATATCGTCCAGGGAGAGCTTCGGATAAGTAGCCGAATGACCCGAAGCATGCTGGCAGTTTTCACGTGCTCGACTCGAAGCAGGGACTTCCTCGTGCTTGCCTCGAGAAAAATGCCGATTTTCCCGAAGCGCGCTCCGAGTTTTCCATCGTGCGACTCGAAGCAGCTGCTTCCAAATGCATGCTTCGTGTATTTTCCAGTTTTACACGAAGCGCGCCCCGAGTTTTCACCTTCCCGACTCGAAGCAAGGCCCAAAAGCGTGTCGACTTGGCGAACGCACGACCGAGTTCACGGTTATGCGGGATAGCGGACATATTTCTCGAGTCGACTTTCGGCTCGACTCGGAGCACGAATCGGACGTGCGTACGCCCGATCCGTATGCTCGTTCCCGACCTAGCTTCAAATTTCCGAATGCTCAAGCCAAAGCAAGTTCCGTGTTTTCTCGGAGCAATATCGTCCAGGGAGAGCTTCGGATAAGTAGCCGAATGACCCGAAGCACGCTGGCAGTTTTCACGTGCTCGACTCGAAGCAGGGACTTCCTCGTGCTTGCCTCGAGAAAAATGCCGATTTTCCCGAAGCGCGCTCCGAGCTTTCCATCGTGCGACTCGAAGCAGCTGCTTCCAAATGCATGCTTCGTGTATTTTCCAGTTTTACACGAAGCGCGCCCCAAGTTTTCACCTGCCCGACTCGAAGCAAGGCCCAAAATCATGTCGACTTGGCGAACGCACGACTGAGTTCACGGTTATGCGGGATAGCGGACATATTTCTCGAGTCGACTCTCGGCTCGACTCGGAGCACGCACCGGACGTGCGTATGCCCGATTCGTATGCTCGTTCCCGACCCAGCTTCAAATTTCCGAATGCTCGAGCCAAAGCAAGTTTCGTGTTTTCTCGGAGCAATATCGTCCAGGGAGAGCTCCGGGTAAGTAGCCGAATGACCCGAAGCACGCTGGCAGTTTTCACGTGCTCGACTCGAAGCAGGGACTTCCTCGGGCTTGCCACGAGAAAAATGCCGATTTTCCCGAAGCGCGCTACGAGTTTTCGATCATGCGACTCGAAGCAGCTTCTTACAAATGCATGCTTCGGGTATTTGCCAGTTTGACCCGAAGCGCGGCCCGAGTTTTCACCTTCTCGACTCAAAGCAAGACCTTCTTCGGGCGTTAAGTTGCGCTCCGACCTCTATGCGGCCATCCCCTAAACATCGGGCCGGACCGGGGTGAGCGTCGTGCTATTGCCAACTCGAGCGGTTCCCAAAAGCGTGTCGATTTTCCAGGCGCACGACCGATTGCACTGTCAAACATATTTCTCAAGTCGACTTTAGGCTCGGCTCGAACCACGCTACAAATATTCATATGCT
>CM060906.1:127758056-127773056 GCA_030737815.1 Allium fistulosum
TCAAGCTGGGCTTTTCCCGATTCGCTCGCCGTTACTAAGGGAATCTTCGTAAGTTTCTTCTCCTCCGCTTATTGATATGCTTAAACTCAGCGGGTTGCCCCACCTGATCTGAGGTCATGTTCCGAGCTTGCAACTAAGGCAAACGTCGAAATTGGTTTCAGTTAGTGTTACATCGTGCGTAGGACTCTTGGACGCAGTTAGAGACATCGTGTGTTAACTCGATACACCATTCGCTGCGCGTAGACCTAACGACAACATTCACTTAAACCAAGCACACAATTAAGGCACGGAGGGTCAATCTCCACATCCTCCATCACTCACAGTGTAAGTTTACCGTAGGTGGGTGGTTAGAATGATGCAAGGCATGACGCCCAAAAAGACGTGCTCTTAACCTAACGGCCTCGAGCGCAACTTGCATTCAAAGACTCGATGGTTCACGGGATTCTGCAATTCACACCAAGTTACGCATTTCGCTACGTTCTTCATCGACACGAGAGCCAAGATATCCATTGCCAGGAGTCATTTAGACGCTCACTGGAATAACACAAAGCACATCAAAATAATGGCATGCTCTCTAACAACAGCTGTCCTTGGCACAAACCGTGCCGGTTTCTTATTTCTACTCTACTTCTTACATCAATTGAAGCAAAGATGAAGGCAGCAAATGGTACCCATCCAAACAACGCAAGTGCTAACCGCACAAATACGTAGTTCTCGACGGGTAAGAGTACAATTTCGCAGTTGTTCGAAAAGGAACTCTACAATGATCCTTCCGCAGGTTCACCTACGGAAACCTTGTTATTACTTCTCCTTCCTCTAAATGATAAGGTTCAGTGGACTTCTCGCGACGCCACAGGCGGCGAACCACCTCTATCGCCACCATCCAAACACTTCACCGGACCATTCAATCGGTAGGAGCGACGGGCGGTGTGTACAAAGGGCAGGGACGTAATCAATGCGAGCTTATGACTCGCGTTTACTAGGAATTCCTCGTTGAAGACCAACAATTGCAATGATCTATCGCCATCACGATGAAATTTTCAAAGATTACCCATGTCTATCGACAAAGGATTAGACTCGCTGAATACATCAGTGTAGCGCGTGTGCGGCCCAGAACATCTAAGGGCATCACAGACCTATTATTGCCTCAAACTTCCATGGCCTAAGCGGCCATAGTCCCTCTAAGAAGCTGACCACGAAGGGATGACTCCGTGTAGCTAGTTAGCAGGCCGAGGTCTCGTTCGTTAATGGAATTAACTAGACAAATCGCTCCACCAACTAAGAACGGCCATGCACCACCACCCATAGAATCAAGAAAGAGCTCTCAGTCTGTCAATCCTTACTATGTCCGGACCTAGTAAGTTTCCCCGTGTTGAGTCAAATTAAGCCGCAGGCTCCACTCCTGGTGGTGGCCTTCCATCAATTCCTTTAAGTTTCCGCCTTGCGGCCATACTCCCCTCGGAACCCAAAAACTTTGATTTCTCAAAAGGTGCCAACGGAGTCCTAAAAGCAACATCCGTTGATCCCTGGTCGGCATCGTTTATGGTTGAGACTAGGACGGTATCTGATCGTCTTCGAGCCCCCAACTTTCATTCTTGATTAATGAAAACATCCTTGGCAAATGCTTTCGCAGTTGTTCGTCTTTCATAAATCCAAGTATTTCACCTTTGACTATGAAATACGAATGCACCCGACTGTCCCTCTTAATCATTACTCCGATCCCGAAGGCCAACACAATAGGACCGAAATCCTGTGATGTTATCCCATGCTAACGTATACAAAGCATAGGCTTGCTTTGAGCACTCTAATTTCTTCAAAGTAACAAAGCCGAAGGCACGACCCAACCAATTAAAGCCAGATTCGTAACGTCGGCAAAAGGAAAAGGACGTCAGGTGCTCGTCAAAGGCGGACCTGACGACCAAACCCAAATTCCAACTACGAGCTTTTTAACTACAACAACTTAAATATACGCTATTGGAGCTGGAATTAACGCGGCTGCTGTGACGACCCGACTTTCTATGCCCAGAAAGTCGCATCATTATGAAGAAAGAAAGAGGTAGAAAATAGAAAAGAAGAGAAGAGAGAAAGAAACAACATTAGAATCTCACACAGCGGAACGAATAAATTATATTAATAACATGAACTGTTACATAGTATACAACACTTATCAGAGTTATACAACATATACATCACATACTAGACAGTTATAAACATCTGTCTAGTTATTACAACTCGATACAATACAAAACACTATCATAGAGAATAACACAGCGGAAACTACTATCTATCTACAACGCTGAAGCCTCCTGCTCCATTACTCCTCCAGATTACTCGTCAAAGCTAACCTGAATCCCTTGGCTACTCGTAAAAATTTGAGTACCCAAGAGTTTATAAAACAGAAATAAACAACTTGGGTCAGACATGGGTCTGGTGTGAGTAAACGGGTTAAACTTGCTTAACTTCAAAACCTTTTGAAAGAAAAGGTATCACGTAAGACTTCCCACACATAAACATGGGTAAGTTTTTACCTTACGCTAACCAAAATATTTGATAGGAAATTCGATTGTATTATAATAGGGTCTAGGGTTTTCAAATAAATATGAAATAGCTGAAATTGTTACATTATTAAATTCCAGCATACTAGCCACAAAGTGGGTTATACAATCAAATCCGTTATCACTTATTGGAGATTGGATTCCATACAATGGCAGGGCTACTGGGGTACCGCCCGTCACAGTACGTGGCCTAGATCACCGTACCGAGGAGTACGCCCGCTCCCCTGCAACACAAAGCCGGAACCATCCCTTACTGGATAATCCCGAACAAGACAATCCCGTGGTTGGCGCGACCAACCACACACTAAGCCGAATAAAAGAAAAGGGACCTCTAGACAGGGATCTATCTTGCTCTCAGTGGGTGCTACCCACGAAGCCTTGCTGCACCTCCCCTGTTTTAGCCATTCCCGGTTGATGAGGCTTGAGGTTACGATTACCTTTAATCAGAACATATCACTTAGAATGCTCATCGTCCGCCTGACGATGTGCTGAAAGCATTCAATCCATACAAGTTCGTTCCGGGTTCGAACGAAACCGAAGGCATTATCTCGTTACACTCGTTTTGGAATCACCCTCAGAGTTAACGACAATAACCCTTGCACTCTAAATCTTCATCTTCACTTGAGATTCACGACCTATCGTTAATTTGGATCGATGTGGTATTCGGGTCTCCAGACCTGGAATTCCGGTATACGGAAACCCGATCCCGGTCTCATCGAAATCCAAAACGTATCTTTTAAGGCCAAGTTGTTTAAAGGTTTAAACAATTTAACTTATCTATACAGATAGATAATTCACAAGTCACAATTGATAATCACATTATCATTTAAACAGATGATTCATAACCAAATAGGTAATCCATATCAACATCACAATAGTTAATCTATATTACCATCATAATGCAACCAAGCATTCATATCACACCACATTACTTATCTCATTTCTGAGATTACATCCATTCAAGACAATCAATGTCATCCATTCATACATAAGCAATGATTTACTTAATCACAACATAATTAATTTAAAATGAATTAAATTAACTATCTCTATCTTTAATTAATTTAAAGTGAATTAAATTAATTACTTTATTCAAATTAATTTAAAATAAATTAAATTAATTACTTCATCATAAATCTTACTTATATAATCATTAATTAATCACCAATAAATTAATTAATCTTTCTCTAATTATCCACTTTAATTAATCACCTTGATTAATCATTCTTTAATTACATTTAAGTAATTATCTTTTATTAATTTCACAAATTAATTATTCTTAATCAAATACAGTAATTAACCTTTAATTACTTCATTAATTAATTAATTATAATCAATTACTTTAATCCTTAATTAATTACAATTAATTAGTTATTCTATAATCACTTACAATTTATTAAATAAATCTTAATTAATCAACTCTTAATTACATCATTAATTAATTATAACTAATGATTCCTAATTACATCTTTAATTATTTATTTATTTAAATTAATTACATTTAAGTAATTAATCTTAATTAAACCACAATTATTAATCACCTTTGATTAATCTTAATTAGTAATTAACTTCCCTTAATTACTTTCATTAATTAATTACTTTTTAATTAATTATTTTAACCAACAATTAATTTACCTTAACCAACAATTAATTACCTTAATCCATTAATTAACTTTATTAACTAAATTATTTAATTAATAACACTAGGTAATTTACTCTTAATCATTTCCATTTAATTACTTTCATAAAATAATTATCCTTTAATCACTTTATTAAATAATTTGCCTTACTTAATTACATCTAGTAATTATTCCTTAATTACTTCATCAAGTAATTATACTTAAATAATTTATAAGTGATTATCTCTAACTAATCATTAATTAATTTCTTAGTTAATTATTTATCTAATTATTTGAATTTAATTAAATAATTTCTTAACTATTTATACTTAAATATCTTATTTAAGAAAATCATTATCTTAATTAAATAAATTAAATTGACCAACAATTTAATTATCTTCACATATTAATTTTCTTTAATTAATCAAAACTCTTAATTACTTAAGATAACTCCTTTATTATAATTGATTTATAAAATCCTTATTATTTAAACTTTATTTAAAATAAAACATTTTAGAATTCAATTATAATTAAAACAACATAAACTTCTACTTCAACTTTCAAAACCTTTAAACTTCCAAAGTTATTAAATTAACTTTAATACAAAAACATTTTGAAAATCTACTTATCTACCCTTTTTAAACTTATCTATTTAAATATTTAAAAACTTGTTTAAAACAATTATTCTTTTGAAAACAATTTATTTTATAATTAAAAACTTGTTTAACTTTGCTTAAAAACTTAAACATTTCATTAGCTTAAAACTTAAAATATTTGCATTTCAAATCCTGGAAACCCAAACACATCACAACAACCTGGTAACAAAACTACCCGAGCTATCTCCCACATTTACCCGAGTCTACCCCGAGTCCATGCTAATACCCATTTGCTTCGAGAAAATCTCGTAACCAACACGAGACCTCCCCGAGCCACACTCTTCTTCCCCAAAGTCTCGAACTCCAGTTAGCACAAACGTGCACGTGGTGCACGTACACCACCAATCGAAACAACTCCGACAATCAAGACGATCGCCGACCAACCCCAAATGGCTTCGACGACCTGCTCCTCACCCCCGATCGAACAAAACATATTCAAATCAAAATTTGAACTTCAGCATGAAAAACTGTAGAAGCTCGAACCACAAAACCCAACGTCGCCGACAAACCCAACACCGATGAACACGCCGACACCCACAATAACTCGTCACGTCCACGAGCTTCAACCTCCCCAAAAGCGAACAACTCCGGTCCACTATCCAAGTCGCAAAAGTCACGACATTCAAATCGAACAAAACCAGCTAAAACCCTAAATCTCCCTCGCCTGGCCACCGCAGTCATCAGAAAAATCCATCAGCATTTTTCCCGTACTCTCCATCACTCAGACCACCTTCAACCCAAATGTCGACCACCCTGACGCCGTTGATCGCCGGAAATCAACCAAATAAGCTCGAATGTTCAACTCGAGAAAACCCCTTGATTTCTTAACTAAAAATCATGATATACCCATTAAAATTCATGATTTTCTATAACGAATTCAGCTATGCAATCAATACTTAAATTTTGATTGATAAAATTTTGACCCAAATTACAATTTTACTGTTACTTATAAAATTCCGAGATGAATACTTAATATAAATTCCATATCTTATTTTTAGGAGTTGTGCTACATGTTTTCGAACATTTTTCATTCACAAACCAAAAGCTAATAGAGACTAAATGATGAGAAATTGAATTTAGAGAGAAAATCAAAATCTGTTAAAACAACAGAGCCTATATTTGCATTTACACAGGCATTCAATACTTATTACATACATGCATTCATTTAAATCCAAGCATTTCAGGCAAACATCTTGATTTTCATACATCAATCAAAGTGAAATCAAGATTTAAAACTGTTTTTTTTTAAAACTATGTTTACTCACTATTTTATAAGCAGAGAACATAGAGTTTGTCATATCTTCACAGGCATACAGACATTTCAGATATATAAACATGCATTCATATCATATACTAAGCAACACAATTTACATAAAACATCCATCACATGCATCCATCACAACATTTTTTTTTAAACTGTTTTTAAGTTTAAGGTTTACTCACCTTTTTTAAAATGAATGAGCAGAGCTTGTATTTTGAAATCTGGGAATGTTTGGAAACTGGAAACTCGAATTGCTTTATTTCCTTAAAACTGCAAAGCTTTGGAAACTTTTGCTTTGGCTTCAGATATACTTGCATTCATACTTGAAGGATGGTTACAGGCTTGATATTACAGAGCTTTGGAAAATGCTTTACAGGGTTTAGTTTTTGAGGAAGTGTTTACAGGCTTTTGAAAAATGATTACAGGAGAATTTGTTACAGATTTTTGAACTAGAATTTGAGGAGCATTTTGATCTAGATTCTTGGATTCTCTGGTTTGAAAAGATTACAGACTTGCTTTGGAAATTTGTTTACAGGTCTGCTTTGATTTAGAGGAGATTACAGGCTTTGGTAATTTGATTATAGGTTTTTTAGAAAAATGGTTCACAGATTTTCTCTTTTTTTTTTTTTTCGGTTTTGGAAATTAGTTTAGAGGTGAAGTTTTCTTTGCTTTTGAAATGAGAAGATAGAAAAAAGGAAATGAAGAGGAAGATATATGTTTATATAAGTAAATTTAGATTTAATTAAAAATAAAAGAAAAATAAATAAATGTGACACTTGTCTTCAACCTTACCTAATTACTTAACACATATGCTTAGATGGTTTAATATGTTAACACTTGTCATTTTGTATTTTAATTATTTTATAAAATGATTTAAAAAGCCTTTTTATATTTATTTCCTAATTAATAAATACATTTGTAATTAAATAAATTCTTTCTAAATTTTACATAAATATAATCTTTAAAGAAAATACAATATAAACCAATTATGATTTAAATGAAAATCATATAAAATATTTAAACTCATTTTTAAATGCTAATTTAAAAACTTTTGTATTTATTCCTATTAAATAAATACTCTTCCAATTTCTATAAATATATTTCTTTAAAGAGAATAATACAAAACAAATCTTATTTTTAAATAAAAACTTTTATTCATATATTCTAAATTCAAACTATATTATTAATTCATTTTAAGATATATATATATCTTTAAATTCAATTTTTAAATTCAATTTCAAAGTTAATTTAAAATTCAAATTAAAAATCAATTCAAATAAATATATATATAAATAGACTCCTCATTAACCTGAAAATAATAATTCTATTTTAAAAATCCATTTATAAATCACATTATTAATTATCAATGATTATCCTATTAAAAGTCAATTTTAAATACACATATATATATTTTTAAACAATACATATTTAATTTGAAAATAAGTCTATTTAAAAATCTATTTCTACTTATATTTAAAAACAACTCAATATTAAATTGTTTGAGAACAACAACCTTTATCAATATTTAATAATTAATTTAAAAGATTATCTCATTTTAAATTCTCTGAAATCCCGGGATATCACATTCCTTCCCCCTTAAAAGAATTTCGTCCTCGAAATTTAAAACAAAAGATAATCTAAAGTTTTTATTTTATTTTAACCAATTTTAAAACAATTCAAGCCTACTTATCAACCATACATTATCAACAAACAACTATTCATCCAAACAAACAATTTTATCCAAACAACTATACTAGCTACCCGGACACAGATCCGGATAAGCTTCCTAAAATTTCCTCGAGTTTTCCAGGTATAAATACTAGGATACTCGCTCTATAGAACCCAAACAATCAACAATACTAAGCTATAGAGTTCTTATTCATCTAGATCTATAGAACTAAACAAGATATCAGACTACAGACTAGTCTGACTCAACAACCAAATCTTCCAGAACTGCTGGTTCCAAACCAGAGATAGATCAAACACGTATTCCCTCAGAGATACGTAAAACACAATGAATTCCAATTATCCAAACTGACAATTCAATTCAGAAGTCCAAATACTTATCCAAATCAAAACACAGAAGAGATCCAAAACACAACTCTTCTTCACAACTATCAGTAGATTCCAAACTTACTTCTCCCATTCAGAGATACACTCCAAACTGTTTTCGCTGCACCACTCTGATCTGAAGTAGAACACAAGCACAGACTGGACAACTCACTCCAGAAATAAGGTTTACTGATCCATAAAGAAAACTCAGATATTCCAGCAAAACTTGAGCTGCTTCACCAAACTCTATCTCTAGGAAAACATCCTTCAACTAGACTGAACCACTGGTATCACTCATGGAATCCAGTCGATAAGAAAACTCAACCTTCAGATGCGGACAACTCCTGACTTCCCCGAAGACATCCAGAAAAATTCTGACAACCCAAGAGAACACTCAGACAATCGCAAGTCACTTTTGCGATCAACCCATCCTAATTCCAAACAGACTGTTCTCTCTTTACCAATCACAACAGCTTACACTTATTTATCCAATTTATCGAAGAAATGGATCCACTCTGCTGCTTCTGAACTTCACTTCCAGAAAAACTGCTCATCCAGAAAACTTCCTGCCATCACAGAATACTCCGAGCTGCACTGCTGACACTGATGCTCTTATCCAAAGCTCTTCGAGAAACTCGGACTCCAAACCAAAGCAGAAACTCCATGCTGAACTCAGCCACAACACCGAAGCATTCACACTTCCTTAATCTTGTTCCAAAGAAAACATCTTCGGGAACATCCATCGTCACTGTATCTCATCATACAGCTACTATTACCTGAGGTATCAAGGTACCATCACTCGCTTCTGCACATCCGACAGATCCAACTCTACTCATCCACACTTCAAAGATAAACTCCGAACCATTACAGTTTCCTTCGGAGATCGATGAAATCCTTCACCACAGCAAAGCTTACTCGAGACAGTATTAGGTCTACAGTTTCGACAGATACACTTCCAACCTCAACATTCAAACTCCAACTATTGGTAATTGTGTTACACACACTACCACCTTATCTACCTTTATAACTTATATTGGAAAACCCGAACAGGTAACCCAATAAATAGGTAGAAATACATAAATATATATATTTAAAATGATATATATATATTTTTTTTTATATAGAAATTATTTCTGGGTAAAATTATTTCATCTACCTCTTTAAAACAATATTGTGTCCGTTGGCCTGGTTCAAGTGTTTAGAGATCCCTATCAATAACGTTAGCTACTCGTATTGACCAGAATCCATATACCACTCAACCGATCAATTAACACAATATAAAATCATTTTATATAACTAACAAATACGCGCTCTCGTATATATATATACACTCAAACAGGTTGCTACAGATCCTATCTCTAATGAACAACCCTTCCGAACCTAGGTATTCACTCAACCTAGTGTTCTGATATTCACTTAACCAATAGCTTAGGTATTCGCTCAACCTATGCTCTGATACCATATGTGACGACCCGACTTTCTATGCCCAGAAAGTCGCATCATTATGAAGAAAGAAAGAGGTAGAAAATAGAAAAGAAGAGAAGAGAGAAAGAAACAACATTAGAATCTCACACAGCGGAACGAATAAATTATATTAATAACATGAACTGTTACATAGTATACAACACTTATCAGAGTTATACAACATATACATCACATACTAGACAGTTATAAACATCTGTCTAGTTATTACAACTCGATACAATACAAAACACTATCATAGAGAATAACACAGCGGAAACTACTATCTATCTACAACGCTGAAGCCTCCTGCTCCATTACTCCTCCAGATTACTCGTCAAAGCTAACCTGAATCCCTTGGCTACTCGTAAAAATTTGAGTACCCAAGAGTTTATAAAACAGAAATAAACAACTTGGGTCAGACATGGGTCTGGTGTGAGTAAACGGGTTAAACTTGCTTAACTTCAAAACCTTTTGAAAGAAAAGGTATCACGTAAGACTTCCCACACATAAACATGGGTAAGTTTTTACCTTACGCTAACCAAAATATTTGATAGGAAATTCGATTGTATTATAATAGGGTCTAGGGTTTTCAAATAAATATGAAATAGCTGAAATTGTTACATTATTAAATTCCAGCATACTAGCCACAAAGTGGGTTATACAATCAAATCCGTTATCACTTATTGGAGATTGGATTCCATACAATGGCAGGGCTACTGGGGTACCGCCCGTCACAGTACGTGGCCTAGATCACCGTACCGAGGAGTACGCCCGCTCCCCTGCAACACAAAGCCGGAACCATCCCTTACTGGATAATCCCGAACAAGACAATCCCGTGGTTGGCGCGACCAACCACACACTAAGCCGAATAAAAGAAAAGGGACCTCTAGACAGGGATCTATCTTGCTCTCAGTGGGTGCTACCCACGAAGCCTTGCTGCACCTCCCCTGTTTTAGCCATTCCCGGTTGATGAGGCTTGAGGTTATGATTACCTTTAATCAGAACATATCACTTAGAATGCTCATCGTCCGCCTGACGATGTGCTGAAAGCATTCAATCCATACAAGTTCGTTCCGGGTTCGAACGAAACCGAAGGCATTATCTCGTTACACTCGTTTTGGAATCACCCTCAGAGTTAACGACAATAACCCTTGCACTCTAAATCTTCATCTTCACTTGAGATTCACGACCTATCGTTAATTTGGATCGATGTGGTATTCGGGTCTCCAGACCTGGAATTCCGGTATACGGAAACCCGATCCCGGTCTCATCGAAATCCAAAACGTATCTTTTAAGGCCAAGTTGTTTAAAGGTTTAAACAATTTAACTTATCTATACAGATAGATAATTCACAAGTCACAATTGATAATCACATTATCATTTAAACAGATGATTCATAACCAAATAGGTAATCCATATCAACATCACAATAGTTAATCTATATTACCATCATAATGCAACCAAGCATTCATATCACACCACATTACTTATCTCATTTCTGAGATTACATCCATTCAAGACAATCAATGTCATCCATTCATACATAAGCAATGATTTACTTAATCACAACATAATTAATTTAAAATGAATTAAATTAACTATCTCTATCTTTAATTAATTTAAAGTGAATTAAATTAATTACTTTATTCAAATTAATTTAAAATAAATTAAATTAATTACTTCATCATAAATCTTACTTATATAATCATTAATTAATCACCAATAAATTAATTAATCTTTCTCTAATTATCCACTTTAATTAATCACCTTGATTAATCATTCTTTAATTACATTTAAGTAATTATCTTTTATTAATTTCACAAATTAATTATTCTTAATCAAATACAGTAATTAACCTTTAATTACTTCATTAATTAATTAATTATAATCAATTACTTTAATCCTTAATTAATTACAATTAATTAGTTATTCTATAATCACTTACAATTTATTAAATAAATCTTAATTAATCAACTCTTAATTACATCATTAATTAATTATAACTAATGATTCCTAATTACATCTTTAATTATTTATTTATTTAAATTAATTACATTTAAGTAATTAATCTTAATTAAACCACAATTATTAATCACCTTTGATTAATCTTAATTAGTAATTAACTTCCCTTAATTACTTTCATTAATTAATTACTTTTTAATTAATTATTTTAACCAACAATTAATTTACCTTAACCAACAATTAATTACCTTAATCCATTAATTAACTTTATTAACTAAATTATTTAATTAATAACACTAGGTAATTTACTCTTAATCATTTCCATTTAATTACTTTCATAAAATAATTATCCTTTAATCACTTTATTAAATAATTTGCCTTACTTAATTACATCTAGTAATTATTCCTTAATTACTTCATCAAGTAATTATACTTAAATAATTTATAAGTGATTATCTCTAACTAATCATTAATTAATTTCTTAGTTAATTATTTATCTAATTATTTGAATTTAATTAAATAATTTCTTAACTATTTATACTTAAATATCTTATTTAAGAAAATCATTATCTTAATTAAATAAATTAAATTGACCAACAATTTAATTATCTTCACATATTAATTTTCTTTAATTAATCAAAACTCTTAATTACTTAAGATAACTCCTTTATTATAATTGATTTATAAAATCCTTATTATTTAAACTTTATTTAAAATAAAACATTTTAGAATTCAATTATAATTAAAACAACATAAACTTCTACTTCAACTTTCAAAACCTTTAAACTTCCAAAGTTATTAAATTAACTTTAATACAAAAACATTTTGAAAATCTACTTATCTACCCTTTTTAAACTTATCTATTTAAATATTTAAAAACTTGTTTAAAACAATTATTCTTTTGAAAACAATTTATTTTATAATTAAAAACTTGTTTAACTTTGCTTAAAAACTTAAACATTTCATTAGCTTAAAACTTAAAATATTTGCATTTCAAATCCTGGAAACCCAAACACATCACAACAACCTGGTAACAAAACTACCCGAGCTATCTCCCACATTTACCCGAGTCTACCCCGAGTCCATGCTAATACCCATTTGCTTCGAGAAAATCTCGTAACCAACACGAGACCTCCCCGAGCCACACTCTTCTTCCCCAAAGTCTCGAACTCCAGTTAGCACAAACGTGCACGTGGTGCACGTACACCACCAATCGAAACAACTCCGACAATCAAGACGATCGCCGACCAACCCCAAATGGCTTCGACGACCTGCTCCTCACCCCCGATCGAACAAAACATATTCAAATCAAAATTTGAACTTCAGCATGAAAAACTGTAGAAGCTCGAACCACAAAACCCAACGTCGCCGACAAACCCAACACCGATGAACACGCCGACACCCACAATAACTCGTCACGTCCACGAGCTTCAACCTCCCCAAAAGCGAACAACTCCGGTCCACTATCCAAGTCGCAAAAGTCACGACATTCAAATCGAACAAAACCAGCTAAAACCCTAAATCTCCCTCGCCTGGCCACCGCAGTCATCAGAAAAATCCATCAGCATTTTTCCCGTACTCTCCATCACTCAGACCACCTTCAACCCAAATGTCGACCACCCTGACGCCGTTGATCGCCGGAAATCAACCAAATAAGCTCGAATGTTCAACTCGAGAAAACCCCTTGATTTCTTAACTAAAAATCATGATATACCCATTAAAATTCATGATTTTCTATAACGAATTCAGCTATGCAATCAATACTTAAATTTTGATTGATAAAATTTTGACCCAAATTACAATTTTACTGTTACTTATAAAATTCCGAGATGAATACTTAATATAAATTCCATATCTTATTTTTAGGAGTTGTGCTACATGTTTTCGAACATTTTTCATTCACAAACCAAAAGCTAATAGAGACTAAATGATGAGAAATTGAATTTAGAGAGAAAATCAAAATCTGTTAAAACAACAGAGCCTATATTTGCATTTACACAGGCATTCAATACTTATTACATACATGCATTCATTTAAATCCAAGCATTTCAGGCAAACATCTTGATTTTCATACATCAATCAAAGTGAAATCAAGATTTAAAACTGTTTTTTTTTAAAACTATGTTTACTCACTATTTTATAAGCAGAGAACATAGAGTTTGTCATATCTTCACAGGCATACAGACATTTCAGATATATAAACATGCATTCATATCATATACTAAGCAACACAATTTACATAAAACATCCATCACATGCATCCATCACAACATTTTTTTTTAAACTGTTTTTAAGTTTAAGGTTTACTCACCTTTTTTAAAATGAATGAGCAGAGCTTGTATTTTGAAATCTGGGAATGTTTGGAAACTGGAAACTCGAATTGCTTTATTTCCTTAAAACTGCAAAGCTTTGGAAACTTTTGCTTTGGCTTCAGATATACTTGCATTCATACTTGAAGGATGGTTACAGGCTTGATATTACAGAGCTTTGGAAAATGCTTTACAGGGTTTAGTTTTTGAGGAAGTGTTTACAGGCTTTTGAAAAATGATTACAGGAGAATTTGTTACAGATTTTTGAACTAGAATTTGAGGAGCATTTTGATCTAGATTCTTGGATTCTCTGGTTTGAAAAGATTACAGACTTGCTTTGGAAATTTGTTTACAGGTCTGCTTTGATTTAGAGGAGATTACAGGCTTTGGTAATTTGATTATAGGTTTTTTAGAAAAATGGTTCACAGATTTTCTCTTTCTTTTTTTTTTCGGTTTTGGAAATTAGTTTAGAGGTGAAGTTTTCTTTGCTTTTGAAATGAGAAGATAGAAAAAAGGAAATGAAGAGGAAGATATATGTTTATATAAGTAAATTTAGATTTAATTAAAAATAAAAGAAAAATAAATAAATGTGACACTTGTCTTCAACCTTACCTAATTACTTAACACATATGCTTAGATGGTTTAATATGTTAACACTTGTCATTTTGTATTTTAATTATTTTATAAAATGATTTAAAAAGCCTTTTTATATTTATTTCCTAATTAATAAATACATTTGTAATTAAATAAATTCTTTCTAAATTTTACATAAATATAATCTTTAAAGAAAATACAATATAAACCAATTATGATTTAAATGAAAATCATATAAAATATTTAAACTCATTTTTAAATGCTAATTTAAAAACTTTTGTATTTATTCCTATTAAATAAATACTCTTCCAATTTCTATAAATATATTTCTTTAAAGAGAATAATACAAAACAAATCTTATTTTTAAATAAAAACTTTTATTCATATATTCTAAATTCAAACTATATTATTAATTCATTTTAAGATATATATATATCTTTAAATTCAATTTTTAAATTCAATTTCAAAGTTAATTTAAAATTCAAATTAAAAATCAATTCAAATAAATATATATATAAATAGACTCCT
>CM060906.1:127778056-127858056 GCA_030737815.1 Allium fistulosum
CTCGACTCGGAGCACGCATCGGACGTGCGTACGCTCGATCCGTATGCTCGTTCCCGACCAAGCTTCAAATTTCCGAATGCTCGAGCCGAAGCAAGTTCCGTGTTTTCTCGGAGCAATATCGTCCAGGGAGAGCTTCGGGTAAGTAGCCGAATGACACGAAGCACGCTGGCAGTTTTCACGTGCTTGACTCTAAGCAGGGACTTCCTCGTGCTTGCCTCGAGAAAAATGCCGATTTTCCCGAAGCGCGCTCTGAGTTTTCCATCGTGCGACTCGAAGGAGCTTCTTCCAAATGCATGCTTCGGGTATTTTCCAGTTTTACACGAAGCGCGCCCCGAGTTTTCACCTTCCCGACTCGAAGCAAGGCCCAAATGCGTGTCGACTTGCCGAACGCACGAACGAGTTCATGGTTATGCAGGATAGCGGACATATTTCTCGAGTCGACTCTCGGCTCGACTCGGAGCACGCATCGGACGTGCGTACGCTCGATCCGTATGCTCGTTCCCGACCCAGCTTCAAATTTCCGAATGCTCAAGCCGAAGCAAGTTCCGTGTTTTCTCGGAGCAATATCGTCCAGGGAGAGCTTCGGGTAAGTAGCCGAATGACACGAAGCACGCTGGCAGTATTCACGTGCTCGACTCGAAGCAGGGACTTCCTCGTGCTTGCCTCGAGAAAAATGCCGATTTTCCCGAAGCGCGCTCCGAGTTTTCCATCGTGCGACTCGAAGCAGCTGCTTCTAAATGCATGCTTCGGGTATTTTCCAGTTTTACACGAATCGCTCCCCGAGTTTTCACCTTCCCGACTCGAAGCAAGGCCCAAAAGCGTGTCGACTTGGCGAACGCACGACCGAGTTCACGGTTATGCGGGATAGCGGACATATTTCTCGAGTCGACTCTCGGCTCGACTCGGAGCACGCATCGGACGTGCGTACGCTCGATCCGTATGCTCGTTCCCGACCCAGCTTCAAATTTCCGAATGCTCGAGCCGAAGCAAGTTCCGTGTTTTCTCGGAGCAATATCGTCCAGGGAGAGCTTCGGGTAAGTAGCCGAATGACCTGAAGCACGCTGGCAGTTTTCACGTGCTCGACTCGAAGCAGGGACTTCCTCGTGCTTGCCTCGAGAAAAATGCCGATTTTCCCGAAGCGCGCTACGAGTTTTCCATCGTGCGACTCGAAGAAGCTGCTTGCTAATGCATGCTTCGGGTATTTACCAGTTTTACACGAAGCGCGCCCCGAGGTTTCACCTTCCCGACTCGAAGCAAGGCCCAAAAGCGTGTCAACTTGCCGAACGCACGACCGAGTTCACGGTTATGCGGGATAGCGGACATATTTCTCGAGTCGACTCTCGGCTCGACTCGGAGCACGCATCGGACGTGCGTACGCTCGATCTGTATGCTCGTTCCCGACCCAGCTTCAAATTTCCGAATGCTCGAGCCGAAGCAAGTTCCGTGTTTTCTCGGAGCAATATCGTCCAGGGAGAGCTTCGGGTAAGTAGCCGAATGACACGAAGCACGCTGGCAGTTTTCACGTGCTCGACTCTAAGCAGGGACTTCCTCGTGCTTGCCTCGAGAAAAATGCCGATTTTCCCGAAGCGCGCTCCGAGTTTTCCATCGTGCGACTCGAAGCAGCTACTTCCAAATGCATGCTTCGGGTATTTGCCAGTTTTACACGAAGCGCGCCCCAAGTTTTCACCTTCCCGACTCGAAGCAAGGCCCAAAAGCGTGTCGACTTGGCGAACGCACGACCGAGTTCACGGTTATGCGGGATAGCGGACATATTTCTCGAGTCGACGCTCGGCTCGACTCGGAGCACGCATCAGACGTGAGTACGCTCGATCCGTATGCTCGTTCCCGACCCAGCTTCAAATTTCCGAATGCTCGAGCCAAAGCAAGTTCCGTGTTTTCTCGGAGCAATATCGTCCAGGGAGAGCTTCAGGTAAGTAGCCAAATGACCCGAAGCACGCTGGCAGTTTTCACGTGCTCGACTCGAAGCAGGGACTTCCTCGTGCTTGCCTCGAGAAAAATGCCGATTTTCCCGAAGCGCGCTCCGAGTTTTCCATCGTGCGACTCGAAGCAGCGGCTTCCTAATGCATGCTTCGGGTATTTTCCAGTTTTACACGAAGCGCGCCCCGAGTTTTCACCTTCCCGACTCGAAGCAAGGCCCAAAAGCGTGTCGACTTGGTGAACGCACGACCGAGTTCACGGTTATGCGGGATAGCGGACATATTTCTCGAGTTGACTTTCGGCTCGACTCGGAGCACGAATCGGACGTGCGTACGCTCGATCCGTATGCTCGTTTCCGACCCAGCTTCAAATTTCCGAATGCTCGAGCCAAAGCAAGTTCCGTGTTTTCTCGGAGCAATATCGTCCAGGGAGAGCTTCTGGTAAGTAGCCGAATGACACGAAGCACGCTGGCAGTTTTCACGTGCTCGACTCTAAGCAGGGACTTCCTCGTGCTTGCCTCGAGAAAAATGCCGATTTTCCCAAAGCGCGCTCCGAGTTTTCCATCGTGCAACTCGAAGCAGCTGCTTCCAAATGCATGCTTCGGGTATTTTCCAGTTTTACACGAAGCGCGCCCCGGGTTTTCACCTTCCCGACTCGAAGCAAGGCCCAAAAGTGTGTCGACTTGCCGAACGCACGACCGAGTTCATGGTTATGCGGGATAGCGGACATATTTCTCGAGTCGACTCTAGGCTCGACTCGGAGCACGCACCGGACGTGCTTACGCTCGATCCGTATGCTCGTTCCCGACCCAGCTTCAAATTTCCGAATGCTCGAGCCAAAGCAAGTTCCGTATTTTCTCGGAGCAATATCGTCCAGGGAGAGCTTCGGGTAAGTAGCCGAATGACCCGAAGCACGCTGGCAGTTTTCACGTGCTTGACTCTAAGCAGGGACTTCCTCGTGCTTGCCTCGAGAAAAATGCCGATTTTCCCGAAGCGCGCTCCGAGTTTTCCATCGTGCAACTCGAAGCAGCTGCTTCCAAATGCATGCTTCGGGTATTTTCCAGTTTTACACGAAGCGCGCCCCGAGTTTTCACCTTCCCGACTCGAACCAAGGATCAAAAGCGTGTCGACTTGGCGAACGCACGACCGAGTTCACGGTTATGCGGGATAGCGGACATATTTCTCGAGTCGACTCTCGGCTCGACTCGGAGCACGCATCAAACGTGCGTACGCTCGATCCGTATGCTCGTTCCCGACCCAGCTTCAAATTTCCGAATGCTCGAGCCGAAGCAAGTTCCGTGTTTTCTCGGAGCAATATCGTCCAGGGAGAGCTTCGGGTAAGTAGCCGAATGACCCGAAGCACGCTGGCAGTTTTCACGTGCTCGACTCGAAGTAGGGACTTCCTCGTGCTTGCCTCGAGAAAAATGTCGATTTTCCCTAAGCGCGTTCCTAGTTTTCCATCGTGCGACTCGAAGCAACTGCTTCCAAATGCATGCTTCGGGTATTTTCCTGTTTTACACGAAGCGCGCCCCGAGTTTTCACCTTCCTGACTCAAAGCAAGGCCCAAAAGCGTGTCGACTTGCCGAACGCACGACCGAGTTCACGGTTATGCGGGATAGCGGACATATTTCTCGAGTCGACTCTCGGCTCGACTCAGAGCACGCATCGGACGTGCGTACGATTGATCCGTATGCTCGTTCCCGACCCAACTTCAAATTTTCCACAATAAGAAAGAAAGGGGTAGAAAATAGAAAAGAAGAGAAGAAAGAAAGAAACAACAACAACGATCTCACAGCGGAACGAATAAATTATATTAATAACATAAACTATTACATAGTATACAACAATTTACAGAGTTACACAGCATATACATCACTTACTAGACAGTTATAAATATCTGTCTAGACATTACGACTTAATACACTACAGAGATACAGACACAGCGGAACTACTATATATATCTACAACGCTGAAGCCTCCTGCTCCATTGCTCCTCCACAATTCGTCAAAGCTAAACCTGAATCCCTTGGCTACTCGTAAAAATTTGAGTACCCAAGAGTTTATAAAACAAAATAAACACTTGGGTCAGACATGGGTCTGGTGTGAGTAACAGGTTAAACTTGCTTAACTTCAAAACCTTTAGAAAGAAAAGGTATCACGTAAGACTCCCCACAAATAAACATGGGTAAGTTTTTACCTTACGCTAACCAAAACATTTGATAGGAAATCTGATTTTATTATAATAGGGTCTAGGGTTTTCAAGTAAAATATAGAAATAGCTGAAATGCTTACATCTCACATTTCAACATAGTTGGGCACAACTAATACGTACTACACTTATTGGAGTTTGGATTCCATACAATGGCCGGGCTACTGGGGTACCGCCCGTCACAGTACGTGGCCTAGATCACCGTACCGAGGAGTACGCCCGCTCCCCTACAACACAAAGCCGGAACCATCCCTTACTGGATGATTCCGAACAAGATAACCCCGTAGTTGGCGCGACCAACCACACACTAAGCCGAATAAAAAGAAAAGGGACCTCTAGACAGGGATCTATCTTGTTCTCAGTGGGTGCTACCCACGAAGCCTTGCTGCACCTCCCCTGTTTTAGCCATTCCCGGTTGATGAGGCTTGAGGTTACGATTACCTTTAATCAGAACATATCACTTAGAATGCTCATCGTCCGCCTGACGATGTGCTGAAAGCATTCAATCCATACAAGTTCGTTCCGGGTTCGAACGAAACCGAAGGCATTATCTCGTTACACTCGTTTTGGAATCACCCTCAGAGTTAACGACAATAACCTTTGCACTCTGAATCTTCATCTTCACTTGAGATTCACGACCTATCGTAAATTTGGATCGATGTGGTATTCGGGTCTCCAGACCTGGAATTCCGGTATACGGAAACCCGATCCCGGTCTCATCGAAATCCAAAACGTGTCTTTTAAGGGCCAAGTTGTTTTAAGGTTAAAACAATTCAATTCTTATCTATACTACACACAGATAGATAATTCAATAGATAATCTACATTATCATCACAACAGATAATTCATATTATCATTTCAATTCAACCAAACATCTATATCATATATCAATCATATCTCATCAGAGATATCAAACAATGAAATACATTCAATCTCATTCATTCATCTTTAAGCAATGATTTATATCATCTAATTTAAGGTGAGTTAAACTAATTACTTCATTCTATAAATCCTGCTTACTTAATTATTAATTAAACCAATTAATTAATCATTACTCTAAGTATCATCTTAGTTAATCATTCCTGATTAATTATACTTTAATTACTTTAAGTAATTAACTCTTAATTAATTTCACAAATTAACTAACTTAAACCATTTCAGTAATTAATCTTAAATTACTTCATTAATTAATTAATTACTTTAATCCTTTATTATTGATTAATTAATTTTAATTAACCAATCCTTAATTACATCATTTAAATTAATTATATTTAATAATTAATTCTTAATTAAACCACATTTATTAATCACCTTTGATTAATCACATTTAGTAATTAACTACCCTTAATTACTCTTCCATAAATTAATTACTTCTTAATTAATTATCTTTTAATTAATCCCTTGATTAATTATTCAAAGTAATTAAACTCAAATTACTTTCATTAAACCATCTTTAGTTAATTACATCCACTAATTAACTTTAATTACTTTCCTAAGTAATTACACTTCACTAATTACATTTAAGTAATTATATTTATCATATCTCTAAATGATTATCTTAAATTAATTTAATTAATTAATTTAATTTAAATCAAATTTATTTAATTAATTACCTTAAGTAATTAATTACCTTAATTACTTCCATTAAGTAATTATACTTAACCCATTTTCATATTAACTAATTAATCTAATTGATTATCAAATTTAATCATGTTAATTAATTAATTAATTATCTAATAATCTCTAATTAATGATCTTTCATTAATTATTAACAATTCTTTAACTACTTCCTAAGTAATTAAACTTTAATCAACTATTTATAAATTACAACTTAATAAATTCTTAATTACCAATTAATTTAACTCTATTACTTAATTAATTGCTAAATAAACCTTTAATCACTTGATAAATAAATTTCTAATCATTTATTAAAATCTATACTTATCTAAATAAATGATTCTTAATCCCAAATTAATTAACCCTTAATTAATTTAACTTATAATCTTAATTATTTAATAAATTAACACTAAACCATTAATTAATCAAATTATTAAATTATTCTTTAATTATCCTATTAATTTAATGACTCATATATCATTAAACCTTAATTACTTTCTAAATTAAAGTATTAACCTTTAACTACTTTAATTATCATTTACAAAAGTCTTTGAAATCTTTTACTTTTAAACCTTTCTTTTATTTCATTTCAAATTAAAGTTTTAAAATAAATTATAAATTTAACTTTAAGCAAATTTAAATCAAATTTTTCAAACCCTTTTTAAAACCAAATGTTAAAGAAACACTTAACATTTGTAAAAGAAATTTATAAGATTTTTAAACCCATTCATTTAAATTAAAACTCTTTTTAAACTATACTTTAAACATTTTAAAGATGTTTAAATATTATAATAAAAACTTATTTATTTTTACAACTGGGATTCAAGTTTAATTTGAATCCATACTTTAAAATTTTATTTTAAACTTTGTTTAAATTTCTGTTTTCAAATTTTAAATCAATTTTAAAATTTAAAAACAAACAGGCTTTAAAACCTGTAACCATTCAATTTACCCGAGCCAACCACTGAAATGCTTCGAGTAAAAACCTTAACTGCTTCGAGTCACGCACTCAAAAATCTCGAGTACCACTCTCTGCTTATACCCAAACTAAAACTGATATCCTGACACACGTTCACGTGCACAGGCGAGTCGATCGCCTCCGATCATCGCTGCCATCGCCGGCATATCGTCTACGACCACCATTCACGATTCCGACCACCAGTACCTCGAACCATTTCCACAATCGAATTCGAGTTAATCGATCATCACCTGGAAACAGACCCAATTCTGGAAAATCCTTCGAACTCATCCCTCCGATCATCAGATCGTCTGAAATTCTGGCCACAACTTCGACAACGTTCCCGCTTCTATTTCTCCAAATCTGGTGGAGCTCGATCCACCAGAGGCGCCTTGATGATTGAAACTTCCGACCATTCGAAAACTAGGGCTACAGCCCATTCCGATCAATCCCCATCGCCACAGAGCTTTGACATCACTTCTGCTATTTTTCCCTACCTCACCCATCATCCAACTATCTCCAGTGAGAACCACGTCTCCGACAAACTACTAGATCATCAGAGATCACCCCGAATTCAAATTCTGGCCAAACTCAATCTGCTCCTACTATACCCCTCTAAAAATTATGATTTCACTTTTAAAATTCATGTTTTAGGATAGGGTTTTAGATTATATGTCTGTCTTGATAAATTTAGATACTTAAATTTTCACCTATTTTAAACATGCACTGTAGTTTCTAGTTCCTAGAGACATTCCTGTTTATTTTAACTTAATTAAAATTTTTAAAACTCTAATCTATGATAAAACAAGCAATTTAAGTTTTTACTTAAACCATAATAGTAACTAAGTCAAAGGATACAGGATTTAAATCAAACTTTGAACTTGAAACTGGGAACAGAGCTAATAACAGATATGCACACCAACATATATATACATCCATATATACAGATAAGTCTACTTATATAAAATCACACATAACATATTTATGCCCATAACATGCAACCAGATAAAAATACTTAAGCTTTTAGAAAAGTGTTACTCACTTGATAAATAACAGAGAACTGAGGAAATATATATATTCAGCCATTTCACATATATCAACATCCATTCTTATATGCAAACATAATTTACTTCAAACATTCATCATATGCAGTAAAACTTATAACCATATTTAAGTTTTCAAAAGTGTTACTCACCTGAAACAAAGAAGATGAACAGAGCACATTTTGAAAAGTTTTTGACAGAGAAAACTTGATTTTGCTAGTTTGCTTTGAAACTGGAATCCTTTCTGCTTTAAAACTTTAGTGCTTGATTTGGTTTGAAAACTGGAATGCTTTTTCTTATTTTGGAACTGAGTTGCTTGCTTTGAAACTTTAAAACTGTATGCCCCCAGATTGAAGAAAATATAATGCACAGGCTTGCATGCTTGAAATAGTTACAGGTTTGCTTTAGAACATATTTTGAAAATGTTACAGGGATTTCAAATGGATTTCTGGATTTGAGGAGTTGTTTTACAGATTGATGAAAAAGCCTTGCAAACTTGGTTACAGAGATTTGCTTTGAACTTGAAAAATGTATTACAGGGAAGTGATATACAGGGTTTACATTTTGATTTGAAAATTAACTATTGGTTTTGAAGATGATTACTGAATTGTTTGTGGAGTGTTCTCAGATTTGCACTTAGCTTAGATTTAGAAAAAAGAATAAGAAAAGAATGGAAGGGAAGAAGAAAATGTTTATATAAGCTGAAATACTTTTAAAAATAAAAATAAAAGAAAAACCAAATCTAATTTGACATTTGTCCTATATTCTAACATTTGTCATTTACATTGGTTTATTAATGTACACATGTTATTTTCAAGCCTTAGGAATTTACACATGTCTTTTTAGTTAGTTTATATTTATTTTAAATATAGATAAAAGCTTTTTCTTTATTTTCTTAAACACTTATTACTTATCTATTTATATATATAAAGATAACATTTTAAAGAACTAACCAATTATACTTATAAATAAAAGCTTATACATATATATTTAAAATCTAAAACTATTTAAATATTACCTCTTTTGAATTTCAAATTCAAATTCAAATTATATTCTTAAAATCCAATTTAAAGTAAATTTAAAACAACACATCCAATTTGAAAATAACAATCTTATTTTATTAAGGTCTTTTTATTATAAAAACAATACTCTATTAATATTGTTTGAAATTAACATATTTATCTATTTTAAAATAATTTATAAAGGAGATTATAAATTACTACTATTTATTAAATGAATTAACATATCATATGTAAATTGTATTTCAAACCAAAGCTTATCTATTTACAATATATACACACATATATATACACATTATAAATAGAAATCATTTTATTGGTTTTTAAAAGATAATTTCACTCAGTAAATATTTATTTAATCAGATTATTAAACCAATTCAAATTTTTATTATCAAATATTATCAAATCAATTTAATTATTTAAACAGATTATTAAATTGATATTGCCCCAAATTTCCGGGATATTACATTCCTTCCCCCTTAAAATAATTTCGTCCCCGAAATTTAAAACAAAGGTAATTTAATAATCTATTTAAATCACAACCATAAATTATCATCCATATGCTAACAACCATTGCAAACAATTCACTCAATCAAACAATTCTAATTATCCAGCGAGAAAAAAAAATTCTGAATAGAATTTCCTCGAGTTTCCCCAAGTATATATATATCGGGATACTCGCTCTACAAACAATCCAAACAATCAATACTACTAAACTATAGAGCTCCTACTCATCTAGATCTATAAAACTAAACAGGATATCAGACTACAGACGAGTCTGACTCAACAACCAAATACTCCAGAACTGCTGGTTTTAAAACCAGAGATAGATCAAACACGTACTCCCTCAGAGATACGTAAAATACATTGAATTCCAGTTATCCAAACTGACAATTCAACCTTGTAGATCAAAGTACTTATCCAAATCAGAACACAGAAAAGTTCCAAAACAACTTGGAACAACGAATTCTTCAACTTCGAATTCAAAATTCCTTCATCTCTTATCCACAAAATTCTTCAGACGATCCTGGCTTCATACAAATCCTTTCTGATCAGCTCAACCTTCGCTGATGCTTCTCGAAACAAACTGGACCAAAAACAACTCAACAAAATGATCCTCTCAAGATCTACCCAAACCAAAACACAACTCTACTTCACAAACATCAGAAGATCGAACTCACTTCTCCTATCTGGAAAAGACAAACAGATGCATTTGCAAAACTGCTTCCGCTGCACCACTCTGATCTGGAGTGGAATGAAAATGCTGATGAAGAACACGAGCACAGACTGGACAACTCATCCCAGAAAATCTCAGATAACTCAAGAGAATACTCAAACTATCGCAAGTCACTTTTGCGATCAACCCAGCCTAACTGCAAAGAAAACTGTTCTCTCTTTACCAATCAGAACAGCTTATACTTAACTATCCAATCTATCGAAGAAATGGATCCACTCTGCTGCTTCTGAACTTCACCTTCAGAAAAATGCTTAGCCAAAAACTTTCTGCCAACACAAAGAACACTCCGAGCTGCACTGCTGCCACAGATGCCAAAGACTTCTCAATCCAAAAGCTCTTCGAGAAACTCGAACTTCAAACAAAACAGAAACACCATGCTGAACTCAGCCACAACACCGAAGCAGATACACTTCCTTAAGCTTGTTCCAAAGAAAACATCTTCGGAAACATCCATAGTCACTGCGTCTCATCACACAGCTACTCTTCCTGAGGTATCAAGATACCATCACTCGCTTTTGCTCTTTGACAGATCCAACTCTACTCATCCGACTCCAAAGATAAACTCCGAACCTTAACAGGTTTTTCTTCAGAGATTGTGAAATCCTTACAATTGCAAAGTTCACTCGAGACGGTATTAGGTCTACAGTCTCGTCAGATACACTTCCAACCTCAACACTCAGACTCCTAATCCTAGATGATAAATTATTATCATCTCAACCAATCATTACAAATACCATATACATTTAAAATGATACTTTTTTATATAGAAATTATATCTGGGTAAAATTATTTCATCTACCTTTTTAAAACAATATTGTGTCCGTTGGCCTGGTTCAAGTGTTTAGAGATCCCTATCAATAACGTTAGCTACTCGTATTGACCAGAATCCATATACCACTCAACCGATCAATTAACACAATATAAAACCATTTTATATAACTAACAAATACGCGCTCTCGTATACATATACTCAGACTCAACAGGTTGCTACAGATCCTATCTCTAATGAACAATCCTTCCGAACCTAGGTATTCACTCAACCTAGTGTTCTGATATTCACTTAACCAAAAGCTTAGGCATTCGCTCAACCTGGCTCTGATACCAAATGTGACGTCCTAGGCTTCTATCCACTGAAGGACGCATCGACAATAAGAAAGAAAGGGGTAGAAAATATAAAAGAAGAGAAGAAAGAAAGAAACAACAATAACGAATCTCACAGCAATGGAGCAGGAGGGGCTCGAGTACGTTAGCACAACCGGAGTTGGAGGAGTTCTATGGGTTATGGGCCCACCACGCTTCCGCTGCGCAACTCTGATCTGAAGTAGATAAGAATGCTGATGAAGAACACGAGCACAACTGGACAACACATCCCAGAAATATGGTTCAACGGATCCATAAAGAAAACTCAGATACTCCATCAAAACTTGAGCTGCTTCACCAAACTCTATCTCAAGGAACTATCCTTCCACTAGACTGAACCACCGGTACCACTCCTGGAATCCAGTCGATAAGAAAACTCAATCTCCAGATGCGAACAACTTCTGACTTCCCTGAAGACATCCAGCAAATCTCTGATAACCCAAGAGAACACTCAGCCATCGCAAGTCACTTTTGCGATCAACCCATCCTAAGTCCAAAGAAAAACTGCTCTCTCTTTACCAATCAGAACAGCTTACACTTATCTATCCAATCCATCGAAGAAATGGATCCACTCTGCTGCTTCTGAACTTCACCTCTAGAAAACTGCTCAGCCAGAAAACTTCCTTGTCGGCACAGAGAACACCTCCGAGCTGCACTGCTGACACTGATGCCAAGGACTTCCTAACCAAAGCTCTTCGAGAAACTCGAACCTCAAACAACAGAAACACCATGCTGAACTCAGCCACAACACTGAAGTATACATACTCCTTAAACTTGTCCCAAAGAAAATATCTTCGGAAACATCCATAGTCACTGTGTCTCATCACACAGCTACTTCTTCCAGAAGTTACCAAGATACCATCACTCGCTTCTGCCTAACCGACAGACCCAAACTCTACTCATCCAACTTCAAAGAGATACTCCGAACCTTAACAGTTCCCTTCGGAGATCGATGAAATCCTTCACCACAGCAAAAGCTCACTCGAGACGGTATTAGGCCTACAGTCTCGACAAATACACTTCCAACCTCAAACATTCAAACTCTAACCATTGGTAGTTGTGTTTCACACACCACCACATATCTACCTTTATAACTTATATTGGAAAACCCGAACAGGTAACCCAACAAATAGGTAGAAAAAATATATATATAGTTATATAAAAATTACAAATACGCTCTCTCAAGATAGACACCACTCCAGAGCCTAGGTATTCACTCAACCTATCGCTCTGATACCACTGTAACGACCCGCCATCCTACGTCCAGGAAGTCGCATCATTTTGAAGAAAAGAAAGAGGTGAAAAAGTAGAAAAGAAAGAGAAGAAGAAGAACAACAAAAGAATCTCAACAGCGGAACGAATAAATTATATTAATAACAAAGTATTACATAATATACAACACTTATCAGAGTTATACAACATATACATCACATACTAGACAGTTATAAACATCTGTCTAGACATTACAACTCAAATACAATACAAACACTATCACAGAGATCTACACAGCGGAATACTATATCTACGAACGCCGAAGCCTCCTGCTCCATTGCTCCTCCAGAATATTCGTCAAAGCTAAACCTGAATCCCTTGGCTACTCGTAAAAATTTGAGTACCCAAGAGTTTATATAAAACAAAAATAAACACTTGGGTCAGACATGGGTCTGGTGTGAGTAACAGGTTAAAGTTGCTTAACTTCAAAACCTTTTGAAACAAAGGTATCACGTAAGACTCCCCACAAATAAACATGGGTAAGTTTTTACCTTACGCTAACCAAAACATTTGATAGGAAATCCAGTTATATTATTATAGGGTCTAGGGTTTTCAAGTAAAATACAGAAATAGCTGGAATGCTTACATCTCACGTTCCAACATAGTTGGGCACAACTAATACGTACGGCACTTATTAGATTTTGGATTCCATACAATGGCAGGGCTACCGGGGTACCGCCCGTCACAGTACGTGGCCTAGATCACCGTACCGAGGATCACTCCCAATCCCCTGCAACACAAGGCCGGAACATCCCTTACTGGATAATTCCCGCACAAGACATCCCAGCAGTTGTTGCAATCAACTGCCCACTCAATCGAATAATAAGAAGGGACCTCTAGACAGGGATAATCTTGTCCTACTTGGGTGCTACCCACTAACCTTGCTGCACCTCCCCTGTTTTAGCCATTCCCGGTTTGATGAGGCTTGAGGCTACGATTACCTTTAATCAGAACACATCACTTCGAATGCTCATCGTCCACCTGACGATGTTCTGAAAGCATTCAATCCATACAAGTTCGTTCCGGGTTCGAACGAAACCGAAGGCATTATCTCGTTACACTCATTTTGGAATCACCCTCAGAGTTAACGACCATAACCCTTGCACTCTGAATCTTCATCTCGAATCTGAAAGTACTATCTCCGTCAAACTCATTACGGAATCACCCTCAGAGTTATATTGACAAAGAATAGTTCTTACACCTCGAGTCTTCACTTGCTCCATTTGGATTTCACGACCTAACGTTAATTTGGATCGATGTGGTATTCGGGTCTCCAGACCTGGAATTCCGGTATACGGAAACCCGATCCCGGTCTCATCGAAATCCAAAACGTATCTTTTAAGGTCAAGTTGTTTTTAAAGTTAAAACAATTCAATTATACTATCTATTTACACACAGATAGATAATTCACATATTCACAATAGATAATCAACATTATCATTAAAAGCAGATAATCCATATCATCATCACTATGCAACCAAAGCATCCAAATCATACAGTATCAATTATCTCATATCTGAGATTTCAAACCATTCAAGGTACACAATATCATCCATTCATAAGCAATGATTTATTTATCACCATCTATAATTAATTTAAAATGAATTAAATTAATTATTTCATCTTTAATTAATTTAAAGTAAATTAAATTAATTACTACATCTATAAATCCTGCTTAAATCATTATTAATTAATTATCAATCTATTAATCAATCATCATCCAATTATTCAATTTAATTAATCATCCTTGATTAATTATTTAATTACATTCAAGTAATTAGTATTAAATTAATTATACAAATTAATTATTCTTAACCACTTATAGTAATTAACCTTTAATTACTTCATTTATTAATTAACTATAATTAATTACATTACTCCTTAATTAATTACATTAATTATTAACTTCATTTATAATTATTACTTAATTAATCAATTCTTAATTACATCATTAATTATATAAATTAATGATCCTTAATTACATTTTATCATTAATTACTTTATTTAAATTAATTACATTGAGTAATTAATCTTTAATTAAACCATAATTATTAATCACTATTGATTAATCACATTCAGTAATTAACTAACCTTAATTACTTCTTAAAATAAATTAATTATTCCTTAATTAATTTCTTAATTAATCCCTTGATTAATTTCCATTAAGTAATTAACTACCCTTAATTACTTTATTAATTACATCAGTAATTATCTATTAATTACTTTCCTAAGTAATTAATCTTCATTAAATTACATTAAGTAATTATACAAATCATTAAGTTATTTTCTTAAATTAATTAAACTTAGTTAATTAACTTAACTAATCAAAAGAAACTTAATTAATTACAATGAGTAATTAATATCTTAATTACTTCCATTAAGTAATTATATTAAATTAAACAATTTCACAAATGATTATCTTAATTAATTAATCTATTTAATTATCACAATTAATCACATTAATTAATTACTTATTTAACCCGAGTTAATGATCTACATTAACTATTAACTATTCTTTAATTATTTTTCTTAAATAATTAAACATTAATTTACCATTATTAATTACAACTTAATTCATTCTAATTATCAATAAATTAATCTCTAATTACTTAATTAATTAAGTACTTAACAATAACTTAATTAAACCTTAATTACTTTAATAATTTTATTCCTAACCATTAATTTATAATCTTAACTTATAAAATTAATGATCCTTAATTTTCAAATTAATTAACCTTTAATTAATTTAATTAAACTTTACTTAATCAATTTAAACCCTTAATTATTAAATTTATTAATCCAAATCATAATTTAATTAAATTGATTAATTAACTTTCAATTACCTTAATAATTTATTTTATCCTAAATTATTAAATCTTAATTATCTTTAAAATAACACTTTATTCTTATTAATGATTAAATTATCATTAATAAAGCATTTAAAACAATTTACTTTTAAATTTACTTTTAAATTTCATTTTAAATTTAAGATTTAAAATCTATCTACAATTTAAAACTTTAATTTAAAATTCAAACTACTTAACTCCTTTTAAAGTAGTTAAGTCAATTCAAAATTTAAAAACTTTATCTTATTTAAAAACTGAGATTTAACTTAAACTCCAGATAACAACTAGATTTAAAACTTATTTAAACTTACTTTTATATTTAAACTCGGCTTTTAAAATTTATTTTAAATTTAAAAAAACTGGAAAACAGTTCTCTGTAAAAACCTGGAATACAACATTACCCGAGCCAAAACTAAACTACTTCGAGTCAAACTCCTATCTAACCCGAACAAAAACTCAAATGACTCGAGAAACCCCGAGTACCCAAATTCCCAAACCCAACTTCACCAGAAAATGTGTGCACGTGCACAGAGACGCTGATCGTCTCCGATCACCAGCGTTGATCTCTTCCCATCGGCGATGACCTGAGAACCCAATCTCGACCACCAAAACCATCAATACGAACTTGAAACGAATTCGAGCATTCAAGACTAAACCTGGAACAAAAGTTACGAACCACCACGAAGCCTGGAAACGCCTCGACAACACATCTCCGACCACCAGAATGCTAGATCCTCCGGCCACGACATCGACAACACTCCAGCTTCCAATCTCCAAAACCTGGTGGAACTCGATCCACCAGAGAGTTCGTGATGCCTGCGTTTCTAACCACCAGAAAAACTAGGTTTACTGAACTAAACATCCACCTGCCACCGCCACAGTGCCCTAAACACCTTACTGCCATTTTTCCCATACTCTCCGTTCATCACTCTCCCTCCAGAAGGAATCCTGACCCCTCCGAGCACATAGATCATCGGAGACAACCAAAAATGCACTTTTTGATCAACCCAGAACTACTCCAATATCCCATTACTAAAATTTGTGATTTGAATCTTAAAAATCGTGTTTTAGTTTAGGGATTTCATTTATAACCCTGAATCAATAAATTAAGATGTTTAATTTTTAATAAGATTCCAACTTGTACTGATCTACTTGATTTTTACAAAGTAATTTCTAATTTAATTTACTTAAATAAGGTTTAAACTTTAATCTATGCTTAAACAAACAAATTTTATTTAAATCCTAAGACTAACAGAGATTGGTTAAAGGAATAATGGATTTTTAAACAAAATCTTAGTTTTAAAACTAAGAACAGAGAAGTTCAGACATTTCACCAACATGCACATATTTATCATCCAAATGTTCATAGAAAAATTAATACATATACAAACATTCTTGCTTCAAAGATCTACATATACCCATTTATACTTAAGCATTTTAGAAAGATGCCACTTCCCTAAATAATGATGACAGAGCACTTATAAACAGTATGCACACAAATAAGAATTCTCATCAGACATCCACTTATGCAATACACACATTTATATTCAACCATACTAGCATGCAATCAAATTTTATTTTAAATTTTAAAGTTACTCACCAAATTTTAAGACAGAGACTCCAGATTTTTGAAAACAACACTTGAATCTTTTAAAAATTGAGTTGCTGGCATTTGTCTTTTGAAAACTTGAGAACTGGAAGGTGCCTTTGTTTGATTTAAAACTTGCATGCCTTTGAATTTGCTTTTAATTCCAGATTTGCTTGCTTTTTCTCAGGTTTGAAGAATGTAGGCTTGAAGAAATACAGGCTTTGATTACTTGCTTTAGTTTTAGTTTTTGAGCTTTGCAACTTGGTTACAGATTTGCTTTCAAAACAGAGAAGATTGATCTCTGCTTTGATTCCAGGTTTGAAAAGAATTTGCAGGCTTTTGATTTGGAAAATGGATTACAGGTTTTGATTTACAGATCGAAGAATGTATTACAGGCTTTGTTTTCTGGTTTTGAGGAGTGTTTTGATTATAAATTGTTTTTGAGAAGTTTGTTTGAGGAAGTATGATTATCAGATTTTGTGTTTGAGAATAGGACTGAATTTCTTCTTGGCTTTGAATAGAAAAAGATAGAAAAGAAAATGAAGATGGGAAGCATATGTATTTATAAGTTAGAATGTGGTTTAAAAATAAAAGAAAATCAAAATAAATAAAAAGACACTTGTTACAATATCTTGACATTTGTCATGTAGTATTATTAATTAGTTAACACATGTTATTTAGGTGTCTTAATTTTATTACACTTGTCTTTTTAGTAATTAATACATATTCTTATTTATTTGAAAATGTTAATAAAGATTTTAAACTTAATAAATAAATTCTAATGTAAATGTATATATGCATTTCTCTTTTAGAGAAAATGTAAATAACCAAATTATATAAAATTAAAAGCTTATCCAAATATTTTTAGAATGTTTATTCTTTTAATTTCTATTATAAATCCAAATTCATATTCAATTTAAATTTAAATCTAATTTAAAATCAAGTTATATATATACATATATAACTACCTTTTAAATATTTAAAATAATAATTCTATTTCCATAAAATTTATTTATGTTTATAAAATCAAAGTATTATAATTATAATTTGAAAATATCAAATTTGACAATTTTAAATAATTTATAAAAGAGATTATAAATTACTTCTATTATTAAATGAATTGATACCATATGTAAATTGTATTTTAACTTCTATTTTTAAATCATATATATCAAGTAATATTTAAAAAGAAATAAAACAAACCTTTTATTTAAATTTAAACTTAAGCTAAAATCTATTTTTAAACAATTAAATATTTCTCTTATGTATTTAAAACCATAAAGTTATTTATTAAGTAGCTTTTAAAAACTTAATATTAAATTAATTAGAAATTTGAAAACATAATTTCATTTTATAATTCAAACCAACTCATCTATTTACAATATATACCATTATATATATATTATAAATAGAATTATATTTTATTAACTTTTAAAAGATAAAATCACTAATTAAATACTTATTTAATTAGATTATTAAATTAATCCAAATTTATTAATAAAGATCATCAAATCAATTTAATTTTTAAATATAGATTATTAAATTGATATTGTCCAAATTCCGGGATATCACATTCCTCCCCCCTTAAAATAATTTCGTCCCCGAAATTTAAACAAAGGTAATTTAATAATCTCATTAAAATTTAATTTTCAAAGCACAAACATATATCAATCATATGCTAACAATCATAGCAACCAATCATCCAAACAAACAATTCTAACTATCCAGACAAAATTCTGGTTAAAATTTCCTCGAGTTTCCCCAAGTATATATATATATATTCCGGGATACTCACTCTATAAACAATCTAAACTATGAAGCTACAGAGCTCCTACTCATCTAGATCTACAAAACTAAACAGGATATCAGACTACAGACAAGTCTGACTCAACAACCAAATCTTCCAGAACTGCTGATTCCAAAACCAAGAACACCAACTCTACTCCTCAACATCAGAAGAAAACAAATTTACTTCTCCTATCCAAAACCAAGAAGAGAGGAGCTCTGGATTATGGTGTGTAGTTTATTTAGCTTCTGTAGAGCGAGTCTCCCGGTGATTTTTACTCGGGGAAACTCGAGATAGTATTATGAAGTCTATTCTGATTTATGTCAGAATAGTTAGTTAGATTAGATAGTTTGATTGGTTGCTTTGGTTGTTAGAAATTGGATGATAGGTTTGTGTTTGAAATTAAAATATTTGTTGGATTATTAAATTAACTTTGCTTTTAATTTCGGGGACGAAATTATTTTAAGGGGGGAGGAATGTGATATCCCGGGTTTTTTTAGCAATATAAATTTAATAATCAGTATTGATAATTTAATTGATTTGATAATTTTCTTTATAATTTAAATTTAAATTGGTTAATTTAATATTTTAAAGTTTAATAAATACTTAATCTGGAAATATTGATTTAAAATTGATAAGATTTGTTTGTTAAAGCTAATAAAGTTTTAATCTATTTATAATATATATTTGATATATATTGTGAATGGGAATATCTTTTGTTTTAAATTAAAGATGAATTTTCAAATTGTAATATATATGTATGTATATGTTATAATTTGGATTGTTTTGAATTTAATTTAATCTATTGATAATTTATATATGTATGAATTGTGATTTAAAGCTTTGTTTTAAAATTAATATTTTTCAAAGGTTAGTTTAGATTAATTCAATTGTTTTCAAAATATAAGATAATTGTTTATTTTAAATATGATAGTTTAAATAAAGTTTTATTTTGTATTCTTTAAAAGTGTTTAAATTTAAAAGGTTATAAAAATACATGTATAAGATATATTTGAATTATAATTAGTTTTAGAATAATTTCTTTTAAAAAGTAATTTATTTATACATATGTAAATTTTATTTATTAAGAGAATTAAAGTATGTAAGTTTATCTTTACATTTAAATTAAATAAAAATTTATTTAAAAACACTTAAGTAATATGTGTAAACATATTAACATGTTAAAGACACTTGTAAGCATGAGGGAATTTGTATAAAAGGTATTAGGACATTTGTAAGCATTTTACAATCTAAATTAACAAATGGCAACACCTTGTTAAAAGAAAATTTAAGTATATATAACAATATTTTAAAGAGGAAAGCCTGTTTATTTATTTCTTCTTCAGTTCAAATTTTCTTCGGTCCTTTCTTCCTTTCTTCTTAAAACCTATAAACTAAAACCTGGAAAATAAAATCAAATGAAAAATCAAGCTACAACCAACAACTCAAACAGTTTCAAGTTCAACTAAGCTTCAAGTTGAAGATTCAACAAGTAAACAAGCAAATTCAATGATGAAGCTTCAGATCATTTCAAAATATAAAGTGCCAGAAACAAAATCAAATACAAAGTTCCAGGAAATAAAACAAAACTGTCTCTCTGCTTTTAAAAAGGTGAGTAAATTTCTTTTAAAAACAGTTTTTAAATTTGTGATTATATGGATGCATGTGATAAATTTGTATAGAAAACTGTAATATGGTTTGCATTGATTTATTTTATCTGGAATATGTGATGAAATTGCTTTGTTTATATAAGTGTATATCTGAATATATATAAGACTGTCTCTGTTACTTCCTCAGACTTTATTTACCCTTCTAAAATTCATATTTGCTCTTGAAATCAGAATTAAGTTCTGAACTATGAATGAAAAATAAACATTATAGTAAAATGTTAATTATAAAAATAGTTTTAGGATTTTATAATTAGAAATTAATTCAAAATTGGGAAATTTACAGAGGAAAATCAAATTTGATCAAATAGCAATATTTAGGATTTTGAATTTAGATTCCATAATATAATGTGATAGGGAAAATGATGAATTTAGATAGTTAAATCATGATTTTTAAATTAGAAATTGTGGAGATATTGCGAGTTGAACTGAATTGGGTATTTCATCGAATTCTGGTGATCGGCGTGATCGAGTTGGATGACGTTTGGTCTGGAGGTGGCCAATGTGGTGAGGTTCTCTGGAAAAATGGAGATGGATTTTTCTGATGATCGAGCTGTGAGGTCGTAGCTAAACTAGGGTTCCAGGGACAGTTTGGAATGATGATGTTCTCGAAGCTTTCGCGATGGCCATGGGGGATCGGAGGTGATCGCGAGGTGGGGATTAGGAGTGGGAAGTCGAGATGTAGGTCTGGTGATGTCGGTGAGGAAACTCGTGGTTGAGATCAACGGCAATAGTCGTTTTTCCGATGATGTATGTTCAGGTGGTATGGGTTTTTGGGACGAATTCGATCCTAGATCGAATCGAGTAAACTGGGTGATCGCGTGGTATTGCCGAGGTTTGGGTCGACTCGTCGAAGGCCAGAGAGGAGTTCGTCAGCGATCGTGGTCGTTGTGCACGTGAACGTGCACGTTATCGTGTACGTGTTGGTGACAGGCGATGATTTGGGGAGAAGTTGTTGTCTCGGGTTTTTCTCGAATTTGCTCGAGTGATTCTGAGTGTTGTCTCGAAGTTTTTGAGATCGCGAGTGTACCGTGTTTTGCCCGGTGAGGGTACGAGTTTGACTCAGGGTGTTTGAGGGTAGGGTTCGGGTGAGTATTTCGAGCCTGGGCTTAACTAAGTTTTAAAGTAAATTTAAAGTGAAATGTTTTTAAAGGAATATTTATTTAAGTTTTTAAAATTTAATGTTTAAATTGTTTTGGGTCAAAGAAATTATATAATTTCAATTATATAATTGAATTATAAAATGTTTTCAAATATTTCAATTATAAAATAAATTTGCAAAATGTTTTCAAATGGAAATTTAATGATGTAATTAAGAATTTAATAAAGATAAAGAATTTATCTTTAAAGTTGGTTAAAGTTGTGATAATTAATTAGTGGATTAATTAAAAGAATTATCACCTAATAAAATTTATTGGTATAATTAATTAGTGATGAGATTAATTAAAGATAATTACTTAGGGTAAGTAATAAATGGGATGTTAATGGGTAGTTAATGATGGGACCATTAACTAGTGATTAGGATAATTAATTAAATTAAGATAATTTAATTAATTGATTAATTAATCAAGGATAAACTTTGAATTGGATTAATTACTTAATATAATTAATTAAGTAAATTACTTAGTGTAAGTAATAAATTTGTAATTACTAAATGTAATTAATTAAAAAAAGAATAATTACTTTATGGAAGTAATTAATGAAAGGTAATTAGGGATTAATTACATAGATAATTAATTAATGTGATTAATTAAAGTTAATTAATAAATAAGATTAATTAAGATTGATTAATTAATGTGATTAATTAAATGGACTGTAATTACTTAGTAAAGTAATTAATGGTAATTACTGGATGTAATTAATGAAAGATGATTTAAGAATGGAAGTAATTTGAGTTTAATTACTTTTTGTAATTAATCAAGGGATTAATTAAAGATAATTAATTAAGGAGTAATAAATTTATATAATGAAGTAATTAAGGGAAGTTAATTACTGGATGAGATTAATCAAAGGTGATTAATAAATGTGGTTTAATTAAAGATTGATTACTTAATGTAATTAATTTAAATAGGATAATTAATTAAGAATAATTAAGGATCATTAATTAATATAATTAATGATGTAATTAAGAATTGATTAATTAAGATTAATTAATAAATAATAAGTGATTAAAGTAATTAATTAATTGTCATTAGTTAAGGATTAATGTAATTAAATATAGTTAATTAATTAATGAAGTAATTAAAGATTAATTACTGAATGGTTTAAGATAATTAATTTGTGAAATTAATTAAGTATTAATTACTTAAAGTAATTAAAGGATTATTAATCAGGAATGATTAATTAAGATGGATACTTAGAGTAATGATTAATTAATTGGTTTAATTAATAATTAAGTAAGCAGGATTTATGGGATGAAGTAATTAATTTAATTCACTTTAAATTAATCAGAGATGATAAATCATTACTTAAGAATGGATGAATGATATTGAATGCTTTACATTGTTGATATCTCTGATAAGAGATGTGCTGATCTATGATATAGATGTTTGGTTGGATTGAAATGATAATATGAATTATCTGTTTGGATGATAATATGGATTATCTATTGTAAATTATCTATCTGTGTGTAGTATAGATAAGAATTGAATTGTTTTAACCTTAAAACAACTTGGCCCTTAAAAGATACGTTTTGGATTTCGATGAGACCGGGATCGGGTTTCCGTATACCGGAATTCCAGGTCTGGAGACCCGAATACCACATCGATCCAAATTAACGATAGGTCGTGAATCTCAAGTGAAGATGAAGATTTAGAGTGCAAGGGTTATTGTCGTTAACTCTGAGGGTGATTCCAAAACGAGTGTAACGAGATAATGCCTTCGGTTTCGTTCGAACCCGGAACGAACTTGTATGGATTGAATGCTTTCAGCACATCGTCAGGCGGACGATGAGCATTCTAAGTGATATGTTCTGATTAAAGGTAATCGTAACCTCAAGCCTCATCAACCGGGAATGGCTAAAACAGGGGAGGTGCAGCAAGGCTTCGTGGGTAGCACCCACTGAGAGCAAGATAGATCCCTGTCTAGAGGTCCCTTTTCTTTTATTCGGCTTAGTGTGTGGTTGGTCGCGCCAACTACGGGGTTATCTTGTTCGGAATTATCCAGTAAGGGATGGTTCCGGCTTTGTGTTGCAGGGGAGTGGGCGTACTCCTCGGTACGGTGATCTAGGCCACGTACTGTGACGGGCGGTACCCCAGTAGCCCTGCCATTGTATGGAATCCAAACTCCAATAAGTGCCGTACGTATTAGTTGTGCCCAACTATGTTGGAATGTGAGATGTAAGCATTTCAGCTATTTCTGTATTTTACTTGAAAACCCTAGACCCTATTATAATATAACTGGATTTCCTATCAAATGTTTTAGTTAGCGTAAGATAAAAACTTACCCATGTTTATTTGTGGGGAGTCTTACGTGATACTTTTGTTTTCAAAGGTTTTCAAAGTTAAGCAATTTAACCGTTTACTCACACCAGACCCATGTTTGACCCAAGTGTTTATTTTCTGTTTTATTAAACTCTTGGGTACTCAAATTTGTATGAGTAGTCAAGGGAATTCAGGTTAGTCTTGACGAATTCTGGAGGAGCTGTGGAGCAGGAGGCTTCAGCGAATAGATATATAGAGTTTCCGCTGTGTATGATAGATGTACTTGTGTTGTATAATAGACAGAAGTTTATAACTGTCTATTCTGTGATGTATAAATTGTGTACTCTGATGTATATGATACTATGTAATATCTTATGTGATATAATATATTTCTCGTTCCGCTGTGAGATTTCTGATGTGTTGTTGTTCTTTCTTCTTTTCTTTTCTTCTTCTATCCCTTTCTTTCTTAATTCACGATACGTCTTTCTGGGCATAGAAAGCCGGGTCGTGACAGTCTAGTGGTTCAGTCTAATGATATTTAATTAATCCAAGGTTTAAACCTGGCAACACTAACGTACTCGAGCCCCTCCTAAATTAATTCGAGTCGCACATCCAAAAACTCTGTTTTAATTATTAATTAACCAGTTATTTACTATGTAATATTTATGTAATATTTCTTAGTAGCCAAGGGATTCAGGTTTAGCTTTGACGAATATTCTGGAGGAGCAATGGAGCAGGAGGCTTCGGCGTTCGTAGATATAATATTCCGCTGTGTTGATATCTGTGATAGTGTCTTGTCTTGTATTTGAGTTGTAATGTCTAGACAGATGTTTATAACTGACTAGTATGTGATGTATATGTTGTGTAACTCTGATAAGTGTTGTATACTATGTAATAGTTTATGTTATTAATATAATTTATTCGTTCCGCTGTGAGATCGTTGTTGTTGTTTCTTTCTTCTCTTCTTTTCTTTTTTCTCACCCCTTTCTTTCTTATTAACGATGCGACTTTCTGTGGAGAGAAAGTTGTGGTCGTTACAGTTGGTATCAGAGCATAGGTTGAGCGAATGCCTAAGCTTTTGGTTAAGTGAACATCAGAACACTAGGTTGAGTGAATACCTAGGTTGGGAAGGGTTGTTCATTAGAGATAGGATCTGTAGCAACCTGTTTGAGTCCGAGTGTGTATATATATATATATATATACGAGAGCGCGTATTTGTTAGTTATATAAAATGGTTTTATATTGTGTTAATTGATCGGTTGAGTGGTATATGGATTCTGGTCAATACGAGTAGCTAACGTTATTGATAAGGATCTCTAAACACTTGAACCAGGCCAACGGACACAATATTGTTTTAAAGAGGTAAATGAAATAATTTTACCCAGAATAATTTCTATATAAAAAGTATCATTTTAAATATATATATATATATATATATATATTTCTACCTATTTGTTGGATTACCTGTTCAAGTTTTCCAATATAGGATATAAAGGTAGATAGGGTAGTAGTGTGTGAAACACGACTACCAATGGTTGGAATTTGAGTGTTTGAGGTTGGAAATGTATCTGTCGAGACTGTAGACCCAATACTGTCTCGAGTAAGTTTTGCTGTGGTAAAGGATTTCATCGATCTCTTAAGGAAACCAGTTATGGTTCGGAATTTATCTTTGAAGTGAAAGTTTGGATGAGTAGAGTTGGATCTGTCGATTAGACAAAAGCGAGTGATGATATCTGGGTAATCTCAGGTAATAGTAGCTGTGTGATGAGACGCAGTGACTATGGATGTTCCCGAAGATGTTTTCTTTGGAACAAGTTGTGGAAGTGTGTCTGCTTCGGTGTTGTGGCTGAGTTCAGCATGGTGATTCTGTTTGGTTTGAAGTTCGAGTTTCTCGAAAAGCTTTGGTAAGGAAGTCTTTGGCATCTGTGGCAGTAGTGCAGCTCGGAGTATTCTGTGCATTGGCAGGAAGTTTTCTGGCTGAGCAGTTTTTCTGAAGATAGAGTTCAGAAGCAGCAGAGTGGATCCATTTCTTCGATAGATAGGATAGATAAGTATAAGCTGTTCTGATTGGTAAAGAGAGAACAGTTTTCTTTGCAGTTAGGCTGGGTTGATCGCAAAAGTGACTTGCGATAGTCTGAGTATTCTCTTGAGTTATCTGAGATTTTCTGGGATGTGTTGTCCAGTTGTGCTTGTGTTCTTCATCGGCATTTTCATTCTAATCCAGATCAAAATGGTGCAGCGGAAGTAGTTTGGCGAGTGCATCTATTTGTCTTTTCCAGATAGGAGAAGTTAGTTCAGTCTACTGATGGTAGTAGAATTGTGTTTTGGATTATGGGTAGATTTTGAGAGGATCATTTTGTCGAGTTATTTTTGGTCTAGTTTGTTTCTAGAAGCATCGGCGAAGGTTGAGCTGATCAGAAAGGATTTGTAGGAAGCCGAGATCGTCTGAAGATTTTGTGGATAAGAGACAAAGGAATTTGAAATTCGAAGTTGGAGACTTCGTTGTTATGAAGTTTTTCTCTGATTAAAGGGAGCTATAAGATTAGGTAAGTCTGGGAAGTTAGCTCCGAGTTATTTTGGATCTTTTCTGTATTTCTGATTTGGATAAGAGTTTGATCTACTGGATTGAATTGTCAGTTTGGATAACTGGAATTCATTGTGTTTTACGTATCTCTGAAGGAATACGTGTTTGATCTATCTCTGGTTTAGGAACCAGCAGTTCTGGAGGAATTGGTTGTTGAGTCAGACTCGTCTGTAGTCTGATATTCTGTTTAGTTTTGTAGATCTAGATGAGTAGGAGCTCTATAGCTTAGTAGTATTGATTGTTTGGATTCTGTAGAGCGAGTATCCCGGTATTTATATTTGGGGAAACTCGGGGAAATTCTATTCAGAATTTTTCGCTGGATAGTTAGAATTGTTTGTTTGGATGATTGGTTGCTATGATTGTTAGCATATGGATGATAATATATGGTTGTGATTTAAATAGATTATTAAATTACCTTTGTTTTAAATTTCGGGGACGAAATTATTTTAAGGGGGGAGGAATGTGATATCCCGGAATTTTGGACAATATCAATTTAATAATCTGTTTAAATAATTAAATTGATTTGATAATCTTTATTAAAAATATTTGAATTGGTTTAAAAATCTAATTAAATGAATATTTAATTAGTGAATTTTATCCTTTAAAAACTAATAAATTGATTTCTATTTATAATGTATATATATATATGTATATTGTAAATAGATAAGCTTGGATTTGAAATTTAAATAATAAATGAAATCTTGTTTTAAATTTATAATGTATATTCTTATAGTTTGGAAATTATGATTTATTTAATATTAGCTTTACAAAGATATTTAAACAAAATAATTATATGGTTTTAAATAAGATTAATAATAAGATTTATTTTATTTTTGAATATTTCTTAATAAATAAGATTTAAGAGTATATATATATAGATAAGTTTAAAATACAATATTAATAGTATATTGTTTTATATATAGATATAAATAGACTTTAATAAAATAGGATTGTTATTTCAAATTGAATGTGTTCTTTTAAATTGACTTTAATTTGGATTTTTAAAATATAATTTGAATTTGAATTTAAATTATTTTGAAATTCAAAAGAGGTGATATTTTAAATAGTTTTGGATTTTAAAATATATGTATAAGCTCTTATTTATATATATATAATTGGTTTTATTTCTTTAAAGTAATTTATAAATAGATAAGTATTTATAAAATAAAGAAAGGGTTTTTAATTACATTTACAACAAATAAAATTAATTAAAAAGACAAGTGTTAATTTATTAAGTAACCATGGTGACATGTGTTAGCTCCTAAGGCTTTAATATAATATGTGTTATAAGATTAAGGCATGAGAAAGACAAGTGTCCATCTTTTAAATTTCCATTTTCTTTTTCCTATCCTCTTCAATTCAAAAGATAAGTGAATTCAGCTGTAAACAAAATATACTCAAAAAAAAAACCAAATCTGAAGCTCAAACAAAATTCCCAGAAAAACAAATCTGTAACAAAACTCTCCTCTCAAAAACAATCCGTAGATCAACTCCTCTAAAATGCTTCTTCATCAAATCTGCAATTCATTCTCATCATCTAAAACCTGGAATCAAAGACCTGTAATGCATTTTCCAAAAATCAAAACAGAAAGACTGCAAATTCTTTTCAAATCTGGAGGCATGTCAAACAAGGCATCTCTGCATGCAACTGAAATCCTTTCAAACTAAAGCCAACATTCAAGTTTTAAAAGTAAAGAGCATTCAAGAGCAAGTTTTAAACCAGTTTTCAAAAGCAAAAGCTCTTCAGATTTATATGCTCTGTTCTTCATTATCAAATTGGTGAGTAACAATCTTTCTAAAAAAATTTTAGTATAAAAATCTGGTTGCATTATTAAAAATCTGGAATGAGTATGCTTTGTGTGTGTATATATTTCTGTGTATATATATGGATATCTGGATGTTGTGCATGTTTGTTTTCATCTAAGATCTCTCTGTTATTAGTTCCCAGGCACAAGTTTTGTTTAAAATCTTTAATCTCTTGATATAATCTCTGTTAGGATTTAGGATTCAAATAACATGTGTTTGTTTAATCATGAATTAAAATTGAAACTTTATTTAAATGAATTAAAAGTGAAACTTGCTCTAGAAAACAAAGTATAACAGGAAAGCTCGAGTTTTGTTAAATTTCAAATATCCTAATTTATTGTTTCAGACATATGATCTGAAACATTATCCAAAATCATGATTTTTGGAAGTAAAACCATAGTTTTTAGATTGGGTTTGAATGTGCATTTTGGGTTTGATCAGATAATGTGTTTTGGGTTACCTCTGGCAATATAGTAGCTCGGGATGGTTGGGATTCTCACTGGAGATGTAGGGATGAACGGAGAGTATGGGAAAAATGGCAGTGAGGTGTTTAGAGCACTGTGGAGGGGGTGGTTGATCGGGAAGGTTTATAACCCTAGTTTTTGATTTGGTCGGAAAAGTGGTCATCGCGGTGTCGAGAGTGCATCGGAATAAGTAAGGGGTAGTGGGATCGAAGCTATAATCGGTGGCGCTGCTCTGGGTAGGATCGCGTGGTCTCAGATGAACGTTGGCGGCGGCACGAGGCAATTCCAGTTTGGTCGAGTCCGGGTTTCAGTTGAATCTATATGCTCGATTTTTGATTTGTATCGTATCGTTGGAGCTGGATGATCGAAGGATTGGAGAGGGTCGGCGGCGACTCAGGAGTGTCGGCTATGGTGGCTGGAATGGCACCGATGCCTGTGCACGTGCACATGGTATCAGTTTGGGTTGAGTGTTTAGTTAGAGGAAGAAGAAGACGTACTCGAGTAAATTGATGAGTTGGCTCGAAGTCATACTCGAGAAAATGGGGTGCTGGCTCTGGTTCGTTTTGGGGGAACTCGTGTGGGTTTATAACAGTTTTTAAAATTTTTAACATAACAAAGTTTAAAATAAAAAGAAGGGGAAATCTGGAAGATTGGTCTCGGGGGTTTTCAGATTTTGCTCGGGTATTTTGATATTTGGCTTGGGTCTGTAGATTTAGTATAAAAACAGTTTTAACTTTTAAAATAAAATCAAGTTTTATGTAAAACAATTTTGTTAATAACTAGTTCTTTGTAAATAGTAAATGTTTCCTTAACATTTGGTTTTAAAAAGATTTTGTAAATTTGATTTAAAATTGGTTAAAGTTAAATTTGTAATTCAAATTTAAATCTTTAATTTGAAATGAATTAAAGAAAGATTTTAAGGTAAAATGTTTTAAGTCTTTTGTTAATAATAATAATTAAAGTAGTTATAAGGTTAATACTTTAATTTCAAAGATTAATTAAGGTTTAATGATTTAAGATTCATTAAATTAACGAGGTAATTAAAGAATAAATTAATAATTTAATTAATTAATGGTTTAGTGTTAATTAATTAAATAATTAAGATTTTAAGTTAATTAATTAGAGGTTAATTAATTTGGGATTAATCATTTAATTAGGTAAGTATGGATTATTAATAAATGATTAATAATTAATTAATCTAGTGATTAAAGATTAATTAAGTAATTAATTTAGTAATTAGAAATTAATTAAGTGGTAATTAAGAGTTTATTAAGCTGTAATTAATAAATAGTTTATTAAAGATTAATCACTTAAAGAAAGTAATTAAAGGATTATTAATAATTAATGAGGATCATTAATTAGGGATTATTTAATAATTAATAAATAGGATTAATTTTGATAAACAATTAGATTAATTAATAAATGAAAATCATTTATGAATTGGTTAAGTATAATTACTTAATGGAAGTAATTAAAGAAATTAATTACTTAAGGTAATTAATTAAATAAATTTGATTAAGTTAAATTAATTAATTAAATTAATTTAAGATAATCATTTAGAGATATGATAAATATAATTACTTAAATGTAATTAGTGAAGTGTAATTACTTAGGAAAGTAATTAAAGTTAATTAGTGGATGTAATTAACTAAAGATGGTTTAATGAAAGTAATTTGAGTTTAATTACTTTGTATAATTAATCAAAGGATTAATTGAGATAATTAATTAAAGGAGTAATTAATTTATTAAGTGAAGTAATTAAGAGTAGTTAATTACTGAATGGGATAAATCAAGACTGATTAATAAATGTGGTTTAGCAAAGTTTAATTACTTAATGTAATTAATTTAAATGGAATAATTAATTTAAAGAAATAATTAAGGATAATTAATAATGTAATTAAGGGTTGATTAATTTAATTTAATTAATCAAAAATAAGTGATTAAAGTAATTAATTAATTGTAATTAATTAAGGATTAATGTAATCAAGTATAGTTAATTAACTAATGAAGTAATTAAAGATTAGTTACTGTAATGGTTTAAGATAATTAATTTGTGAAATTAATTAAGTATTAATTACTTAAAGTAATTAAAGGGTAATTAATCAGGAATGATTAATTTAGATGGATACTTAGAGTAATGATTAATTAATTGGTTTAAATTAATAATTAAGTAAGCATGATTTATAGAATGAAGTAATTAGTTTAATTCACTTTAAATTAATTAGATGATATAAATCATTGCTTAAGGATGGATGAATGAGATTGAATGTATTTCATTGTTTGATATCTCTTATGAGATATGATTGATATATGATATGGATGTTTGGTTGAATTATAATGATAATGTGAATTATCTGTTTGGGATGATAATGTAGATTATCTATTGAATTATCTATCTTTGTGTATATAGATAAGAATTGAATTGTTTTAACCTTAAAACAACTTGGCCCTTAAAAGATACGTTTTGGATTTCGATGAGACCGGGATCGGGTTTCCGTATACCGGGATTCCAGGTCTGGAGACCCGAATACCACATCGATCCAAATTAACGATAGATCGTGAATCTCAAGTGAAGATGAAGATTCAGAGTGCAAGGGTTATTGTCGTTAACTCTGAGGGTGATTCCAAAACGAGTGTAACGAGATAATGCCTTCGGTTTCGTTCGAACCCGGAACGAACTTGTATGGATTGAATGCTTTCAGCACATCGTCAGGCGGACGATGAGCATTCTAAGTGATATGTTCTGATTAAAGGTAATCGTAACCTCAAGCCTCATCAACCGGGAATGGCTAAAACAGGGGAGGTGCAGCAAGGCTTCGTGGGTAGCACCCACTGAGAGCAAGATAGATCCCTGTCTAGAGGTCCCTTTTCTTTTTATTCGGCTTAGTGTGTGGTTGGTCGCGCCAACTACGGGGTTATCTTGTTCGGAATTATCCAGTAAGGGATGGTTCCGGCTTTGTGTTGCAGGGGAGCGGGCGTACTCCTCGGTACCGTGATCTAGGCCACGTACTGTGACGGGCGGTACCCCAGTAGCCCTGCCATTGTATGGAATCCAAACTCCAATAAGTGTCGTACGTATTAGATGTGCCCAACTATGTTGGAATGTGAGATGTAAGCATTTCAGCTATTTCTATATTTTACTTGAAAACCCTAGACCCTATTATAATAAAATCAGATTTCATATCAAATGTTTTGGTTAGCGTAAGGTAAAAACTTACCCATGTTTATTTGTGGGGAGTCTTACGTGATACCTTTTCTTTCTAAAGGTTTTGAAGTTAAGCAAGTTTAACCTGTTACTCACACCAGACCCATGTCTGACCCAAGTGTTTATTTCTGTTTTATAAACTCTTGGGTACTCAAATTTTTACGAGTAGCCAAGGGATTCAGGTTTAGCTTTGACGAATATTCTGGAGGAGCAATGGAGCAGGAGGCTTCGGCGTTCGTAGATATAATATTCCGCTGTGTTGATATCTGTGATAGTGTCTTGTCTTGTATTTGAGTTGTAATGTCTAGACAGATGTTTATAACTGACTAGTATGTGATGTATATGTTGTGTAACTCTGATAAGTGTTGTATACTATGTAATAGTTTATGTTATTAATATAATTTATTCGTTCCGCTGTGAGATCGTTGTTGTTGTTTCTTTCTTCTCTTCTTTTCTTTTTTCTCACCCCTTTCTTTCTTATTAACGATGTGACTTTCTGTGGAGAGAAAGTTGTGGTCGTTACAGTTGGTATCAGAGCATAGGTTGAGCGAATGCCTAAGCTTTTGGTTAAGTGAACATCAGAACACTAGGTTGAGTGAATACCTAGGTTGAGAAGGGTTGTTCATTAGAGATAGGATCTGTAGCAACCTGTTTGAGTCCGAGTGTATATATATATATATATATATATATATATACGAGAGCGCGTATTTGTTAGTTATATAAAATGGTTTTATATTGTGTTAATTGATCGGTTGAGTGGTATATGGATTCTGGTCAATACGAGTAGCTAACATTATTGATAGGGATCTCTAAACACTTGAACCAGGCCAACGGACACAATATTGTTTTAAAGAGGTAAATGAAATAATTTTACCCAGAATAATTTCTATATAAAAAGTATCATTTTAAATATATATATATATATATTTCTACCTATTTGTTGGATTACCTGTTCAAGTTTTCCAATATAGGATATAAAGGTAGATAGGGTAGTAGTGTGTGAAACACGACTACCAATGGTTGGAATTTGAGTGTTTGAGGTTGGAAATGTATCTGTCGAGACTGTAGACCTAATACTGTCTCGAGTAAGTTTTGCTGTGGTAAAGGATTTCATCGATCTCTTAAGGAAACCAGTTATGGTTCGGAATTTATCTTTGAAGTGAAAGTTTGGATGAGTAGAGTTGGATCTGTCGATTAGACAAAAGCGAGTGATGATATCTGGGTAATCTCAGGTAATAGTAGCTGTGTGATGAGACGCAGTGACTATGGATGTTCCCGAAGATGTTTTCTTTGGACAAGTTGTGGAAGTGTGTCTGCTTCGGTGTTGTGGCTGAGTTCAGCATGGTGATTCTGTTTGGTTTGAAGTTCGAGTTTCTCGAAAAGCTTTGGTAAGGAAGTCTTTGGCATCTGTGGCAGTAGTGCAGCTCGGAGTATTCTGTGCATTGGCAGGAAGTTTTCTGGCTGAGCAGTTTTTCTGAAGATAGAGTTCAGAAGCAGCAGAGTGGATCCATTTCTTCGATAGATAGGATAGATAAGTATAAGCTGTTCTGATTGGTAAAGAGAGAACAGTTTTCTTTGCAGTTAGGCTGGGTTGATCGCAAAAGTGACTTGCGATAGTCTGAGTATTCTCTTGAGTTATCTGAGATTTTCTGGGATGTGTTGTCCAGTTGTGCTTGTGTTCTTCATCAGCATTTTCATTCTAATCCAGATCAGAATGGTGCAGCGGAAGTAGTTTGGCGAGTGCATCTGTTTGTCTTTTCCAGATAGGAGAAGTTAGTTCAGTCTACTGATGGTAGTAGAATTATGTTTTGGATTATGGGTAGATTTTGAGAGGATCATTTTGTCGAGTTATTTTTGGTCTAGTTTGTTTCTAGAAGCATCGGCGAAGGTTGAGCTGATCAGAAAGGATTTGTAGGAAGCCGAGATCGTCTGAAGATTTTGTGGATAAGAGACAAAGGAATTTGAAATTCGAAGTTGGAGACTTCGTTGTTGTGAAGTTTTTCTCTGATTAAAGGGAGCTATAAGATTAGGTAAGTCTGGGAAGTTAGCTCCGAGTTATTTTGGATCTTTTCTGTATTTCTGATTTGGATAAGAGTTTGATCTACTGGATTGAATTGTCAGTTTGGATAACTGGAATTCATTGTGTTTTACGTATCTCTGAAGGAATACGTGTTTGATCTATCTCTGGTTTAGGAACCAGCAGTTCTGGAGGAATTGGTTGTTGAGTCAGACTCGTCTGTAGTCTGATATTCTGTTTAGTTTTGTAGATCTAGATGAGTAGGAGCTCTATAGCTTAGTAGTATTGATTGTTTGGATTCTGTAGAGCGAGTATCCCGGTATTTATATTTGGGGAAACTCGGGGAAATTATATTCAGAATTTTTCGCTGGATAGTTAGAATTATTTGTTTGGATGATTGGTTGCTATGATTGTTAGCATATGGATGATAATATATGGTTGTGATTTAAATAGATTATTAAATTACCTTTGTTTTAAATTTCGGGGACGAAATTATTTTAAGGGGGGAAGAATGTGATATCCCGGAATTTTGGACAATATCAATTTAATAATCTGTTTAAATAATTAAATTGATTTGATAATCTTTATTAAAAATATTTGAATTGGTTTAAAAATCTAATTAAATGAATATTTAATTAGTGAATTTTATCCTTTAAAAACTAATAAATTGATTTCTATTTATAATGTATATATATATATGTATATTGTAAATAGATAAGCTTGGATTTGAAATTTAAATAATAAATGAAATCTTGTTTTAAATTTCTAATGTATATTCTTATAGTTTGGAAATTATGATTTATTTAATATTAGCTTTACAAAGATATTTAAACAAAATAATTATATGGTTTTAAATAAGATTAATAATAAGATTTATTTTATTTTTGAATATTTCTTAATAAATAAGATTTAAGAGTATATATATATAGATAAGTTTAAAATACAATATTAATAGTATATTGTTTTATATATAGATATAAATAGACTTTAATAAAATAGGATTGTTATTTCAAATTGAATGTGTTCTTTTAAATTGACTTTAATTTGGATTTTTAAAATATAATTTGAATTTGAATTTAAATTATTTTGAAATTCAAAAGAGGTGATATTTTAAATAGTTTTGGATTTTAAAATATATGTATAAGCTCTTATTTATATATATATAATTGGTTTTATTTCTTTAAAGTAATTTATAAATAGATAAGTATTTATAAAATAAAGAAAGGGTTTTTAATTACATTTACAACAAATAAAATTAATTAAAAAGACAAGTGTTAATTTATTAAGTAACCATGGTGACATGTGTTAGCTCCTAAGGCTTTAATATAATATGTGTTATAAGATTAAGGCATGAGAAAGACAAGTGTCCATCTTTTAAATTTCCATTTTCTTTTTCCTATCCTCTTCAATTCAAAAGATAAGTGAATTCAGCTGTAAACAAAATATACTCAAAAAAAAAAACCAAATCTGAAGCTCAAACAAAATTCCCAGAAAAACAAATCTGTAACAAAACTCTCCTCTCAAAAACAATCCGTAGATCAACTCCTCTAAAATGCTTCTTCATCAAATCTGCAATTCATTCTCATCATCTAAAACCTGGAATCAAAGACCTGTAATGCATTTTCCAAAAATCAAAACAGAAAGACTGCAAATTCTTTTCAAATCTGGAGGCATGTCAAACAAGGCATCTCTGCATGCAACTGAAATCCTTTCAAACTAAAGCCAACATTCAAGTTTTAAAAGTAAAGAGCATTCAAGAGCAAGTTTTAAACCAGTTTTCAAAAGCAAAAGCTCTTCAGATTTATATGCTCTGTTCTTCATTATCAAATTGGTGAGTAACAATCTTTCTAAAAAAATTTTAGTATAAAAATCTGGTTGCATTATTAAAAATCTGGAATGAGTATGCTTTGTGTGTGTATATATTTCTGTGTATATATATGGATATCTGGATGTTGTGCATGTTTGTTTTCATCTAAGATCTCTCTGTTATTAGTTCCCAGGCACAAGTTTTGTTTAAAATCTTTAATCTCTTGATATAATCTCTGTTAGGATTTAGGATTCAAATAACATGTGTTTGTTTAATCATGAATTAAAATTGAAACTTTATTTAAATGAATTAAAAGTGAAACTTGCTCTAGAAAACAAAGTATAACAGGAAAGCTCGAGTTTTGTTAAATTTCAAATATCCTAATTTATTGTTTCAGACATATGATCTGAAACATTATCCAAAATCATGATTTTTGGAAGTAAAACCATAGTTTTTAGATTGGGTTTGAATGTGCATTTTGGGTTTGATCAGATAATGTGTTTTGGGTTACCTCTGGCAATATAGTAGCTCGGGATGGTTGGGATTCTCACTGGAGATGTAGGGATGAACGGAGAGTATGGGAAAAATGGCAGTGAGGTGTTTAGAGCACTGTGGAGGGGGTGGTTGATCGGGAAGGTTTATAACCCTAGTTTTTGATTTGGTCGGAAAAGTGGTCATCGCGGTGTCGAGAGTGCATCGGAATAAGTAAGGGGTGGTGGGATCGAAGCTATAATCGGTGGCGCTGCTCTGGGTAGGATCGCGTGGTCTCAGATGAACGTTGGCGGCGGCACGAGGCAATTCCAGTTTGGTTGAGTCTGGGTTTCAGTTGAATCTATATGCTCGATTTTTGATTTGTATCATATCGTTGGAGCTGGATGATCGAAGGATTGGAGAGGGTCGGCGGCGACTCAGGAGTGTCGGCGATGGTGGCTGGAATGGCACCGATGCCTGTGCACGTGCACATGGTATCAGTTTGGGTTGAGTGTTTAGTTAGAGGAAGAAGAAGACGTACTCGAGTAAATTGATGAGTTGGCTCGAAGTCATACTCGAGAAAACGGGGTGCTGGCTCTGGTTCGTTTTGGGGGAACTCGTGTGGGTTTATAACAGTTTTTAAAATTTTTAACATAACAAAGTTTAAAATAAAAAGAAGGGGAAATCTGGAAGATTGGTCTCGGGGGTTTTCAGATTTTGCTCGGGTATTTTGATATTTGGCTCGGGTCTGTAGATTTAGTATAAAAACAGTTTTAACTTTTAAAATAAAATCAAGTTTTATGTAAAACAATTTTGTTAATAACTAGTTCTTTGTAAATAGTAAATGTTTCCTTAACATTTGGTTTTAAAAAGATTTTGTAAATTTGATTTAAAATTGGTTAAAGTTAAATTTGTAATTCAAATTTAAATCTTTAATTTGAAATGAATTAAAGAAAGATTTTAAGGTAAAATGTTTTAAGTCTTTTGTTAATAATAATAATTAAAGTAGTTATAAGGTTAATACTTTAATTTCAAAGATTAATTAAGGTTTAATAATTTAAGATTCATTAAATTAACGAGGTAATTAAAGAATAAATTAATAATTTAATTAATTAATGGTTTAGTGTTAATTAATTAAATAATTAAGATTTTAAGTTAATTAATTAGAGGTTAATTAATTTGGGATTAATCATTTAATTAGGTAAGTATGGATTATTAATAAATGATTAGTAATTATTCACTCAACCTAGTATTCATAGAAAGTCGTATCGCTAATAAGAAAGAAAGGGATAGAAAGAGAAAAGAAGAGAAAGAAAGAACTAAACAATATCAGAATCTCACAGCGGAACGAAACAAAATATATTATATCACATAAATATTACATAGTATCATATACAACACTTATCAGAGTTACACAGATTACACATCATATACTAGACAGTTATAAACATCTGTCTAGTTATTTCATCTCAATACAAAACAAAGATCTAAACAAGATCAACACAGCGGAAACTACTATCTATATCTACAACGCTGAAGCCTCCTGCTCCATTGCTCCTCCAGATTACTCGTCAAGGCTAACCTGAATCCCTTGGCTACTCGTAAAAATTTGAGTACCCAAGAGTTTATAAAACAGAAATAAACAACTTGGGTCAGACATGGGTCTGGTGTGAGTAACAGGTTAAACTTGTTTAACTTCAAAAACCTTTTGAAAGAAAAGGTATCACGTAAGACTCCCTACAAATAAACATGGGTAAGTTTTTACCTTACGCTAACCAAAACATTTGATAGGAAATTCGATTGTATTATAATAGGGTCTAGGGTTTTCAAATAAATATGAAATAGCTGAAATTGTTACATTATTAAATTCCAGCATACTAGCCACAAAGTGGGTTATACAATCAAGTCCGTTGGCACTTATTGGATTTTGGATTCCATACAATGGCAGGGCTACCGGGGTACCGCCCGTCACAGTACGTGGCCTAGATCACCGTACCGAGGATCACTCCCAATCCCCTGCAACACAAGGTCGGAACATCCCTTACTGGATAATTCCCGCACAAGATACCTCACGGTTGGGATCAGCAACCGCACCACTAAGTCGAAAATAGAAAGGGACATCTAGACAGAGGTAACCTTGTCCTACTTGGGTGCTACCCACTAACCTTGCTGCACCTCCCCTGTTTTAGCCATTCCCGGTTTGTTGAGGCTTGAGGTCACGATTACCTTAGAAAAGAACACATCACTTAGAATGCTCATCGTCCACCTGACGATGTGCTGAAAGCATTCAATCCATACAAGTTCGTTCCGGGTTCGAACGAAACCGAAGGCATTATCTCGTTACACTCGTTTTGGAATCACCCTCAGAGTTAACGACAATAACCCTTGCACTCTGAATCTTCATCTTCACTTGATTCACGACCTATCGTTAATTTGGATCGATGTGGTATTCGGGTCTCCAGACCTGGAAATCCGGTATACGGAAACCCGATCCCGGTCTCATCGAAATCCAAAACGTATCTTTTAAGGCCAAGTTGTTTTAAAGGTTAAAACAATTCAATTCATTATCTTTATACACATAGAAAGATAATTCACAATAGATAATCAACATTATCAGATAATCCATATTATCATCACAATTCAACTAAATATCCATATCACACAGCATATATCTCATCAGAGATCAAACAATGCAAAGCATTCCATATTATTTATCCATCCATAAGTAATGATTTATCTCATCTCTAATTAATTTAAAGTAAATTAAATTAATTACTTCATTTTATAAATCCTGCTTACTTAACCATTAATTAATTACAATCAATTAATTATCCTCTAATTACCCTTTAGGTAATTTATCCTTTAATTAATTACTCAAATTAATTATCCTTAACCATTATAGTAATTACCTTTAATTACATCATTAATTAATTAACTAAAATTAATTAAGTTAATCAACTATAATTAATTACATTAATCCTTAATTAATTACATTGATTAATCACTTCATTTATTAATTATTACTTAATTAATCAATCTTAATTGCATCATTAATTATATTAATTAATGATCCTTAATTACAACTTAATTATTAATTACTTAATTAAATTAATTACATTAAGTAATTAATCTTTATTTAAACAACATTTATTAATCACTCTTGATTAATCTTCAATCAGTAATTTGAGTTAATTACTTTGAATAATTAATCAAGGGATTAATTAAGAAATTAATTAAGGAGTAATTAATTTAGTTAATGAAAGTAATTAAGGGTAATTAATTACTGATTGAAGATTAATCAAGAGTGATTAATAAATGTTGTTTAAATAAAGATTAATTACTTAATGTAATTAATTTAATTAAGTAATTAATAATTAAGTTGTAATTAAGGATCATTAATTAATATAATTAATGATGTAATTAAGATTGATTAATTAAGTAATAATTAATAAATGAAGTGATTAATCAATGTAATTAATTAAGGATTAATGTAATTAATTATAGTTGATTAACTTAATTAATTTTAGTTAATTAATTAATGATGTAATTAAAGGTTAATTACTATAATGGTTAAGGATAATTAATTTGAGTAATTAATTAAAGGATAAATTACCTAAAGGGTAATTAGAGGATAATTAATTGATTGTAATTAATTAATGGTTAAGTAAGCAGGATTTATAAAATGAAGTAATTAATTTAATTTACTTTAAATTAATTAGAGATGAGATAAATCATTACTTATGGATGGATAAATAATATGGAATGCTTTGCATTGTTTGATCTCTGATGAGATATATGCTGTGTGATATGGATGTTTAGTTGAATTGTGATGATAATATGGATTATCTGATAATGTTGATTATCTATTGTGAATTATCTTTCTATGTGTATAAAGATAATGAATTGAATTGTTTTAACCTTTAAAACAACTTGGCCTTAAAAGATACGTTTTGGATTTCGATGAGACCGGGATCGGGTTTCCGTATACCGGATTTCCAGGTCTGGAGACCCGAATACCACATCGATCCAAATTAACGATAGGTCGTGAATCAAGTGAAGATGAAGATTCAGAGTGCAAGGGTTATTGTCGTTAACTCTGAGGGTGATTCCAAAATGAGTGTAACGAGATAATGCCTTCGGTTTCGTTCGAACCCGGAACGAACTTGTATGGATTGAATGCTTTCAGCACATCGTCAGGTGGACGATGAGCATTCTAAGTGATGTGTTCTTTTCTAAGGTAATCGTGACCTCAAGCCTCAACAAACCGGGAATGGCTAAAACAGGGGAGGTGCAGCAAGGTTAGTGGGTAGCACCCAAGTAGGACAAGGTTACCTCTGTCTAGATGTCCCTTTCTATTTTCGACTTAGTGGTGCGGTTGCTGATCCCAACCGTGAGGTATCTTGTGCGGGAATTATCCAGTAAGGGATGTTCCGACCTTGTGTTGCAGGGGATTGGGAGTGATCCTCGGTACGGTGATCTAGGCCACGTACTGTGACGGATGGTACCCCGGTAGCCCTGCCATTGTATGGAATCCAAAATCCAATAAGTGCCAACGGACTTGATTGTATAACCCACTTTGTGGCTAGTATGCTGGAATTTAATAATGTAACAATTTCAGCTATTTCATATTTATTTGAAAACCCTAGACCCTATTATAATACAATCGAATTTCCTATCAAATGTTTTGGTTAGCGTAAGGTAAAAACTTACCCATGTTTATTTGTGGGGAGTCTTACGTGATACCTTTTCTTTCAAAAGGTTTTTGAAGTTAAACAAGTTTAACCTGTTACTCACACCAGACCCATGTCTGACCCAAGTTGTTTATTTCTGTTTTATAAACTCTTGGGTACTCAAATTTTTACGAGTAGCCAAGGGATTCAGGTTAGCCTTGACGAGTAATCTGGAGGAGCAATGGAGCAGGAGGCTTCAGCGTTGTAGATATAGATAGTAGTTTCCGCTGTGTTGATCTTGTTTAGATCTTTGTTTTGTATTGAGATGAAATAACTAGACAGATGTTTATAACTGTCTAGTATATGATGTGTAATCTGTGTAACTCTGATAAGTGTTGTATATGATACTATGTAATATTTATGTGATATAATATATTTTGTTCCGTTTCGCTGTGAGATTCTGATATTGTTTAGTTCTTTCTTTCTCTTCTTTTCTCTTTCTATCCCTTTCTTTCTTATTAGCGATACGACTTTCTATGGAGAGAAAGTCGTGGTCGTTACAGTGGTATCAGAGCACTAGGTTGAGTGAATACCTAGGTTTAGAAGGATTGTTCATTAGAGATAGGATCTGTAGCAACCTATTTGAGTCTGAGTATATATATATACGAGAGCGCGTATTTGTTAGTTATATAAAATGGTTTTATATTGTGTTAATTGATCGGTTGAGTGGTATATGGATTCTGGTCAATACGAGTAGCTAACGTTATTGATAGGGATCTCTAAACACTTGAACCAGGCCAACGGACACAATATTGTTTTAAAGAGGTAGATGAAATAATTTTACCCAGAAATAATTTCTATATAAAAAAATATATATATATATCATTTTAAATATATATATTTATGTATTTCTACCTATTTTTGGGTTACCTGTTCGGGTTTTCCAATATAGGATATAAAGGTAGATAGGGTAGTGGTGTGTGTAACACAACTACCAATGGTTAGAGTCTGAGTGTTGAGGTTGGAAGTGTATCTGTCGAGACTGTAGACCCAATACCGTCTCGAGTAAACTTTGCTGTGGTGAAGGATTTCATCGATCTCCGAAGGAAACTGTAATGGTTCGGAGTTTATCTTTGAAGTGTGGATGAGTAGAGTTGGATCTGTCAATGAGGCAGAAGTGAGTGATGGTACCTTGATACCTCAGGTAATAGTAGCTGTATGATGAGATGCAGTGACTATGGATGTTCCTGAAGATATTTTCTTTGGAACAAGATTAAGGAAGTGTGTCTGTTTCGGTGTTGTGGCTGAGTTCAGCATGGTGTTTCTGTTTGGTTTGAAGTCCGAGTTTCTCTAGAAGCTTTGGATAAGGAGTCTTAGGCATCTGTGTCAGCAGTGCAGCTCAGAGTATTCTGTGATGGCAGGAAGTTTTCTGGATGAGCAGTTTTTCTGAAGGTGAAGTTCAGAAGTAGTAAGAGTAAATCCATTTCTTCGATGGATTGGATAGTTAAGTATGAGCTGTTCGGATTGTGTAAAGAGGAACAGTTTTTCTTTGGAAATAGGTTGGGTTGATCGCAAAAGTGACTTGCGATTGTCTGAGTGTTCTCTTGGGTTATTGAAGATTTTTCTGGATGTCTTCAGAGAAGTCAGAAGTTTGTCCGCATCTGAAGGTTGAGTTTTCTTATCGACTGGATTCCAAGAGTGATACCGGTGATTCAGTCTAGTGGAAGGATGTTTCCTAGAGTTGGAGTTGGTGAAACAACTCAAGTTTTGATGGAGTATCTGAGTTTTCTTTATGGATCTGTGAACCTTATTTCTAGAAGTGAGTTGTCCAGTCTGTGCTTGTGTTCTACCTCATATCAGAGTTGAGCAGCGAAAGCGGTTTGGAGTGTATCTCTGGATGGGAGAAGTAAGTTTGGAATCTACGGATAATTGTGAAGTAGAGTTATGTTTGGATCTAGTCTGTGTTCTGATTTGGATAAGTAATTGGTCTACATGGTTGAATTGTCAGTTTGGATAACTGGAATTCATTGAGTTTTACGTATCTCTAAGGGAATACGTATTTGATCTATCTCTGGTTTTAGAATCTGCAGTTTTGGGAAGTTTGGTAGTTGAGTCAGACTCGTCTGTAGTTTGATATTCTGTTTAGTTCTGTAGATCTAGATGTGTAGGAGATCTATAGCTTAATAGTTTAGATTGTTTGTAGAGCGAGTATTCCGGTATATATATATACTTGGGGAAACTCGAGGAATTTTATCTAGAATTTAGTCTAGATAGTTAGAATTGTTTGATTGGATGATTTGGCTGCTATGGTTGCTAGCATATGGATGATAGTATATGCTTGTGTTTTGAATTTAAAATATTTAATAAGATTATTAAATTACCTTTGTTTAAATTTCGGGGACGAAATTATTTTAAGGGGGGAGGAATGTAATATCCCGGAAATTTTAACAATATCAATTTAATAATCTGTTGAATAATTAAATTGATATGGATGATCTTTGATAATAAAATTTGAATTTAATTTAATAATCTGATTAAATTAGTATTAATTGGTAAATTTTATCTTTTAAAATCTAATAAGATAATTTTTATTTGAATATATATATATATATTTATTTGTATATATTTTAAATAGAAGCTTTGGGCAAATTGGAAATTTAGATTTAGTTTAATCTGGACTTTTCAAAGATATTTAAATAAGTAATTTTATAGTTTTAAAATACTTCAGGTAAATATTTAATTGGTTTAAGATATTTTTTACTTAAGCTTAAATATAAATAAGATTTACAAAAATGGTTTGTTTTATTTCTTTTTAAATATTTCTTGATATTATAATCTCTTGTTTAAATTATAAAATATGTTAATTTCAAATAATAAGTATAATGTATTTTTTTTATATGTATGAATTTTAATGCTAAAAGGAATTGTTATTTTAAATTGAATAAATAGTGTATGTAAATATATATAACTTAACTTTTAAATTGAATCTTAGGATTTAAGTTTATTTAAACTTGAATTTAAAGTTTTAAAATCCAAAACAATTTAAATATATATTCTTTTGATTAATTAATATATATTCTATAATTGATTATTAAATAATTAATTAATGTGATTAATATTAATAATTAATTAGATTAATTAATTTAAAGATAATCAATTATAGAATTTGTTTTAAATGGAATTACTTAATGGAAGTAATTAAGAATTAATTACTTATTGTAATTAATTGAAGTTAATTTGATTTGTTAAGTTAATTAATTAAGTTTAATTAATTTAGAATAATCGAGAGATGATTTGATAATAATTACTTAATGTAATTATTAAGGTAAGATTATTTAGGGAAGTAAATAATAAGATAATTACTGGAAGTAATTAGTTGAATAATGATTTTATTAATAGAAGTAATTTGAGTTAATTACTTTGAATAATTAATCAAGGGATTAATTAAGAAATTAATTAAGGAGTAATTAATTTAGTTAATGAAAGTAATTAAGGGTAATTAATTACTGATTGAAGATTAATCAAGGTGATTAATAAATGTGTTTTAATTAAAGGTTAATTACTTAATGTAATTAATTTAATTTTAGTAATTAATAATCAAGTTGTAATTAAGGATCATAAATTAATATAATTAATGATGTAACTAAGATTGATTAATTAAGTAATAATTAATAATTGAAGTGATTAATTAATGTAATTAATTAAGGATTAATGTAATTAATTATAGTTGATTAATTTAATTATATTATAGTTAATTAATTAATGAAGTAATTAAAGGTTAATTACTATAAGTGGTTAAGGATAATTAATTTAAGTAATTAATTAAAGATAAATTACCTAAATGGAATTAAAGGGTAATTAAAGGATAATTAATTAATTTGTAATTAATTAATGATTAAGTAAGCAGGATTTATAGAATGAAGTAATTAATTTAATTCATTTTAAATTAATTAGAAATGGTATAAATCATTACTTAAGAATGGATGATAATATTGAATGCTTTGCATTGATTGATATCTCTGATGAGATATATGCTGTGTGATATGGATGTTTAGTTGAATTGTGATGATAATATGGATTATCTGATAATGTTGATTATCTATTGTGAATTATCCTTCTATGTGTATAAAGATAATTGAATTGAATTCTTTTAACTTTAAAACAACTTGCCCTTAAAAGATACGCTTTGGATTTCGATGAGACCGGGATCGGGTTTCCGTATACCGGATTTCCAGGTCTGGAGACCCGAATACCACATCGATCCAAATTAACGATAGGTCGTGACTCAAGTGAAGATGAAGATTCAGAGTGCAAGGGTTATTGTCGTTAACTCTGAGGGTGATTCCAAAACGAGTGTAACGAGATAATGCCTTCGGTTTCGTTCGAACCCGGAACGAACTTGTATGGATTGAATGCTTTCAGCACATCGTCAGGTGGACGATGAGCATTCTAAGATAGATGTGTTCTATTTAAAGGTAATTGTGACCTCAAGCCTCACAAACCGGGAATGGCTAAAACAGGGGAGGTGCAGCAAGGTTAGTGGGTAGCACCCAAGTAGGACAAGGTTACCTCTGTCTAGATGTCCCTTTCTATTTTCGACTTAGTGGTGCGGTTGCTGATCCCAACCGTGAGGTATCTTGTGCGGGAATTATCCAGTAAGGGATGTTCCGACCTTGTGTTGCAGGGGATTGGGAGTGATCCTCGGTACGGTGATCTAGGCCACGTACTGTGACGGGCGGTACCCCAGTAGCCCGGCCATTGTATGGAATCCAAACTCTAATAAGTGCCGTACGTATTAGTTGTGCCCAACTATGTTGGAATGTGAGATGTAAGCATTTCAGCTATTTCTATATTTTACTTGAAAACCCTAGACCCTATTATAATAAAATCAAATTTCCTATCAAATGTTTTGGTTAGCGTAAGGTAAAAACTTACCCATGTTTATTTGTGGGAAGTCTTACGTGATACCTTTTCTTTCAAAAGGTTTTGAAGTTAAACAAGTTTAACCTGTTACTCACACCAGACCCATGTCTGACCCAAGTTGTTTATTTCTGTTTTATAAACTCTTGGGTACTCAAATTTTTACGAGTAGCCAAGGGATTCAGGTTAGCCTTGACGAATTGTGGAGGAGCAATGGAGCAGGAGGCTTCAGCGTTGTAGATATAGATAGTAGTTTCCGCTGTGTTGATCTTGTTTAGATCTTTGTTTTGTATTGAGATGAAATAACTAGACAGATGTTTATAACTGTCTAGTATATGATGTGTAATCTGTGTAACTCTGATAAGTGTTGTATATGGTACTATGTAATATTTATGTGATATAATATATTTTGTTTCGTTCCGCTGTGAGATTCTGATATTGTTTAGTTCTTTCTTTCTCTTCTTTTCTCTTTCTATCTCTTTCTAGCCATTCCCGGTTGATCGGGTTTGCTTTTACGGCCACCCTCTCGAGTCGCAACCAACCCCAAAAGGCCTTATACTACCCCCGGGGACATGTAGGGGTAAGAGTCTCCCGTTCGCCACCTAACGCAAAGCGAGAACCCCCTATCACGCTGTACTGTAGCAAACCCGATCCCAGTCTCATCGAAATCCAAAACGTATCTTTTAAGGTCCAAGTTGTTTTAAGGTTAAAACAATTCAATTCTTATCTATACTACACACAGATAGATAATTCAATAGATAATCTACATTATCATCACAACAGATAATTCATATTATCATTTCAATTCAACCAAACATCTATATCATATATCAATCATGTGACGCCCCACCTCTATACCCATGCTAACCAAGAACACTACGATGTAGTGCTGTCAATTAGCACGGAGAATAAGGCTGTGGAGGAGCGACCATCCATGTAACTTCTTTGTGCGAGCACCGATACGCCAGATAGAGTAGAATGCATATCCTTTAAGGAGGAAATCCGACATACCGATACAAACACAAAGCTATCACTCGGTGGCTATATATATAATCTTCGGAAACAAACATAGAAATAATCATAACATAAATCAGTCACAGACATCCATATCACAAAGGCGGAAGAAGATATGAATAAATATATAACACATGATAGTGTACATCAGAGTAGTGGTCGGAAAGATCCACGATAATACAAAAGAATAGCATCACGTGCTATACAAAAGAATAGATACACAACATAGAGTCTATATCTCGAATGTGTACAACCAAAAACTGCTAATCTAAGTAGTTAGCCAAAAGTCAGAGTAATCCAGAAGAGAAGTCAAGCAGAAGCACCTGTAACATCTCGGTCTGACCCGAGTATTATTTATAAGAAAATAATAAACGGATCAGTCTAACTATAAATATCAGATGACATGATATAGGATAAAAGGTATGGCATAAACATATAATAACCATGATGGCATACTACTATAAGTATGTAAATGATAATCAACAAGGGATTAATCAATGTCACAAGAATCTTCTCAAAGATCCAAACACATAAAAAGGGTAATGACACACAAATTCACCAATACACAAAAACTGATATCATATCAGTGAAAACCACAAAAGTTGGTGAAGCACTAAATCCAGAAATCAACACACGAAATCCAGAACAAATCCCAGAAATCAACACACGAAATCCAGAAATCACTAAAAGGGGGAAGTCCGACACACGGACGAGAAGTTATCTCATGGAAGCTATCCATTTAAATTTTCCGAACACACGGATGGCCCGAAGGCAAGTCCGACACACGGACGAAGAGACATCGCACATTGCTAGTCTAAACCATAAAATGATCATCATCGATCATAAAGAAGTGTCAATCACACTAAGCTAGTAAATATATGAGTTTAGCTTCATGTCCCATAACCACTTGCTTAACTTAAATATTTACGAACAAACTGTAGATCTTCACTAGGAAATTGTCACAAAAGGGTTCAATCGAACAAGTCCAAGAGCTAACCGACGAAGTGAACGCAAGCGTTTCATACCACTCGTTTTACTAAGTCGTTTAAGTCGATTTCTCATTCGAGTGAAGTAAAGGCTTGTATATACTAGTAGATTGAAAATCGGTTTGAGAAAACGAACTTTTGATATTTAAAATAGTGTTGAAATCGCTTTGATGAAAGAGTTTTGATATTTACTATTAGTATTGAAACCTTCATATATCTTTAAAGTGACAAGTCATGAAACGATTGTAGAAACAAATCAATTCACGTTCGAAGACGTGAGTAAAGTCCAATGAAGTCAATCCCAAAACCATCAAAGTAGAAATTCTGATAAATGTTTTTCAGATGAGATTGCCTACGCAGAGTAATACGGGGTTCGACCTGCCCGGTCAGGTCGCGGGGGTCCAGGGGGCAGCGCCCACGGCGGGGTGCGGGGCAGCGCCCCGTCACGGTATGACTTAGTGAAGGCAGGCTGGTCAAGCGACCTAAGGAAAAGTAGGTCATACGACCTAAGGGAAGACTGCCGTGCGACCTAGCAGAAGAACATGTTAAACGACCAAGTACTAACTCGCGAGCGACCTAACGAAGTGCGCGACCTAACAGTGAGGCGCGACCTAAGTGTTCACGACCTAAGAAAATGCGCGACCTAACAGGGTTCGCGACCTAAGATAGGCGAACGACCTAACTGTCTGAAGTGTCGAGCGACCTAAGGGTTAACTCGCGAGCGACCTAACAGAGGTATTCGACCTAAAACTCGCGACCTAAGGAGGGTGCGCGACCTAACTGGTTCGCGACCTAAGGATGGTGCGACCTAACAGGTTCGCGACCTAAGGTCTTGCGACCTAACTGGTTCGCGACCTAAGGTCTTGCGACTTAAGGAGGGTGCGCGACCTAAAGTGAACGACCTAACGAGGTCCAGGGGAAGCGACCTAAAATGCTTCGACCTAAAGGTGCACGACCTAAGGTCTACACAACCTAACGACCTAAGGACGAGCGACCTAACTCCGAGCGAGCTAAAAATGGCCAGAACGACCTAAGTGCTAACTCGCGAACGACCTAAGTCCTTAACTCGTGAGCGACCTAACACTTAACTCGTGAGCGACCTAGCACCAGAACGAAAATCTGCAGACAGAGGCTTTGAGGCAGTACGACCTATAGCCCAGATTTTGCCAAAAATGCTGAAAAATTGGGTTTCTCGCCAATTCAATCCAAACCAAAAGCGAATATGCATGCTAAAGCGATGGGGAATCATTCCCAACAACCCAATGACAATATAGGCAAGATGTGAGATTAAAAATCTCACCTTTTCACGGAATTTGATGAAGATGGAGATTTGAGAGCAAAGCAAGAACACCAACAAGCTTGAATCAATGTTCTTCACGTGAATTTGATGTTGAATCTCGGATTTGCAATAGAATTTGTGTTTGGAGTTTTAATTTCCACTTCCCACCACCATTTTTGACAAAGCTTGAAGTTAAAACAAATGGTGAATCAAGTGAGGAAGAAGGGTGGGCTGAACTAAGGAAGTGCAGTCCAAACCAAAGTCACAAGCGGGAAAAGTGACGAAAATTTCACTATCTCCAAACATATCGAAGTTTACACTCAAAAAGATCGCAAACGTCATTTTGAACTCAATGGGGGTGGTCTCGAGTCCTAATTGGACCATATGCAAAAAGTAGCTTTTCGGACTAACATCCGTCTAACGATAAAATATTTAAATATAAAATCGATAGATATGCGGGTTGTTACAAATCATATCTCATCAGAGATATCAAACAATGAAATACATTCAATCTCATTCATTCATCTTTAAGCAATGATTTATATCATCTAATTTAAGGTGAGTTAAACTAATTACTTCATTCTATAAATCCTGCTTACTTAATTATTAATTAAACCAATTAATTAATCATTACTCTAAGTATCATCTTAGTTAATCATTCCTGATTAATTATACTTTAATTACTTTAAGTAATTAACCCTTAATTAATTTCACAAATTAACTAACTTAAACCATTTCAGTAATTAATCTTAAATTACTTCATTAATTAATTAATTACTTTAATCCTTTATTATTGATTAATTAATTTTAATTAACCAATCCTTAATTACATCATTTAAATTAATTATATTTAATAATTAATTCTTAATTAAACCACATTTATTAATCACCTTTGATTAATCACATTTAGTAATTAACTACCCTTAATTACTCTTCCATAAATTAATTACTTCTTAATTAATTATCTTTTAATTAATCCCTTGATTAATTATTCAAAGTAATTAAACTCAAATTACTTTCATTAAACCATCTTTAGTTAATTACATCCACTAATTAACTTTAATTACTTTCCTAAGTAATTACACTTCACTAATTACATTTAAGTAATTATATTTATCATATCTCTAAATGATTATCTTAAATTAATTTAATTAATTAATTTAATTTAAATCAAATTTATTTAATTAATTACCTTAAGTAATTAATTACCTTAATTACTTCCATTAAGTAATTATACTTAACCCATTTTCATATTAACTAATTAATCTAATTGATTATCAAATTTAATCATGTTAATTAATTAATTAATTAATTATCTAATAATCTCTAATTAATGATCTTTCATTAATTATTAACAATTCTTTAACTACTTCCTAAGTAATTAAACTTTAATCAACTATTTATAAATTACAACTTAATAAATTCTTAATTACCAATTAATTTAACTCTATTACTTAATTAATTGCTAAATAAACCTTTAATCACTTGATAAATAAATTTCTAATCATTTATTAAAATCTATACTTATCTAAATAAATGATTCTTAATCCCAAATTAATTAACCCTTAATTAATTTAACTTATAATCTTAATTATTTAATAAATTAACACTAAACCATTAATTAATCAAATTATTAAATTATTCTTTAATTATCCTATTAATTTAATGACTCATATATCATTAAACCTTAATTACTTTCTAAATTAAAGTATTAACCTTTAACTACTTTAATTATCATTTACAAAAGGCTTTGAAATCTTTTACTTTTAAACCTTTCTTTTATTTCATTTCAAATTAAAGTTTTAAAATAAATTATAAATTTAACTTTAAGCAAATTTAAATCAAATTTTTCAAACCCTTTTTAAAACCAAATGTTAAAGAAACACTTAACATTTGTAAAAGAAATTTATAAGATTTTTAAACCCATTCATTTAAATTAAAACTCTTTTTAAACTATACTTTAAACATTTTAAAGATGTTTAAATATTATAATAAAAACTTATTTATTTTTACAACTGGGATTCAAGTTTAATTTGAATCCATACTTTAAAATTTTATTTTAAACTTTGTTTAAATTTCTGTTTTCAAATTTTAAATCAATTTTAAAATTTAAAAACAAACAGGCTTTAAAACCTGTAACCATTCAATTTACCTGAGCCAACCACTGAAATGCTTCGAGTAAAAACCTTAACTGCTTCGAGTCACGCACTCAAAAATCTCGAGTACCACTCTCTGCTTATACCCAAACTAAAACTGATATCCTGACACACGTTCACGTGCACAGGCGAGTCGATCGCCTCCGATCATCGCTGCCATCGCCGGCATATCGTCTACGACCACCATTCACGATTCCGACCACCAGTACCTCGAACCATTTCCACAATCGAATTCGAGTTAATCGATCATCACCTGGAAACAGACCCAATCCTGGAAAATCCTTCGAACTCATCCCTCCGATCATCAGATCGTCTGAAATTCTGGCCACAACTTCGACAACGTTCCCGCTTCTATTTCTCCAAATCTGGTGGAGCTCGATCCACCATAGGCGCCTTGATGATTGAAACTTCCGACCATTCGAAAACTAGGGCTACAGCCCATTCCGATCAATCCCCATCGCCACAGAGCTTTGACATCACTTCTGCTATTTTTCCCTACCTCACCCATCATCCAACTATCTCCAGTGAGAACCACGTCTCCGATAAACTACTAGATCATCAGAGATCACCCCGAATTCAAATTCTGGCCAAACTCAATCTGCTCCTACTATACCCCTCTAAAAATTGTGATTTCACTTTTAAAATTCATGTTTTAGGATAGGGTTTTAGATTATATGTCTGTCTTGATAAATTTAGATACTTAAATTTTCACCTATTTTAAACATGCACTGCAGTTTCTAGTTCCTAGAGACATTCCTGTTTATTTTAACTTAATTAAAATTTTTAAAACTCTAATCTATGATAAAACAAGAAATTTAAGTTTTTACTTAAACCATAATAGTAACTAAGTCAAAGGATACAGGATTTAAATCAAACTTTGAACTTGAAACTGGGAACAGAGCTAATAACAGATATGCACACCAACATATATATACATCCATATATACAGATAAGTCTACTTATATAAAATCACACATAACATATTTATGCCCATAACATGCAACCAGATAAAAATACTTAAGCTTTTAGAAAAGTGTTACTCACTTGATAAATAACAGAGAACTGAGGAAATATATATATTCAGCCATTTCACATATATCAACATCCATTCTTATATGCAAACATAATTTACTTCAAACATTCATCATATGCAGTAAAACTTATAACCATATTTAAGTTTTCAAAAGTGTTACTCACCTGAAACAAAGAAGATGAACAGAGCACATTTTGAAAAGTTTTTGACAGAGAAAACTTGATTTTGCTAGTTTGCTTTGAAACTGGAATCCTTTCTGCTTTAAAACTTTAGTGCTTGATTTGGTTTGAAAACTGGAATGCTTTTTCTTATTTTGGAACTGAGTTGCTTGCTTTGAAACTTTAAAACTGTATGCCCCCAGATTGAAGAAAATATAATGCACAGGCTTGCATGCTTGAAATAGTTACAGGTTTGCTTTAGAACATATTTTGAAAATGTTACAGGGATTTCAAATGGATTTCTGGATTTGAGGAGTTGTTTTACAGATTGATGAAAAAGCCTTGCAAACTTGGTTACAGAGATTTGCTTTGAACTTGAAAAATGTATTACAGGGAAGTGATTTACAGGGTTTACATTTTGATTTGAAAATTAACTATTGGTTTTGAAGATGATTACTGAATTGTTTGTGGAGTGTTCTCAGATTTGCACTTAGCTTAGATTTAGAAAAAAGAATAAGAAAAGAATGGAAGGGAAGAAGAAAATGTTTATATAAGCTGAAATACTTTTAAAAATAAAAATAAAAGAAAAACCAAATCTAATTTGACATTTGTCCTATATTCTAACATTTGTCATTTACATTGGTTTATTAATGTACACATGTTATTTTCAAGCCTTAGGAATTTACACATGTCTTTTTAGTTAGTTTATATTTATTTTAAATATAGATAAAAGCTTTTTCTTTATTTTCTTAAACACTTATTACTTATCTATTTATATATATAAAGATAACTTTTTAAAGAACTAACCAATTATACTTATAAATAAAAGCTTATACATATATATTTAAAATCTAAAACTATTTAAATATTACCTCTTTTGAATTTCAAATTCAAATTCAAATTATATTCTTAAAATCCAATTTAAAGTAAATTTAAAACAACACATCCAATTTGAAAATAACAATCTTATTTTATTAAGGTCTTTTTATTATAAAAACAATACTCTATTAATATTGTTTGAAATTAACATATTTATCTATTTTAAAATAATTTATAAAGGAGATTATAAATTACTACTATTTATTAAATGAATTAACATATCATATGTAAATTGTATTTCAAACCAAAGCTTATCTATTTACAATATATACACACATATATATACACATTATAAATAGAAATCATTTTATTGGTTTTTAAAAGATAATTTCACTCAGTAAATATTTATTTAATCAGATTATTAAACCAATTCAAATTTTTATTATCAAATATTATCAAATCAATTTAATTATTTAAACAGATTATTAAATTGATATTGCCCCAAATTTCCGGGATATTACACAAAGCAAGTTCCGTGTTTTCTCGGAGCAATATCGTCCAGGGAGAGCTTCGGGTAAGTAGCCGAATGACCCGAAGCACGCTGGCAGTTTTCACGTGCTCGACTCGAAGCAGGGACTTCCTCATGCTTGCCTCGAGAAAAATGCCTATTTTCCCGAAGCGCGCTCCGAGTTTTCCATTGTGTGACTCGAAGCAGCTGCTTCCAAATGCATGCTTCGGGTATTTTCCAGTTTTACACGAAGCGCGCCCCGAGTTTTCACCTTCCCGACTCGAAGCAAGGCCCAAAAGCGTGTCGACTTGCCGAACGCACGACCGAGTTCACGGTTATGTGGGATAGCGGACATATTTCTCGAGTCGACTCTCGGCTCGACTAGGAGCACGCATCAAACGTGCGTACGCTCGATCCGTATGCTCGTTCCCGACCCAGCTTCAAATTTCCGAATGCTCGAGCCATAGCAAGTTCCGTGTTTTCTCGGAGCAATATCGTCCAGGGAAAGCTTCGGGTAAGTAGCCGAATGACCCGAAGCACGCTGGCAGTTTTCACGTGCTTGACTCGAAGCAGGGAATTCCTCGTGCTTGCCTCGAGAAAAATGCCGATTTTCCCGAAGCGCGCTCCAAGTTTTCCATCGTGCGACTCGAAGCAGATGCTTCCTAATGCATGCTTCGGGTATTTTCCAGTTTTACACGAAGCGCGCCTCGAGTTTTCACCTTCCCGACTCGAAGCAAGGCCCAAAACCGTGTCAACTTGCCGAACGCACGACCGAGTTCACGGTTACGCGGGATAGCGGACATATTTCTCGAGTCGACTCTCGGCTCGACTCGGAGCACGCATCGGACGTGCGTACGCTCAATCCGTATGCTCGTTCCCGACCCAGCTTCAAATTTCCGAATGCTCGAGCCGAAGCAAGTTCCGTATTTTCTCGGAGCAATATCGTCCAGGGAGAGCTTCGGGTAAGTAGCCGAATGACACGAAGCACGCTGGCAGTTTTCACGTGCTGGACTCTAAGCAGGAACTTCCTCGTGCTTGCCTCGAGAAAAATGCCGATTTTCCCGAAGCGCGCTCCGAGTTTTCCATCGTGCGACTCGAAGCAGCTGCTTCCAAATGCATGCTTCGGGTATTTGCCAGTTTTACACGAAGCGCGCCCCGAGTTTTCACCTTCCCGACTCGAAGCAAGGCCCTAAAGCGTGTCGACTTGGCGAACGCACGACCGAGTTCACGGTTATGCGGGATAGCGGACATATTTCTCGAGTCGACGCTCGGGTCGACTCGGAGCACGCATCAGACGTGAGTACGCTCGATCCGTATGCTAGTTCCCGACCCAGCTTCAAATTTCCGAATGCTCGAGCAAAAGCAAGTTCCGTGTTTTCTCGGAGCAATATCGTCCAGGGAGAGCTTCGGGTAAGTAGCCAAATGACCCGAAGCACGCTGGCAGTTTTCACGTGCTCGACTCGAAGCAGGGACTTCCTCGTGCTTGACTCGAGAAAAATGCCGATTTTCCCGAAGCGCGCTACGAGTTTTCCATTGCGCGACTCGAAGCAGCTGCTTCCTAATGCATGCTTCGGGTGTTTTCCAGTTTTACACGAAGCGCGCCCCGAGTTTTCACCTTCTCGACTCGAAGCAAGGCCCAAAAGCGTGTCAACTTGCCGAATGCACGACCGAGTTCACGGTTATGCGGGATAGCGGACATATTTCTTGAGTCGACTCTCGGCTCGACTCGGAGCAAGCATCGGACGTGCGTACGCTCGATCCGTATGCTCATTCCCGACCCAGCTTCAAATTTCCGAATGCTTGAGCCGAAGCAAGTTCCGTGTTTTCTCGGAGCAATATCGTCCAGGGAGAGCTTCGGGTAAGTAGCCGAATGACACGAAGCACGCTGGCAGTTTTCACGTGCTCGACTCTAAGCAGGGACTTCCTCGTGCTTGCCTCGAGAAAAATGCCGATTTTCCAAAAGCGCGCTCCGAGTTTTCCATCGTGCGACTCGAAGCAGCTGCTTTCAAATGCATGCTTCGGGTATTTTCCAGTTTTACACGAAGCGCGCCCCGAGTTTTCACCTTCCCGACTCGAAGCAAGGCCCAAAAGCGTGTTGACTTGTCGAACGCACGACCGAGTTCATGGTTATGCGGGATAGCGGACATATTTCTCGAGTCGACTCTCGGCTCGACACGGAGCACGCACCGGACGTGCGTACGCTCGATCCGTATGCTCGTTCCCGATCCAGCTTCAAATTTCCGAATGCCCGAGCCAAAGCAAGTTCCGTATTTTCTCGGAGCAATATCGTCCAGGGAGAGCTTCGGGTAAGTAGCCGAATGACCCGAAGCACGCTGGCAGTTTTCACGTGCTTGACTCGAAGCAGGGACTTCCTCGTGCTTGCCTCGAGAAAAATGCCGATTTTCCCGAAGCGCACTGCGAGTTTTCCATCGTGCGACTCGAAGCAGCTGCTTCCAAATGCATGCTTCGGGTATTTTCCAATTTTACACGAAGCGCGCCCAGAGTTTTCACCTTCCCGACTCGAAGTAAGGATCAAAAGCGTGTCGTCTTGGCGAACGCACGACCGAGTTCACTGTTATGCGGGATAGCGGACATATTTCTCGAGTCGACTCTCGGCTCGACTCGGAGCACGCATCGGACGTGCGTACGCTCGATCCGTATGCTCGTTCCCGACCCAGCTTCAAATTTCCGAATGCTCGAGCCGAAGCAAGTTCCGTGTTTTCTCGGAGCAATATCGTCCAGGGAGAGCTTCGGGTAAGTAGCCGAATGACCCGAAGCACGCTGGCAGTTTTCACGTGCTCGACTCGAAGCAGGGACTTCCTCGTGCTTGCCTCGAGAAAAATGCCGATTTTCCCTAAGCGCGTTCCTAGTTTTCCATCGTGCGACTCGAAGCAGCTGCTTCCAAATGCATGCTTCGGGTATTTTCCTGTTTTACACGAAGCGCCCCCCGAGTTTTCACCTTCCCGACTCAAAGCAAGGCCCAAAAGCGTGTCGACTTGCCGAACGCACGACCGAGTTCACGGTTATGCGGGATAGCGGACATATTTCTCGAGTCGACTCTCGGCTCGACTCGGAGCACGCATCGGACGTGCGTACGATCGATCCGTATGCTCGTTCCCGACCCAACTTCAAATTTTCGAATGCTCGAGCCAAAGCAAGTTCCGTGTTTTCTCGGAGCAATATCGTCCAGGGAGAGCTTCGGGTAAGTAGCCGAATGACCCGAAGCACGCTGGCAGTTTTCACGTGCTCGACTCGAAGCAGGGACTTCCTCGTGCTTGCCTCGAGAAAAATGCCTATTTTCCCGAAGCGCGCTCCGAGTTTTCCATCGTGCGACTCGAAGCAGCTGCTTCCAAATGCATGCTTCGGGTATTTTCCAGTTTTACACGAAGCGCGCCCCGAGTTTTCACCTTCCCGACTCGAAGCAAGGCCCAAAAGCGTGTCGACTTGCCGAACGCACGACCGAGTTCACGGTTATGCGGGATAGCGGACATATTTCTCGAGTCGACTCTCGGCTCGACTAGGAGCACGCATCGGACGTGCATACGCTCGATCCGTATGCTCGTTCCCGACCCAGCTTCAAATTTCCGAATGCTCGAGCCATAGCAAGTTCCGTGTTTTCTCGGAGCAATATCATCCAGGGAGAGCTTCGGGTAAGTAGCCGAATGACCCGAAGCACGCTGGCAGTTTTCACGTGCTCGACTCGAAGCAGGGACTTCCTCATGCTTGCCTCGAGAAAAATGCCTATTTTCCCGAAGCGCGCTCCGAGTTTTCAATTGTGCGACTCGAAGCAGCTGCTTCCAAATGCATGCTTCGGGTATTTACCAGTTTTACACGAAGCGCGCCCCGAGTTTTCACCTTCCCGACTCGAAGCAAGGCCCAAAAGCGTGTCGACTTGCCGAACGCATGACCGAGTTCATGGTTATGCGGGATAGCGGACATATTTCTCGAGTCGACTCTCGGCTCGACTAGGAGCACGCATCGGACGTGCGTACGCTCGATCCGTATGCTCGTTCCCGACCCAGCTTCAAATTTCCGAATGCTCGAGCCATAGCAAGTTCCGTGTTTTCTCGGAGCAATATCGTCCAGGGAAAGCTTTGGGTAAGTAGCCGAATGACCCGAAGCACGCTGGCAGTTTTCACGTTCTTGACTCGAAGCACGGACTTCCTCGTGCTTGCCTCGAGAAAAATGCCGATTTTCCCGTAGCGCGCTCCGAGTTTTCCATCGTGCGACTCGAAGCAGGTGCTTCCTAATGCATGCTTCGGGTATTTTCCAGTTTTACACGAAGCGCGCCGCGAGTTTTCACCTTCCCGACTCGAAGCAAGGCCCAAAACCGTGTCAACTTGCCGAACGCACGACCGAGTTCACGGTTACGCGGGATAGCGGACATTTTTCTCGAGTCGACTCTCGGCTCAACTCGGGGCACGCATCGGACGTGCGTACGCTCGATCCGTATGCTCGTTCCCGACCCAGCTTCAAATTTCCGAATGCTCGAGCCGAAGCAAGTTCCGTATTTTCTCGGAGCAATATCGTCCAGGGAGAGCTTCGGGTAAGTAGCCGAATGACACGAAGCACGCTGGCAGTTTTCACGTGCTGGACTCTAAGCAGGGACTTCCTCGTGCTTGCCTCGAGAAAAATGCCGATTTTCCCGAAGCGCGCTCCGAGTTTTCCATCGTGCGACTCGAAGCAGCTGCTTCCAAATGCATGCTTCGGGTATTTGCCAGTTTTACACGAAGCGCGCTCAGAGTTTTCACCTTCCCGACTCGAAGCAAGGCCCAAAAGCGTGTCGACTTGGCGAACGCACGACCGAGTTCACGGTTATGCGGGATAGCGGACATATTTCTCGAGTCGACGCTCGACTCGACACGGAGCACGCATCAGACGTGAGTACGCTCGATCCGTATGCTCGTTCCCGACCCAGCTTCAAATTTCCGAATGCTCGAGCAAAAGCAAGTTCCGTGTTTTCTCGGAGCAATATCGTCTAGGGAGAGCTTCGGGTAAGTAGCCAAATGACCCGAAGCACGCTGGCAGTTTTCACGTGCTCGACTCGAAGCAGGGACTTCCTCGTGCTTGCCTCGAGAAAAATGCCGATTTTCCCAAAGCGCGCTGCGAGTTTTCCATCGCGCGACTCGAAGCAGCTGCTTCCTAATGCATGCTTCGGGTGTTTTCCAGTTTTACACGAAGCGCGCCCCGAGTTTTCACCTTCCCGACTCGAAGCAAGGATCAAAAGCGTGTCGACTTGGCGAACGCACGACCGAGTTCACGGTTATGCGGGATAGCGGACATATTTCTCGAGTCGACTCTCGGCTCGACTCGGAGTACGCATCGGACGTGCGTACGCTCGATCCGTATGCTCGTTCCCGACCCAGCTTCAAATTTCCGAATGCTCGAGCCGAAGCAAGTTCCGTATTTTCTCGGAGCAATATCGTCCAGGGAGAGCTTCGGGTAAGTAGCCGAATGACACGAAGCACGCTGGCAGTTTTCACGTGCTGGACTCTAAGCAGGAACTTCCTCGTGCTTGCCTCGAGAAAAATGCCGATTTTCCCGAAGCGCGCTCCGAGTTTTCCATCGTGCGACTCGAAGCAGCTGCTTCCAAATGCATGCTTCGGGTATTTGCCAGTTTTACACGAAGCGCGCCCCGAGTTTTCACCTTCCCGACTCGAAGCAAGGCCCTAAAGCGTGTCGACTTGGCGAACGCACGACCGAGTTCACGGTTATGCGGGATAGCGGACATATTTCTCGAGTCGACGCTCGGGTCGACTCGGAGCACGCATCAGACGTGAGTACGCTCGATCCGTATGCTAGTTCCCGACCCAGCTTCAAATTTCCGAATGCTCGAGCAAAAGCAAGTTCCGTGTTTTCTCGGAGCAATATCGTCCAGGGAGAGCTTCGGGTAAGTAGCCAAATGACCCGAAGCACGCTGGCAGTTTTCACGTGCTCGACTCGAAGCAGGGACTTCCTCGTGCTTGACTCGAGAAAAATGCCGATTTTCCCGAAGCGCGCTACGAGTTTTCCATTGCGCGACTCGAAGCAGCTGCTTCCTAATGCATGCTTCGGGTGTTTTCCAGTTTTACACGAAGCGCGCCCCGAGTTTTCACCTTCCCGACTCGAAGCAAGGCCCAAAAGCGTGTCAACTTGCCGAATGCACGACCGAGTTCACGGTTATGCGGGATAGCGGACATATTTCTTGAGTCGACTCTCGGCTCGACTCGGAGCAAGCATCGGACGTGCGTACGCTCGATCCGTATGCTCATTCCCGACCCAGCTTCAAATTTCCGAATGCTTGAGCCGAAGCAAGTTCCGTGTTTTCTCGGAGCAATATCGTCCAGGGAGAGCTTCGGGTAAGTAGCCGAATGACACGAAGCACGCTGGCAGTTTTCACGTGCTCGACTCTAAGCAGGGACTTCCTCGTGCTTGCCTCGAGAAAAATGCCGATTTTCCAAAAGCGCGCTCCGAGTTTTCCATCGTGCGACTCGAAGCAGCTGCTTTCAAATGCATGCTTCGGGTATTTTCCAGTTTTACACGAAGCGCGCCCCGAGTTTTCACCTTCCCGACTCGAAGCAAGGCCCAAAAGCGTGTTGACTTGTCGAACGCACGACCGAGTTCATGGTTATGCGGGATAGCGGACATATTTCTCGAGTCGACTCTCGGCTCGACACGGAGCACGCACCGGACGTGCGTACGCTCGATCCGTATGCTCGTTCCCGATCCAGCTTCAAATTTCCGAATGCCCGAGCCAAAGCAAGTTCCGTATTTTCTCGGAGCAATATCGTCCAGGGAGAGCTTCGGGTAAGTAGCCGAATGACCCGAAGCACGCTGGCAGTTTTCACGTGCTTGACTCGAAGCAGGGACTTCCTCGTGCTTGCCTCGAGAAAAATGCCGATTTTCCCGAAGCGCACTGCGAGTTTTCCATCGTGCGACTCGAAGCAGCTGCTTCCAAATGCATGCTTCGGGTATTTTCCAGTTTTACACGAAGCGCGCCCAGAGTTTTCACCTTCCCGACTCGAAGTAAGGATCAAAAGCGTGTCGTCTTGGCGAACGCACGACCGAGTTCACTGTTATGCGGGATAGCGGACATATTTCTCGAGTCGACTCTCGGCTCGACTCGGAGCACGCATCGGACGTGCGTACGCTCGATCCGTATGCTCGTTCCCGACCCAGCTTCAAATTTCCGAATGCTCGAGCCGAAGCAAGTTCCGTGTTTTCTCGGAGCAATATCGTCCAGGGAGAGCTTCGGGTAAGTAGCCGAATGACCCGAAGCACGCTGGCAGTTTTCACGTGCTCGACTCGAAGCAGGGACTTCCTCGTGCTTGCCTCGAGAAAAATGCCGATTTTCCCTAAGCGCGTTCCTAGTTTTCCATCGTGCGACTCGAAGCAGCTGCTTCCAAATGCATGCTTCGGGTATTTTCCTGTTTTACACGAAGCGCCCCCCGAGTTTTCACCTTCCCGACTCAAAGCAAGGCCCAAAAGCGTGTCGACTTGCCGAACGCACGACCGAGTTCACGGTTATGCGGGATAGCGGACATATTTCTCGAGTCGACTCTCGGCTCGACTCGGAGCACGCATCGGACGTGCGTACGATCGATCCGTATGCTCGTTCCCGACCCAACTTCAAATTTTCGAATGCTCGAGCCAAAGCAAGTTCCGTGTTTTCTCGGAGCAATATCGTCCAGGGAGAGCTTCGGGTAAGTAGCCGAATGACCCGAAGCACGCTGGCAGTTTTCACGTGCTCGACTCGAAGCAGGGACTTCCTCGTGCTTGCCTCGAGAAAAATGCCTATTTTCCCGAAGCGCGCTCCGAGTTTTCCATCGTGCGACTCGAAGCAGCTGCTTCCAAATGCATGCTTCGGGTATTTTCCAGTTTTACACGAAGCGCGCCCCGAGTTTTCACCTTCCCGACTCGAAGCAAGGCCCAAAAGCGTGTCGACTTGCCGAACGCACGACCGAGTTCACGGTTATGCGGGATAGCGGACATATTTCTCGAGTCGACTCTCGGCTCGACTAGGAGCACGCATCGGACGTGCATACGCTCGATCCGTATGCTCGTTCCCGACCCAGCTTCAAATTTCCGAATGCTCGAGCCATAGCAAGTTCCGTGTTTTCTCGGAGCAATATCATCCAGGGAGAGCTTCGGGTAAGTAGCCGAATGACCCGAAGCACGCTGGCAGTTTTCACGTGCTCGACTCGAAGCAGGGACTTCCTCATGCTTGCCTCGAGAAAAATGCCTATTTTCCCGAAGCGCGCTCCGAGTTTTCAATTGTGCGACTCGAAGCAGCTGCTTCCAAATGCATGCTTCGGGTATTTACCAGTTTTACACGAAGCGCGCCCCGAGTTTTCACCTTCCCGACTCGAAGCAAGGCCCAAAAGCGTGTCGACTTGCCGAACGCATGACCGAGTTCATGGTTATGCGGGATAGCGGACATATTTCTCGAGTCGACTCTCGGCTCGACTAGGAGCACGCATCGGACGTGCGTACGCTCGATCCGTATGCTCGTTCCCGACCCAGCTTCAAATTTCCGAATGCTCGAGCCATAGCAAGTTCCGTGTTTTCTCGGAGCAATATCGTCCAGGGAAAGCTTCGGGTAAGTAGCCGAATGACCCGAAGCACGCTGGCAGTTTTCACGTTCTTGACTCGAAGCACGGACTTCCTCGTGCTTGCCTCGAGAAAAATGCCGATTTTCCCGTAGCGCGCTCCGAGTTTTCCATCGTGCGACTCGAAGCAGGTGCTTCCTAATGCATGCTTCGGGTATTTTCCAGTTTTACACGAAGCGCGCCGCGAGTTTTCACCTTCCCGACTCGAAGCAAGGCCCAAAACCGTGTCAACTTGCCGAACGCACGACCGAGTTCACGGTTACGCGGGATAGCGGACATTTTTCTCGAGTCGACTCTCGGCTCAACTCGGGGCACGCATCGGACGTGCGTACGCTCGATCCGTATGCTCGTTCCCGACCCAGCTTCAAATTTCCGAATGCTCGAGCCGAAGCAAGTTCCGTATTTTCTCGGAGCAATATCGTCCAGGGAGAGCTTCGGGTAAGTAGCCGAATGACACGAAGCACGCTGGCAGTTTTCACGTGCTGGACTCTAAGCAGGGACTTCCTCGTGCTTGCCTCGAGAAAAATGCCGATTTTCCCGAAGCGCGCTCCGAGTTTTCCATCGTGCGACTCGAAGCAGCTGCTTCCAAATGCATGCTTCGGGTATTTGCCAGTTTTACACGAAGCGCGCTCAGAGTTTTCACCTTCCCGACTCGAAGCAAGGCCCAAAAGCGTGTCGACTTGGCGAACGCACGACCGAGTTCACGGTTATGCGGGATAGCGGACATATTTCTCGAGTCGACGCTCGACTCGACACGGAGCACGCATCAGACGTGAGTACGCTCGATCCGTATGCTCGTTCCCGACCCAGCTTCAAATTTCCGAATGCTCGAGCAAAAGCAAGTTCCGTGTTTTCTCGGAGCAATATCGTCTAGGGAGAGCTTCGGGTAAGTAGCCAAATGACCCGAAGCACGCTGGCAGTTTTCACGTGCTCGACTCGAAGCAGGGACTTCCTCGTGCTTGCCTCGAGAAAAATGCCGATTTTCCCGAAGCGCGCTGCGAGTTTTCCATCGCGCGACTCGAAGCAGCTGCTTCCTAATGCATGCTTCGGGTGTTTTCCAGTTTTACACGAAGCGCGCCCCGAGTTTTCACCTTCCCGACTCGAAGCAAGGATCAAAAGCGTGTCGACTTGGCGAACGCACGACCGAGTTCACGGTTATGCGGGATAGCGGACATATTTCTCGAGTCGACTCTCGGCTCGACTCGGAGTACGCATCGGACGTGCGTACGCTCGATCCGTATGCTCGTTCCCGACCCAGCTTCAAATTTCCGAATGCTCGAGCCGAACCAAGTTCCGTGTTTTCTCGGAGTAATATCGTCCAGGGAGAGCTTCAGGTAAGTAGCCGAATGACACGAAGCACGCTGGCAGTTTTCACGTGCTCGACTCTAAGCAGGGACTTCCTCGTGCTTGCGTCGAGAAAAATGCCGATTTTCCAAAAGCGCGCTCTGAGTTTTCCATCGTGCGACTCGAAGCAGCTGCTTCCAAATGCATGCTTCGGGTATTTTCCAGTTTTACACGAAGCGCGCCCCGAGTTTTCACCTTCCCGACTCAAAGCAAGGTGCAAAAGCGTGTCGACTTGTCGAACGCACGACCGAGTTCATGGTTATGCGGGATAGCGGACATATTTCTCGATTCGACTCTCGGCTCGACTCGGAGCACGCACCGGACATGCGTACGCTCGATCCGTATGCTCGTTCCCGACCCAGCTTCAAATTTCCGAATGCTCGAGCCAAAGCAAGTTCCGTATTTTCTCGGAGCAATATCGTCCAGGGAGAGCTTCGGGTAAGTAGCCGAATGACCCGAAGCACGCTGGCAGTTTTCACGTGCTTGACTCGAAGCAGGGACTTCCTCGTGCTTGCCTCGAGAAAAATGCCGATTTTCCCGAAGCGCGCTGCGAGTTTTCCATCGTGCGACTCGAAGCAGCTGCTTCCAATTGCATGCTTCAGGTATTTTCCAGTTTTACACGAAACGCACCCCGAGTTTTCACCTTCCCGACTCGAAGTAAGGATCAAAACCGTGTCGTCTTGGCGAACGCACGACCGAGTTCACTGTTATGCGGGATAGCGGACATATTTCTCGAGTCGACTCTCGGCTCGACTCGTAGCACGCATCGGACGTGCGTACGCTCGATTCGTATGCTCGTTCCCGACCCAGCTTCAAATTTCAGAATGCTCGAGCCGAAGCTAGTTCCGTGTTTTCTCGGAGCAATATCGTCCAGGGAGAGCTTCGGGTAAGTAGCCGAATGACCCGTAGCACGCTGGCAGTTTTCACGTGCTCGACTCGAAGCAGGGACTTCCTCGTGCTTGCCTCGAGAAAAATGCCGATTTTCCCTAAGCGCGTTCCTAGTTTTCCATCGTGCGACTCGAAGCAGCTGCTTCCAAATGCATGCTTCGGGTATTTTCCTGTTTTACACGAAGCGCTCCCCGAGTTTTCACCTTCCCGACTCAAAGCAAGGCCCAAAAGCGTGTCGACTTGCCGAACGCACGACCGAGTTCACGGTTATGCGGGATAGCGGACATATTTCTCGAGTCGACTCTCGGCTCGACTCGGAGCACGCATCGGACGTGCGTACGATCGATCCGTATGCTCGTTCCCGACCCAACTTCAAATTTTCGAATGCTCGAGCCAAAGCAAGTTCCGTGTTTTCTCGGAGCAATATCGTCCAGAGAGAGCTTCGGGTAAGTAGCCGAATGACCCGAAGCACGCTGGCAGTTTTCACGTGCTCGACTCGAAGCAGGGACTTCCTCGTGCTTGCCTCGAGAAAAATGCCTATTTTCCCGAAGCGCGCTCCGAGTTTTCAATCGTGCGACTCGAAGCAGCTGCTTGCAAATGCATGCTTCGGGTATTTTCCAGTTTTACACGAAGCGCGCCCCGAGTTTTCACCTTCCCGACTCGAAGCAAGGCCCAAAAGCGTGTCGACTTGCCGAACGCATGACCGAGTTCACGGTTATGCGGGATAGCAGACATATTTCTCGAGTCGACTCTCGGCTCGACTAGGAGCACGCATCGGACGTGCGTACGCTCGATCCGTATGCTCGTTCCCGACCCAGCTTCAAATTTCCGAATGCTCGAGCCATAGCAAGTTCCGTGTTTTCTCGGAGCAATATCGTCCAGGGAGAGCTTCGGGTAAGTAGCCGAATGACCCGAAGCACGCTGGCAGTTTTCACGTGCTCGACTCGAAGCAGGGACTTCCTCGTGCTTGCCTCGAGAAAAATGCCGATTTTCCCGTAGCGCGCTCCGAGTTTTCCATCGTGCGACTCGAAGCAGTTGCTTCCTAATGCATGCTTCGGGTATTTTCCAGTTTTACACGAAGCGCGCCCCGAGTTTTCACCTTCCCGACTCGAAGCAAGGCCCAAAACCGTGTCAACTTGTCGAACGCACGACCGAGTTCACGGTTACGCGGGATAGCGGACATATTTCTCGAGTCGACTCTCGGCTCGACTCGGAGCACGCATCGGACGTGCGTACGCTCGATCCGTATGCTCGTTCCCGACCCAGCTTCAAATTTCCGAATGCTCGAGCCGAAGCAAGTTTCGTGTTTTCTCGGAGCAATATCGTCCAAGGAGAGCTTCGGGTAAGTAGCCGAATGACACGAAGCACGCTGGCAGTTTTCACGTGCTCGACTCTAAGCAGGGACTTCCTCGTGCTTGCCTCGAGAAAAATGCCGATTTTCCCGAAGCGCACTCCGAGTTTTCCATCGTGCGACTCGAAGCAGTTGCTTCCAAATGCATGCTTCGGGTATTTGCCAGTTTTACACGAAGCACGCCCCGAGTTTTCACCTTCCCGACTCGAAGCAAGGCCCAAAAGCTTGTCGACTTGGCGAACGCACGACCGAGTTCACAGTTATGCGGGATAGCGAACATATTTCTTGAGTCGACGCTCGGCTCGACTCGGAGCACGCATCAGACGTGAGTACGCTCGATCCGTATGCTCGTTCCCGACCCAGCTTCAAATTTCCGAATGCTCGAGAAAAAGCAAGTTCCGTGTTTTCTCGGAGCAATGTCGTCCAGGGAGAGCTTCGGGTAAGTAGGCAAAAGACCCGAAGCACGCTGGCAGTTTTCACGTGCTCGACTCGAAGCAGGGACTTCCTCGTGCTTGCCTCGAGAAAAATGCGGATTTTCCAGAAGAGCACTCCGAGTTTTCCATCGTGCGACTCGAAGCAGCTGCTTCCTAATGCATGCTTCGGGTGTTTTCCAGTTTTACACGAAGCGCGCCCCGAGTTTTCACCTTCCCGACTAGAAGCAAGGCCCAAAAGCGTGTCAACTTGCCGAATGCACGACCGAGTTCACGGTTATGCGGGATAGCGGACATATTTCTCGAGTCGACTCTCGGCTCGACTCGGAGCACGCATCGGACGTGCGTACGCTCGATCCGTATGCTCGTTCCCGACCCAGCTTCAAATTTCCGAATGCTCGAGCCGAAGCAAGTTCCGTGTTTTCTCGGAGCAATATCGTCCAAGGAGAGCTTCGGGTAAGTAGCCGAATGACACAAAGCACGCTGGCAGTTTTCACGTGCTCGACTCTAAGCAGGGACTTCCTCGTGCTTGCCTCGAGAAAAATGCCGATTTTCCCAAAGCGCGCTCCGAGTTTTCCATCGTGCGACTCGAAGCAGCTGCTTCCAAATGCATGCTTCGGGTATTTTCCAGTTTTACACGAAGCGCTCCCCGAGTTTTCACCTTCCCGACTTGAAGCAAGGCCCAAAAGCGTGTCGACTTGCCGAACGCACGACCGAGTTCATGGTTATGCGGGATAGCAGACATATTTCTCGAGTCGACTCTCGGCTCGACTCGGAGCACGCACCGGACGTGCGTACGCTCGATCCGTATGCTCGTTCCCGACCCAGCTTCAAATTTCCGAATGCTCGAGCCAAAGCAAGTTCCGTATTTTCTCGGAGCAATATCGTCCAGGGAGAGCTTCGGGTAAGTAGCCGAATGACCCGAAGCACGCTGGCAGTTTTCACGTGCTTGACTCAAAGTAGGGACTTCCTCGTGCTTGCCTCGAGAAAAATGCCGATTTTCCCGAAGCGCGCTGCGAGTTTTCCATCGTGCGACTCGAAGCAGCAGCTTCCAAATGCATGCTTCGGGTATTTTCCAGTTTTACACGAAGCGCGCCCCGAGTTTTCACCTTCCCGACTCGAAGTAAGGATCAAAAGCGTGTCGTCTTGGCGAACGCACGACCGAGTTCACGGTTATGCGGGATAGCGAACATATTTCTCTAGTCGACTCTCGGCTCGACTCGGAGCACGCATCGGACGTGCGTACGCTCGATCCGTATGCTCGTTCCCGACCCAGCTTCAAATTTCCGAATGCTCGAGCCGAAGCAAGTTCCATGTTTTCTCGGAGCAATATCGTCCAGGGAGAGCTTCGGGTAAGTAGCCGAATGACCCGAAGCACGCTGGCAGTTTTCACGTGCTCGACTCGAAGCAGGGACTTCCTCGTGCTTGCCTCGAGAAAAATGCCGATTTTCCCTAAGCGCGTTCCTAGTTTTCCATCATGCGAGTCGAAGCAGCTGCTTCCAAATGCATGCTTCGGGTATTTTCCTGTTTTACACGAAGCGCGCCCCGAGTTTTCACCTTCCCGACTCAAAGCAAGGCCCAAAAGCATGTCGACTTGCCGAACGCACGACCGAGTTCACGGTTATGCGGGATAGCGGACATATTTTTCGAGTCGACTCTCGGCTCGACTCGGAGCACGCATCGGACGTGCGTACGATCGATCCGTATGCTCGTTCCCGACCCAACTTCAAATTTTCGAATGCTCGAGCCAAAGCAAGTTACGTGTTTTCTCGAAGCAATATCGTCCAGGGAGAGCTTCGGGTAAGTAGCCGAATGACCCGAAGCACGCTGGCAGTTTTCACGTGCTCGACTCGAAGTAGGGACTTCCTCGTGCTTGCCTCGAGAAAAATGCCTATTTTCCCAAAGCGCGCTCCGAGTTTTCCATCGTGCGACTCGAAGCAGCTGCTTCCAAATGCATGCTTCGGGTATTTTCCAGTTTTACACGAAGCGCGCCCCGAGTTTTCACCTTCCCGACTCGAAGCATGGCCCAAAAGCGTGTCGACTTGCCGAACGCACGACCGAGTTCACGGTTATGCGGGATAGCGGACATATTTCTCGAGTCGACTCTCGGCTCGACTAGGAGCACGCATCGGACGTGCGTACGCTCGATCCGTATGCTCGTTCCCGACCCAGCTTCAAATTTCCGAATGCTTGAGCCATAGCAAGTTCCGTGTTTTCTCGGAGCAATGTCGTCCAGGGAGAGCTTCGGGTAAGTAGCCGAATGACCCGAAGCACGCTGGCAGTTTTCACGTGCTCGACTCGAAGCAGGGACTTCCTCGTGCTTGCCTCGAGAAAAATGCCGATTTTCCCGAAGCGCGCTCCGAGTTTTCCATCGTGCGACTCGAAGCAGTTGCTTCCTAAAGCATGCTTCGGGTATTTTCCAGTTTTACACGAAGCGCGCCCCGAGTTTTCACCTTCCCGACTCGAAGCAAGGCCCAAAACCGTGTCAACTTGCCGAACGCACGACCGAGTTCACGGTTACGCGGGATAGCGGACATATTTCTCGAGTCGACTCTCGGCTCGACTCGGAGCATGCATCGGACGTGTGTACGCTCGATCCGTATGCTCGTTCCCGACCCAGCTTCAAATTTCCGAATGCTAGAGCCGAAGCAAGTTCCGTGTTTTCTCGGAGCAATATCGTCCAGGGAGAGCTTCGGGTAAGTAGCCGAATGATACGAAGCACGCTGGCAGTTTTCACGTGCTCGACTCTAAGCAGGGACTTCCTCGTGCTTGCCTCGAGAAAAATGCCGATTTTCCCGAAGCGCGCTCCGAGTTTTCCATCGTACGACTCGAAGCAGCTGCTTCCAAATGCATGCTTCGGGTATTTGCCAGTTTTACACGAAGCGCGCCCCGAGTTTTCACCTTCCCGACTCGAAGCAAGGCCCAAAAGCGTGTCGACTTGGCGAACGCACGACCGAGTTCACGGTTATGCGGGATAGCGGACATATTTCTCGAGTCGACGCTCGGCTCGACTCGGAGCACGCATCAGACGTGCGTACGCTCGATCCGTATGCTCGTTCCCGACCTAGCTTCAAATTTCCGAATGCTCGAGCAAAAGCAAGTTCCGTGTTTTCTCGGAGCAATATCGTCCAGGGAGAGCTTCGGGTAAGTAGCCAAATGACCCGAAGCACGCTGGCAGTTTTCACGTGCTCGACTCGAAGAAGGGACTTCCTCGTGCTTGCCTCGAGAAAAATGCCGATTTTCCCGAAGCGCGCTCCGAGTTTTCCATCGTGCGACTCGAAGCAGCTGCTTCCTAATCATGCTTCGGGTGTTTTCCAGTTTTACACGAAGCGCGCCCCGAGTTTTCACCTTTCCGACTGGAAGCAAGGCCCAAAAGCGTGTCGACTTGCCGAACGCACGACCGAGTTCACGGTTATGCGGGATAGCGGACATATTTCTCGAGTCGACTCTCGGCTCGACTCGGAGCACGCATCGGACGTGCGTACGCTCGATCCGTATGCTCGTTCCCGACCCAGCTTCAAATTTCCGAATGCTCGAGCCGAAGCAATTTCCGTGTTTTCTCGGAGCAATATCGTCCAGGGAGAGCTTCGGGTAAGTAGCCGAATGACACGAAGCGCGCTGGCAGTTTTCACGTGCTCGACTCTAAGCAGGGACTTCCTCGTGCTTGCCTCGAGAAAAATGCCGATTTTCCCAAAGCGCGCTCCGAGTTTTCCATCGTGCGACTCGAAGCAGCTGCTTCCTAATCATGCTTCGGGTGTTTTCCAGTTTTACACGAAGCGCTCCCCGAGTTTTCACCTTCCCGACTCGAAGCAAGGCCCAAAAGCGTGTCGACTTGTCGAACGCACGACCGAGTTCATGGTTATGCGGGATAGCGGACATATTTCTCGAGTCGACTCTCGGTTCGACTCGGAGCACGCACTGGACGTGCGTACGCTCGATCCGTATGCTCGTTCCCGACCCAGCTTCAAATTTCCGAATGCTCGAGCCAAAGCAAGTTCCGTTTTTTCTCGGAGCAATATCGTCCAGGGAGAGCTTCGGGTAAGTAGCCGAATGACCCGAAGAACGCTGGCAGTTTTCACGTGCTTGACTCGAAGCAGGGACTTCCTCATGCTTGCCTCGAGAAAAATGCCGATTTTCCCGAAGCGCGCTGCGAGTTTTCCATCGTGCCACTCGAAGCAGCTGCTTCCAAATGCATGCTTCGGGTATTTTCCAGTTTTACACGAAGCGCGCCCCGAGTTTTCAGCTTCCCGACTCGAAGCAAGGATCAAAAGCGTGTCGACTTGGCGAACGCACGACCGAGTTCACGGTTATGCGGGATAGCGGACATATTTCTCGAGTCGACTCTCGGCTCGACTCGGAGCACGCATCGGACGTGCGTACGCTCGATCCGTATGCTTGTTCCCGACCCAGCTTCAAATTTCCGAATGCTCGAGCCAAAGCAAGTTCCGTATTTTCTCGTAGCAATATCGCCCAGGGAGAGCTTCGGGTAAGTAGCCGAATGACCCGAAGCACGCTGGCAGTTTTCACGTGCTTGACTCGAAGCAGGGACTTCCTCGTGCTTGCCTCGAGAAAAATGCCGATTTTCCCGAAGCGCGCTCCGAGTTTTCCATCGTGCGACTCGAAGCAGCTGCTTCCAAATGCATGCTTCGGGTATTTTCCAGTTTTACACGAAGCGCGCCCCGAGATTTCACCTTCCCGACTCGAAGCAAGGATCAAAAGCGTGTCGACTTGGCGAACGCACAACCGAGTTCACGGTTATGCGGGATAGCGGACATATTTCTCGAGTCGACTCTCGGCTCGACTCGGAGCACGCATCGGACGTGCGTACGCTCGATCCGTATGCTCGTTCCCGACCCAGCTTCAAATTTCCGAATGCTCGAGCCGAAGCAAGTTCCGTGTTTTCTCGGAGCAATATCGTCCAGGGAGAGCATCGGGTAAGTAGCCGAATGACCCGAAGCACGCTGGCAGTTTTCACGTGCTCGACTCGAAGAAGGGACTTCCTCGTGCTTGCCTCGAGAAAAATGCCGATTTTCCCTAAGCGCGTTCCTAGTTTTCCATCGTGCGACTCGAAGCAGCTGCTTCCAAATGCATGCTTCGGGTATTTTCCTGTTTTACACGAAGCGCGCCCCGAGTTTTCACCTTCCCGACTCAAAGCAAGGCCCAAAAGCGTGTCGACTTGCCGAACGCACGACCGAGTTCACGGTTATGCGGGATAGCGGACATATTTCTCGAGTCGACTCTCGGCTCGACTCGGAGCACGCATCGGACGTGCGTACGATCGATCCGTATGCTCGTTCCCGACCCAACTTCAAATTTTCGAATGCTCGAGCCAAAGCAAGTTCCGTGTTTTCTCGGAGCAATATCGTCCAGGGAGAGCTTCGGGTAAGTAGCCGAATGACCCGAAGCATGCTGGCAATTTTCACGTGCTCGTAGCAGGGACTTCCTCGTGCTTGCCTCGAGAAAAATGCCTATTTTCCCGAAGCGCGCTCCGAGTTTTCCATCGTGCGACTCGAAGCAGCTGCTTCCAAATGCATGCTTCGGGTATTTTCCAGTTTTACACGAAGCGCGCCCCGAGTTTTCACCTCCCGACTCGAAGCAAGGCCCAAAAGCGTGTCGACTTGCCGAACGCACGACCGAGTTCACGGTTATGCGGGATAGAGGACATATTTCTCGAGTCGACTCTCGGCTCGACTAGGAGCACGCATCGGACGTGCGTACGCTCGATCCGTATGCTTGTTCCCGACCCAGCTTCAAATTTCCAAATGCTCGAGCCATAGCAAGTTCCGTGTTTTCTCGGAGCACTATCGTCCAGGGAGAGCTTCGGGTAAGTAGCCGAATGACCCGAAGCACGCTGGCAGTTTTCACGTGCTAGACTCGAAGCAGGGACTTCCTCGACCTTGCCTCGAGAAAAATGCCGATTTTCCCGAAGCGCGCTCCGAGTTTTCCATCGTGCGACTCAAAGCAGCTCCTTCCAAATGCATGCTTCGGGTATTTTCCAGTTTTACACGAAGCGCGCCCCGAGTTTTCACCTTCCCGACTCGAAGCAAGGCCCAAAAGCGTGTCGACTTGGTGAACGCACGACCGAGTTCACAGTTATGCGGGATAGCAGACATATTTCTCGAGTCGACTCTCGGCTCGACTCGGAGCACGCATCGGACGTGCGTACGCTCGATCTGTATGCTCGTTCCCAACCCAGCTTCAAATTTCCGAATGCTCGAGCCGAAGCAAGTTCCGTGTTTTCTCGGAGTAATATCGTCCAGGGAGAGCTTCGGGTAAGTAGCCGAATGACACGAAACACGCTCGCAGTTTTCACGTGCTCGACTCTAAGCAGGGACTTCCTCGTGCTTGCCTCGAGAAAAATGCCGATTTTCCCGAAGCGCGCTCCGAGTTTTCCATCGTCCGACTCGAAGCAGCTGCTTCCTAATGCATGCTTCGGGTATTTTCCAGTTTTACACGAAGCGCGCCCCGAGTTTTCACCTTCCCGACTCGAAGCAAGGCCCAAAAGCGTGTCGACTTGGTGAACGCACGACCGAGTTCACGGTTATGCGGGATAGCAGACATATTTCTCGAGTCGACTCTCGGCTCGACTCGGAGCACGCATCGGACGTGCGTACGCTCGATCTGTATGCTCGTTCCCAACCCAGCTTCAAATTTCCAAATGCTCGAGCCGAAGCAAGTTCCGTGTTTTCTCGGAGCAATATCGTCCAGGGAGAGCTTCGGGTAAGTAGCCGAATGACACGAAACACGCTCGCAGTTTTCACGTGCTCGACTCTAAGCAGGGACTTCCTCGTGCTTGCCTCGAGAAAAATTCCGATTTTCCCGAAGCGCGCTCCGAGTTTTCCATCGTGCGACTCGAAGCAGCTGCTTCCAAATGCATGCTTCGGGTATTTGCCAGTTTTACACGAAGCGCGCCCCGAGTTTTCACCTTCCCGACTCGAAGCAAGGCCCAAAAGCGTGTCGACTTGGCGAACGCACGACCGAGTTCACGGTTATGCGGTTTAGCGGACATATTTCTCGAGTCGACTCTCGGCTCGACTCGGAGCACGCATCGGACGTGAGTACGCTCGATCCGTATGCTCGTCCCCGACCTAGCTTCAAATTTCCGAATGCTCGAGCCAAAGCAAGTTCCGTGTTTTCTCGGAGCAAAATCGTCCAGGGAGAGCTTCGGGTAAGTAGCCAAATGACCCGAAGCACGCTGGCAGTTTTCACGTGCTCGACTCGAAGCAGGGACTTCCTCGTGCTTGCCTCGAGAAAAATGCCGATTTTCCCGAAGCGCGCTCCGAGTTTTCCATCGTGCGACTCGAAGCAGCTGCTTCCAAATGCATGCTTCGGGTATTTTCCAGTTTTACACAAAGCGCGCCCCGAGTTTTCACTTTCCCGAATCGAAGCAAGGCCCAAAAGCGTGTCGACTTGGCGAACGCACGACCGAGTTCACGGTTATGCGGGATAGCGGCATATTTCTCGAGTCGACTCTCGGCTCGACTAGGAGCACGCATCGGACGTGCGTACGCTCGATCCATATGCTCGTTCCCTACCCAGCTTCAAATTTCCGAATGCTCGAGCCAAAGCAAGTTCCGTGTTTTCTCGAAGCAATGTCGTCCAGGGAGAGCTTCGGGTAAGTAGCCGAATGACCCGAAGCACGCTGGCAGTTTTCACGTGCTCGACTCGAAGTAGGGACTTCCTCGTGCTTGCCTCGGGAAAAATGCCAATTTTCCCGAAGCGCGCTCCGAGTTTTCCATCGTGCGACTCGAAGCAGCTCCTTCCAAATGCATGCTTCGGGTATTTTCCAGTTTTACACGAAGCGCGCCCCGAGTTTTCACCTTCCCGACTCGAAGCAAGGCCCAAAAGCGTGTCGACTTGGTGAACGCACGACCGAGTTCACGGTTATGCGGGATAGCAGACATATTTCTCGAGTCGACTCTCGGCTCGACTCGGAGCACGCATCGGACGTGCGTACGCTCGATCTGTATGCTCGTTCCCAACCCAGCTTCAAATTTCCAAATGCTCGAGCCGAAGCAAGTTCCGTGTTTTCTCGGAGCAATATCGTCCAGGGAGAGCTTCGGGTAAGTAGCCGAATGACACGAAACACGCTCGCAGTTTTCACGTGCTCGACTCTAAGCAGGGACTTCCTCGTGCTTGCCTCGAGAAAAATTCCGATTTCCCCGAAGCGCGCTCCGAGTTTTCCATCGTGCGACTCGAAGCAGCTGCTTCCAAATGCATGCTTCGGGTATTTGCCAGTTTTACACGAAGCGCGCCCCGAGTTTTCACCTTCCCGACTCGAAGCAAGGCCCAAAAGCGTGTCGACTTGGCGAACGCACGACCGAGTTCACGGTTATGCGGTTTAGCGGACATATTTCTCGAGTCGACTCTCGGCTCGACTCGGAGCACGCATCGGACGTGAGTACGCTCGATCCGTATACTCGTCCCCGACCCAGCTTCAAATTTCCGAATGCTCGAGCCAAAGCAAGTTCCGTGTTTTCTCGGAGCAAAATCGTCCAGGGAGAGCTTCGGGTAAGTAGCCAAATGACCCGAAGCACGCTGGCAGTTTTCACGTGCTCGACTCGAAGCAGGGACTTCCTCGTGCTTGCCTCGAGAAAAATGCCGATTTTCCCGAAGCGCGCTCCGAGTTTTCCATCGTGCGACTCGAAGCAGCTGCTTCCAAATGCATGCTTCGGGTATTTTCCAGTTTTACACGAAGCGCGCCCCGAGTTTTCACCTTCCCGAATCGAAGCAAGGCCCAAAAGCGTGTCGACTTGGCGAACGCACGACCGAGTTCACGGTTATGCGGGATAGCGGCATATTTCTCGAGTCGACTCTCGGCTCGACTCGGAGCACGCATCGGACGTGCGTACGCTCGATCCATATGCTCGTTCCCTACCCAGCTTCAAATTTCCGAATGCTCGAGCCAAAGCAAGTTCCGTGTTTTCTCGAAGCAATGTCGTCCAGGGAGAGCTTCGGGTAAGTAGCCGAATGACCCGAAGCACGCTGGCAGTTTTCACGTGCTCGACTCGAAGTAGGGACTTCCTCGTGCTTGCCTCGGGAAAAATGCCGATTTTCCCGAAGCGCGCTCCGAGTTTTCCATCGTGCGACTCGAAGCAGCTCCTTCCAAATTCATGCTTCGGGTATTTTCCAGTTTTACACGTAGCGCGCCCCGAGTTTTCACCTTCCCGACTCGAAGCCAGTCCCAAAAGCGTGTCGACTTGCCGAACGCACGACCGAGTTCACGGTTATGCGGTATAGCGGACATATTTCTCGAGTCGACTCTTGGCTCGACTCGGAGCACGCATCGGACGTGCGTACGATCGATCTGTATGCTTGTTCCCGACCCAACTTCAAATTTTCGAATGCTCGAGCTAAAGCAAGTTCCGTGTTTTCTCGGATCAATATCGTCCAGGGAGAGCTTCGGGTAAGTAGCCGAATGACCCGAAGCACGCTGGCAGTTTTCACGTGCTCGACTCGATGCAGGGACTTCCTCGTGCTTGCCTCGAGAAAAATGCCGATTTTCCCTAACTGCGCTCCTAGTTTTCCATCGTGCGACTCGAAGCAGCTGCTTCCAAATGCATGCTTCGGGTATTTTCCAGTTTTACACGAAGCGCGCCCCGAGTTTTCACCTTCCCGACTCGAAGCCAGTCCCAAAAGCGTGTCGACTTGCCGAACACACGACCGAGTTTACGGTTATGCGGTATAGCGGACATATTTCTCGAGTCGACTCTCGGCTCGACTCGGAGCACCCATCGGACGTGCGTACGATCGATCCGTATGCTCGTTCCCGACCCAACTTCAAATTTTTGAATGCTCGAGCCAAAGCAAGTTCCGTGTTTTCTCGGATCAATATCGTCTAGGGGGAGCTTCGGGTAAGTAGCCGAATGACCCGAAGCACGCTGGCAGTTTTCACGTGCTCGACTCGAAGCAGGGACTTCCTCGTGCTTGCCTCGAGAAAAATGCCGATTTTCCCTAAGTGCGCTCCTAGTTTTCCATCGTGCGACTCGAAGCAGCTGCTTCCAAATGCATGCTTCGGGTATTTTCCAGTTTTACACGTAGCGCGACCCGAGTTTTCACCTTCCTGACTCGAAGCCAGTCCCAAAAGCGTGTCGACTTGCCGAACGCACGACCGAGTTCGCGGTTATGCGGTATAGCGGACATATTTCTCGAGTCGACTCTCGGCTCGACTCGGAGCACGCATCGGACGTGCGTACGATCGATCCGTATGCTCGTTCCCGACCCACCTTCAAATTTTCGAATGCTCGAGCCAAAGCAAGTTCCGTGTTTTCTTGGATTAATATCGTCCAGGGAGAGCTTCCGGTAAGTAGTCGAATGACCCGAAGCACGCTGGCAGTTTTCACGTGCTCGACTCGAAGCAGGGACTTCCTCGTGCTTGCCTCGAGAAAAATGCCTATTTTCCCGTAGCGCGCTCTGAGTTTTCCATCGTGCAACTCGAAGCAGCTGCTTCCAAATGCATGCTTCGGGTATTTTCCAGTTTTACACGAAGCGCGCCCCGAGTTTTCACCTTCCCGACTCAAAGCAAGGCCCAAAAGCGTGTCAACTTGCCGAACGCTTGACCGAGTTCACGGTTATGCGGGATAGCGGACATATTTCTCGAGTCGACTCTCGGATCGACTAGGAGCACGCATCGGACGTGCGTACGCTCGATCCGTATGCTCGTTCCCGACCCAGCTTCAAATTTACGAATGCTCGTGCCAAAGCAAGTTCCGTGTTTTCTCAGAGCAATATCGTCCAGGGAGAGCTTTAGGTAAGTAGCCGAATGACCCGAAGCACTCTGGCAGTTTTCACGTGCTCGACTCGAAGCAGGGACTTCCTCGTGCTTGCCTCGAGAAAAATGCCGATTTTCCCTAAGCGCGCTCCTAGTTTTCCATCGTGCGACTCGAAGCAGCTACTTCCAAATGCATGCTTCGGTTATTTTCCAGTTTTACACGAAGCGCGCCCCGAGTTTTCACCTTCCCGACTCGAAGCAAGTCCCAAAAGCGTGTCGACTTGCCGAACGCACGACCGAGTTCACGGTTATGCGGTATAGCGGACATATTTCTCGAGTCGACTCTCGGCTCGACTTGGAGCACGCATCGGACGTGCGTACGATCGATCCGTATGCTCGTTCCCGACCCAACTTCAAATTTTCGAATGCTCGAGCCAAAGCAAGTTCCGTGTTTTCTCGGATCAATATCGTCCAGGGAGAGCTTCGGGTAAGTAGTCGAATGACCCGAAGCACACTGGCAGTTTTCACGTGCTCGACTCGAAGCAGGGACTTCCTCGTGCTTGCCTCGAGAAAAATGCCTATTTTCCCGTAGCGCGCTCTGAGTTTTCCATCGTGCGACTCGAAGCAGCTGCTTTCAAATGCATGCTTCGGGTATTTTCCTGTTTTACACGAAGCGCGCCCCGAGTTTTCACCTTCCCGACTCGAAGCAAGACCCAAAAGCGTGTCGACTTGCCGAACGCTTGACCGAGTTCACGGTTATGCGGGATAGCGGACATATTTCTCGAGTCGACTCTCGGCTCGACTAGGAGCATGCATCGGACGTGCGTACGCTCGATCCGTATGCTCGTTCCCGACCCAGCTTCAAATTTCCGAATGCTCGAGCCAAAGCAAGTTCCGTGTTTTCTCGGAGCAATATCGTCCAGGGAGAGCTTCGGGTAAGTAGCAGAATGACCCGAAGCACACTGGCAGTTTTCACGTGCTCGACTCGAAGCAGGGACTTCCTCGTGCTTGCCTCGAGAAAAATGCCGATTTTCCCGAAGCGCGCTCCGAGTTTTCCATCGTGCGACTCGAAGCAGCTCCTTCCAAATGCATGCTTCGGGTATTTTCCAGTTTTACACGAAGCGCGCCCCGAGTTTTCACCTTCCCGACTCAAAGCAAGGCCCAAAAGCGTGTCGACTTGGCGAACGCACGACCGAGTTCACGGTTATGCGGGATAGCGGACATATTTTTCGAGTCGACTCTCGGCTCGACTCGGAGCACGCATCGGACGTGCGTACGCTCGATCCGTATGCTCGTTCCCGACCCAGCTTCAAATTTCCGAATGCTCGATCCGAAGCAAGTTCCGTGTTTTCTCGGAGCAACAGGGAGAGCTTCGGGTAAGTAGCCGAATGACGCGAAGCACGCTGGCAGTTTTCACGTGCTCGACTCAAAGTAGGGACTTCCTCGTGCTTGCCTCGAGAAAAATGCCGATTTTCCCGAAGCGCGCTCTGAGTTTTCCATCGTGCGACTCGAAGCAGCTCCTTCCAAATGCATGCTTCGGGTATTTTCCAGTTTTACACGAAGCGCGCCCCGAGTTTTCACCTTCCCGACTCTAAGCAAGGCCCAAAAGCGTGTCGACTTGCCGAACGCACGACCGAGTTCACGGTTATGCAGGATAGCTGACATATTTCTCGAGTCGACTCTGGGCTCGACTCGGAGCACGCATCGGACGTGCGTATGCCCGATCCGTATGCTCGTTCCCGACCCAGCTTCAAATTTCCGAATGCTCGAGCCAAAGCAAGTTCCGTGTTTTCTCGTAGCAATATCGTCCAGGGAGAGCTTCGGGTAAGTAGCCAATGACACGAAGCACGCTGGCAGTTTTCACGTGCTCGACTCGAAGCAGGGACTTCCTCTTGCTTGCCTCGAGAAAAATGCCGATTTTCCCGAAGCACGCTCCGAGTTTTCCATCGTGCGACTCGAAGCAGCTGCTTCCAAATGCATGCTTCGGGTATTTTCCAGTTTTACACGAACCGCGCCCCGAGTTTTCACCTTCCCGACTCAAAGCAAGGCCCAAAAGCGGGTCGACTTGGCGAACGCACGACCGAGTTCACGGTTATGCGGGATAGCGGACATATTTCTCGAGTCGACTCTCGGCTCGACTTAGAGCACGCATCGGACGTGCGTACGCCCGATCCGTATGCTCGTTCCCGACCCAGCTTCAAATTTCCGAATGCTCGAGCCAAAGCAAGTTCCGTGTTTTCTCGGAGCAATACCGTCCAGGGAGAACTTCGGGTAAGTAGCCGAATGACCCGAAGCACGCTGGCAGTTTTCACGTGCTCGACTCGAAGTAGGGACTTCCTCGTGCTTGCCTTGAGAAAAATACCTATTTTTCCGAAGCGCGCTCCGAGTTTTCCATCGTGCGACTCGAAGCAACTGCTTCCAAATGCATGCTTTGGGTATTTTCTAGTTTTACACGAAGCGCGCCCCGAGTTTTCACCTTCCCGACTCGAAGCAAGGCCCAAAAGCGTGTCGACTTGGCGAACGCACGACCGAGTTCACGGTTATGCGGGACAGCGGACATATGTCTCGAGTCGACTCTCGACACGACTCGGAGCACGCATCGGACGTGCGTACGCTCGATATGTATGCTCGTTCCCGACCCAGCTTCAAATTTCGGAATGCTCGAGCCGAAGCAAGTTCCGTGTTTTCTCGAGCAATATCGTCCAGGGAGAGCTTCGGGTAAGTAGCCGAATGACCCGAAGCACGCTGGCAGTTTTCACGTGCTCTACTCGAAGCAGGGACTTCCTCGTGCTTGCCTCGAGAAAAATGCCTATTTTCCCGAAGCGTGCTCCGAGTTTTCCATCGTGCGACTCGAAGCAGCTGCTTCCAAATGCATGCTTCGGGTATTTTCCAGTTTTACACGAAGCGTGCCCCAAGTTTTCACCTTCCCGACTCGAAGCAAGGACCAAAAGCATGTCGACTTGGCGAACGCACGACCGAGATCACGGTTATGCGGGATAGCGGACATATTTCTCGAGTCGACTTTCGGCTCGACTCGGAGCACGAATCG
>CM060906.1:127868056-127870556 GCA_030737815.1 Allium fistulosum
GCACGCATCGGACGTGCGTACGCTGGATCCGTATGCTCTTTCCCGACCCAGCTTCAAATTTCCGAATGCTCGAGCCGAAGCAAGTTCCGTGTTTTCTCGGAGCAATATCGTCCAGGGAGAGCTTCGGGTAAGTAGACGAATGACCCGAAGCACGCTGGCAGTTTTCACGTGCTCGACTCGAAGCAGGGACTTCCTCGTGCTTGCCTCGAGAAAAATGCCGATTTTCCCGAAGCGCGCTCCGAGTTTTCCATCGTGCGACTCGAAGCAGCTGCTTCCAAATGCATGCTTCGGGTATTTTCCAGTTTTATACGAAGCGCGCCCTGAGTTTTCACCTTCCCGACTCGAAGCAAGGCCCAAAAGCATGTCGACTTGCCGAACGCACGACCGAGTTCACGGTTATGCGGGATAGCGGACATATTTCTCGAGTCGACTCTCGGCTCGACTCGGAGCACGCACCGGACGTGCGTACGCTCGATCCGTATGCTCGTTCCCGACCCAGCTTCAAATTTCCGAATGCTCGAGCCAAAGCAAGTTCCGTGTTTTCTCGGAGCAATATCGTCTAGCGAGAGCTTCGGGTAAGTAGCCGAATGACCCGAAGCACGCTGGCAGTTTTCGCGTGCTCGACTCGAAGCAGGGACTTCCTCGTGCTTGCCTCGAGAAAAATGCTTATTTTCCCGAAGCGCGCTCCGAGTTTCGCATCGCGCGACTCGAAGCAGCTGCTTCCAAATGCATGCTTTGGGTATTTTCCAGTTTTACATGAAGCACGCCTCAAGTTTTCACCTTCCCGACTCGAAGCAAGGCCCAAAAGCGTGTCGACTTGCTGAACGCACGACCGAGTTCACGGTTATGCGGGTTAGCGGACATAATTCTCGAGTCGACTCTCGGCTCGACTCGGAGCATGCATCGGAAGTGCGTACGCCCGATCCGTATGTTCGTTCCCGACCCAGCTTCAAATTTCCGAATGCTCGAGCAAAAGCAAGTTCCGTGTTTTCTCGGAGCAATATCGTCCAGGGAGAGCTTCGGGTAAGTAGCCGAATGACCCGAAGCACTGGCAGTTTTCACGTGCTCGACTCGAAGCAGGGACTTCCTCGTGCTTGCCTCGAGAAAAATGCCGATTTTCCCGAAGCGCGCACCTAGTTTTCCATCATGCGACTCGAAGCAGCTGCTTCCAAATGCATGCTTCGGGTATTTTCCAGTTTTACACGAAGCGCGCCCCGAGTTTTCACCTTCCCGACTCAAAGCAAGGCCCAAAAGCGTGTCGACTTGGCGAACGCACGACCGAGTTCACGGTTATGCGGGATAGCAGACATATTTCTCGAGTCGACTTTCGGCTCGACTCGGAGCAAGAATCGGACGTGCGTACGCTCGATCTGTATGCCCGTTTCCGACCCAGCTTCAAATTTCCGAATGCTCGAGCCAAAGCAAGTTCCGTGTTTTCTCGGAGCAATATCGTCCAGGGAGAGCTCCGGGTAAGTAGCCGAATGACCCGAAGCACGCTGGCAGTTTACACGTGCTCGACTCGAAGCAGGGACTTCCTCGGGCTTGCCTCGAGAAAAATGCCGATTTTCCCGAAGCGCGCTCCTAGTTTTCGATCATGCGACTCGAAGCAGCTTCTTCCAAATGCATGCTTCGGGTATTTGCCAGTTTGACCCGAAGCGCACCCCGAGTTTTCAACTTCCTGACTCGAAGCAAGGCCTTCGTCGGGCGTTAAGTTGCGCTCCGACCTCTATGCGGCCATCCCCTAAACATCGGGCCGGACCGGGGCGAGCGTCTTGCTACTGCCAACTCGAGTGGTTCCCAAAGGCGTGTCGATTTTCCGGGCGCACGACCGATTGCACTGTCAAACTTATTTCTCAAGTCGACTTTAGGCTCGGCTCGAACCACGCTACAAATATTCATATGCTCGATCAAATGCCTGTGTCAAACTTTCGCATGCCAGACCCAGGGCAAGCTTCAAAATTTCGACTTACTCCACGACCTGAAGAGACCTTCCCAGTTGTCACATGATCGACACGGAGAAAGATCGTACAACTTCAAACCCCGAGTGGATACCGACCGAATCTATTTCTGCATCGTACTGATTTGCCGAACGTTCGCTTGACCAAGGGAACGATTTGGAAAAAATGCTCTTCCACTCGGATCTTGCTATGATTATATTAACGCGGTCTTCTTTCGGATGAACCAATCGGTGGCCACCAACCACGGACAAATCTTTTTCTCGAGTCAACTTTGCCGCTCGACTCGGAGCATGCTTCAAATGCAAGTATGCTCGATCCTGAGCCAGCTTCGAACTTCCACATGCACGACCCGAAGCAAGGTCCGGGATTTCACACCCTTGACTTGGAGCATGGTCGTCCACGGTCTGGCTTCGAATATGCAAAATCATGACGCGTAGCCAGCCAACTCAATCTATTTTTCCATTGTATCGACTTTTGTAATGTCCCCTCGACGGCGAGCACGGTACGGGCAAGTCGAAGCTCCGTCGAAGCTTATATCTTCT
>CM060906.1:127880556-127883056 GCA_030737815.1 Allium fistulosum
CGGGCTTGCCTCGAGAAAATTGCCGATTTTCCCGAAGCGCGCTCCGAGTTTTCCATCGTGCGACTCAAAGCAGCTGCTTCCAAATGCATGCTTCGGGTATTTGCCAGTTTTACCCGAAGCGCGCCCCGAGTTTTCACCTTCCCGACTCGAAGCAAGGCCCAAAAGCGTGTCGACTTGGCGAACGCACGACCGAGTTCACGGTTATGCGGGATAGCAGACATATTTCTCGAGTCGACTCTCGGCTCGACTCGGAGCACGCATCGGACGTGCGTACTCTCAATCCGTATGCTCGTTCCCGACCCAGCTTCAAATTTCCGAATGATCGAGCCGAAGCAAGTTCCGTGTTTTCTCGGAGCAATATCGTCCAGGGAGAGCTTCGGGTAAGAAGCCGAATGACCCGAAGCACGCCGGCAGTTTTCTCGTGCTCGACTCGAAGCAGGGACTTCCTCGTGCTTGCCTCGAGAAAAATGCCGATTTTCCCGAAGCGCGATCCGAGTTTTCCATCGTGCGACTCGAAGCAGCTGCTTCCAAATGCATGCTTCGGGTATTTTCCAGTTTTACACGAATCGCGCCCCGAGTTTTCACCTTCCCGACTCGAAGCAAGGCCCAAAAGCGTGTCGACTTGCCGAACGCACGACCGAGTTCACGGTTATGCGGGATAGCGGACATATTTCTCGAGTCGACTCTCGGCTCGACTCGTAGCACGCATCGGACGTGCATACGTTCGATCCGTATGCTCGTTCCCGACCCAGCTTCAAATTTCCGAATGCTCGAGTCAAAGCAAGTTCCGTGTTTTCTCGAAGCAATATCGTCCACGGAGAGCTCCGGGTAAGTAGCCGAATGACCCGAAGCACGCTGGCAGTTTTCACGTGCTCGACTCGAAGCAGGAATTTCCTCGTGCTTGCCTCGAGAAAAATGCCTATTTTCCCGAAGCGCGCTCCGAGTTTTCCATCGTGCGACTCGAAGCAGCTGCTTCCAAATGCATGCTTCGGGTATTTTCCAGTTTTACACGAAGCGCGCCCTGAGTTTTCACCTTCCCGACTCGAAGCAAGGCCCAAAAGAGTGTCGACTTGGCGAACGCACGACTGAGTTAACGGTTATGTGGGACAGCGGACATATTTCTCGAGTCGACTCTCGGCTTGATTCGGAGCACGCACTGAACATGCGTACGCCCGATCCGTATGCTCGTTCCCGACCCAGCTTCAAATTTCCGAATGCTCGAGCCAAAGCAAGTTCCGTGTTTTCACGGAGCAATATCATCCAGGGAGAGCTTCGGGTAAGTAGCCGAATGACCCGAAGCACGCTGGCAGTTTTCACGTGCTCGACTCGAAGCAGGGACTTCCTCGTGCTTGCCTTGAGAAAAATGCCGATTTTCCCGAAGCGCGCTCCGAGTTTTCCATCGTGCGACTCAAAGCAGCTGCTTCCAAATGCATGCTTCGGGTATTTTCCAGTTTTACACGAAGCGCGCCCCGAGTTTTCACCTTCCCGACTCGAAGCAAGGCCCAAAGGCGTGTCGACTTGATGAACGCACGATCGAGTTCACGGTTATGCGGGATAGCGGACATATTTCTCGAGTCGACTTTCGGCTCGACTCGGAGCATGAATCGGACGTGCGTACGCTCGATCCGTATGCTCGTTTCCGACCCAGCTTCAAATTTCCGAATGCTCGAGCCAAAGCAAGTTCCGTGTTTTCTCGGAGCAATATCGTCCAGGGAGAGCTCCGGGTAAGTAGCAGAATGACCCGAAGCACGCTGGCAGTTTTCACGTGCTCGACTCGAAGCAGGGACTTCCTCGGGCTTGCCTTGAGAAAAATGCCGATTTTCCCGAAGCGCGCTCCGAGTTTTCGATCGTGCGACTCGAAGCATCTTCTTCCAAATGCATGCTTCGGGTATTTTCCAGTTTGACCCGAAGCACTCCCCGAGTTTTCACCTTCCCGACTCGAAGCAAGGCCTTCGTCGGGCGTTAATTTGCGCTCCGACCTCTATGCGGCCATCCCCTAAACATCGGGCCGGACCGGGGCGAGTGTCGTGCTATTGCCAACTCGAGCGGTTCCCAAAAGCGTGTCGATTTTCCGGGCGCACGACCGATTGCACTGTCAAACATATTTCTCAAGTCGACTTTAGGCTCAGCTCGAACCACGCTACAAATATTCATATGCTCGATCAAATGCCTGTGTCAAACTTTCGCATGCCAGACCCTGGGCAAGCTTCAAAATTTCGACTTACTCCACGACCTGAAGAGACCTTCCCAATTGTCACATGATCGACTCGGAGCAAGATCGTACAACTTCAAACCCCGAGTGGATACCGACTGAATCTATTTCTGCATCATACTGATTTGCCGAACGTTCGCTGACCAAGGGAACAATTTGAAAAAAATGCTCTTCCACTCGGATCTTGCTATGATTATATTAACGCGGTCATCTTTCGGATGAACCAATCGGTGGCCACCAACCACGGACAAATCTTTTTGTCGAGTCAACTTTGCCTCTCGACTCGGA
>CM060906.1:127890556-127893056 GCA_030737815.1 Allium fistulosum
TTTCACCGGGCATCGAACATCACACTCGGTGCCTATTCCGTGTACGTGGCACCACAATCATTTGCCATGTCGCATCAATCCGTGCAACTACCTCACCCCAATATAGGAATTTTTAAAATCTAGCCTAATATGACCTCTGTAGTCCAAAGTGTCTCTGCTATGTAGGAAAATCCGGGCATACAGAATTCTCGGGTCAAAATGCAGACCGACTCGAAGCGAGCCCCGAGATTTTCCATGTCGGACTCGGAGCGCCCATATCACTAGGCAAGTAGTGGGAAACTAGCAATATGACTCGAAGCACACTAGAAGTTTTCACACGCTCGACTCGAAGCAGGGACATCCGAGTTTTTACAAGCTCGACACGAAGCCAATTAGGCCAATTGAATACTTTGGGTAAATGACGCACTGACTCGAAGCATGCCAGCAGTTTTCTCGTGCTCGACTCGAAGCAGGTACTTCCTCGGGCTTGCTTGGGGAAAGTTGCCGAATGACCCGAAGCGCGCTTCGAGTTTTCTTCCGAGCAACTCCAAGCAGCAACATCCAAGTGCATGTTTGGGCATTTACCATAGTGACCTGAAGCGCCCCCCGAGTTTCCACATGACCGACTCGAAGCAAGGCCTACGTCGGGCGTTAAGTTGCGCTCCGACCCCGATGCGGCCTTCCCCTAAACATCGGGCCGGACCGGGGCGAGCACCGGGTAACTCGAGCGGTTCCCAAAAGCGTGTCGATTTGCCGAACGCACTACCTAGTGCACGGTTATGGAGGATAGCAGACATTCTTCTCGCCTCGGAGCACGCATCGGACGTGCGTACGCTCGATCCGTATGCTCGTTCCCGACCCAGCTTCAAATTTTCGAATGCTCGAGCCAAAGCAAGTTCCGTGTTTTCTCAGAGCAATATCGTCCAGGGAGAGCTTCAGGTAAGTAGCCGAATGACCCGAAGCACGCTGGCAGTTTTCACGTGCTCGACTCGAAGCAGGGACTTCCTCGGGCTTGCCTCGAGAAAAATGCCGATTTTCCCGTAGCGCGCTCCGAGTTTTCCATCATGCGACTCAAAGCAGCTGCTTCCAAATGCATGCTTCGGGTATTTGCCAGTTTTACCCGAAGCGCGCCCCGAGTTTTCACCTTCCCGACTCGAAGCAAGGCCCAAAAGCGTGTCGACTTGGCGAACGCATGACCGAGTTCACGGTTATGCGGGATAGCGGACATATTTCTCGAGTCGACTCTCGGCTCGACTCGGAGCACGCATCAGACGTGAGTACGCTCGATCCATATGCTCGTTCCCGACCCAGCTTCAAATTTCCGAATGCTCGAGCCAAAGAAAGTTCCGTGTTTTCTCGGAGCAATATCGTCCAGGGAGAGCTTAGGGTAAGTAGCCGAATGACCCGAAGCACGCTGGCAGTTTTCACGTGCTCGACTCGAAGCAGGGACTTCCTCGTGCTTGCCTCGAGAAAAATGCCGATTTTCCCGAAGAGCGCTCCGAGTTTTCCATCGTGCGACTCGAAGCAGCTGCTTCCAAATGCATGCTTCGGGTATTTTCCAGTTTTACACGAAGCGAGCTCCGAGTTTTCACCTTCCCGACTCGAAGCAAGGCCCAAAAGCGTGTCGACTTGGCGAACGCACGACCGAGTTCACGATTATGCGGGATAGCGGACATATTTCTCGAGTCGACTCTCGGCTCGACTCGGAGCACGCATCGGACGTGCGTACGCTGGATCCGTATGCTCGTTCCCGACCCAGCTTCAAATTTCCGAATGCTCGAGCCGAAGCAAGTTCTGTGTTTTCTCGGAGCAATATCGTCCATGGAGAGCTTCGGGTAAGTAGACAAATGACCCGAAGCACGCTGGCAGTTTTCACGTGCTCGACTCGAAGCAGGGACTTCCTCGTGCTTGCCTCGAGAAAAATGCCGATTTTCCCGAAGCGCGCTCCGAGTTTTCCATCGTGCGACTCGAAGCAGCTGCTTCCAAATGCATGCTTCGGGTATTTTCCAGTTTTATACGAAGCGCGCCCCGAGTTTTCACCTTCCCGACTCGAAGCAAGGCCCAAAATCGTGTCGACTTGCCGAACGCACGACCGAGTTCACGGTTATGCGGGATAGCGGACATATTTCTCGAGTCGACTCTCGGCTCGACTCGGAGCACGCACCGGACGTGCGTACGCTCGATCCGTATGCTCGTTCCCGACCCAGCTTCAAATTTCCGAATGCTCGAGCCAAAGCAAGTTCCGTGTTTTCTTGGAGCAATATCGTCTAGCGAGAGCTTCGGGTAAGTAGCCGAATGAACCGAAGCACGCTGGCAGTTTTCGCGTGCTCGACTCGAAGCAGGGACTTCCTCGTGCTTGCCTCGAGAAAAATGCTTATTTTCCCGAAGCGCGCTCCGAGTTTTCCATCGCGCGACTCGAAGCAGCTGCTTCCAAATGCATGCTTCGGGTATTTTCCAGTTTTACACAAAGCGCGCCTCAAGTTTTCACCTTCCCGACTCGAAGCAAGGCCCAAAAGCGTGT
>CM060906.1:127898056-127900556 GCA_030737815.1 Allium fistulosum
AAAATGCCGATTTTCCCAAAGCGCGCTCCGAGTTTTCCATCGTGCGACTCGAAGCAGCTGCTTCCAAATGCATGCTTCGGGTATTTTCCAGTTTTACACGAAGCGCGCCCCGAGTTTTCACCTTCCTGACTCGAAGCAAGGCCCAAAAGCGTGTCGACTTGCAAACGCACGACCGAGTTCACGGTTATGCAGGATAGCGGACATATTTCTCGAGTCGACTCTCGGCTTGACTCGGAGCACGCATCGGACGTGCGTAAGCTCGATCCGTATGCTCGTTCCCGACCCAGCTTCAAATTTCTGAATGCTCGAGCCGAAGCAAGTTCCATGTTTTCTCGGAGCAATATCGTCTAGGGAGAGCTTCGGGTAAGTAGCCGAATGACCCGAAGCACGCTGGCAGTTTTCACGTGCTCGACTCGAAGCATGGACTTCCTCGTGCTTGCCTCGAGAAAAATGCCGATTTTCCCGAAGCGCGCTCCGAGTTTTCCATCGTGCAACTCGAAGCAGCTGCTTCCAAATGCATGCTTCGGGTATTTTCCAGTTTTACACGAAGCGCGACCCGAGTTTTCACCTTCCCGACTCGAAGCAAGGCCCAAAAGCGTGTCGACTTGGCGAACGCACGACCGAGTTCATGGTTATGCGGATAGCGGAAATATTTCTCGAGTCGACTCTCGGCTCACCTCGGAGCACACATCGGACGTGCGTACGCTCGATCCGTATGCTCTTTCCCGACCCCACTTCAAATTTCCGAATGTTCGAGCCGAAGCAAGTTCCGTGTTTTCTCGGAGCAATATCATCCAGGGAGAGCTTCAGGTAAGTAGCCGAATGACCCGAAGCACGCTGGCAGTTTTCACGTTCTCGACTCGAAGCAGGGACTTCCACGTGCTTGCCTCGAGAAAAATGCCTATTTTCCCGAAGCACGCACCGAGTTTTCCATCGTGCGACTCGAAGCAGCTGCTTCCAAATGCATGCTACGGGTGTTTTCCAGTTTTACACGAAGCGCGCCCCGAGTTTTCATCTTCCCGACTCGAAGCAAGGCCCAAAAGCTTGTCGACTTGCCGAACGCACGACCGAGTTCACGGTTATGCGGGATAGCGGACATATTTCTCGAGTCGACTCTCGGCTCGACTCGGAGCACGCATCGGACGTGCGTACGCTCGATCCGTATGCTCGTTCCCGACCCAGCTTCAAATTTCCGAATGCTCGGGCCGAAGCAAGTTCCGTGTTTTCTCGGAGCAATATCGTCCAGGGAGAGCTTCGGGTAAGTAGCCGAATGACCCGAAGCACGCTGGCACTTTTCACGTGCTCGACTCGAAGCAGGGACTTCCTCGTGCTTGCCTCGAGAAAAATGCCGATTTTCCCGAAGCGCGCTCCGAGTTTCCCATCGTGCGACTCGAAGCAGCAGCTTCCAAATGCATGCTTCGGGTATTTTCCAGTTTTACACGAAGCACGCCCCGAGTTTTCACCTTCCCGACTCGAAGCAAGGCCCAAAAGAGTGTCGACTTGCCGAACGCATGACCGAGTTCACGGTTATGCGGGATAGCGGACATATTTCTCGAGTCGACTCTCGGCTCGACTTGGAGCACGCATCGGACGTGCGTACGCTCGATCTATATGCTCGTTCCCGACCCAGCTTCAAATTTTTGAATGCTCGAGCCAAAGCAAGTTCCGTGTTTTCTCGGAGCAATATCGTCCATGGAGAGCTTCGGGTAAGTAGCCGAATGACCCGAAGCACGCTGGCAGTTTTCACGTGCTCGACTCGAAGCAGGGACTTCCTCGGGCTTGCCTCGAGAAAAATGCCGATTTTCCCGAAGCGCGCTCCGAGTTTTCCATCGTGCGACTCGAAGCAGCTGCTTCCAAATGCATGCTTCGGGTATTTTCCAGTTTTACACGAAGCGCGCCCCGAGTTTTCACCTTCCTGACTCGAAGCAAGGCCTAAAAGTGTGTCGACATGGCGAACGCACGACCTAGTTCATGGTTATGCGGGATAGCGGACATATTTCTCGAGTCGACTCTCGGCTCAACTCGGAGCACGCATCGGACGTGCGTACGCCCGATCCGTTTGCTCGTTCCCGACCCAGCTTCAAATTTCCGAATGCTCGAGCCAAAGCAAGTTTCGTGTTTTCTCGGAGCATTATCGTCCAGGGAGAGCTTCGGGTAAGTAGCCGAATGACCCGAAGCACGCTGGCAGTTTTCACGTGCTCGACTCGAAGCAGGGACTTCCTCGTGCTTGCCTCGAGAAAAATGCCGATTTTCCCGAAGCGCGCTCCGAGTTTTCCATCGTGCGACTCGAAGCAGCTGCTTCCAAATGCATGCTTCGGGTATTTTCCAGTTTTACACGAAGCGCGCCCCGAGTTTTCACCTTCCCGACTCGAAGCAAGGCCCAAAAGCGTGTCGACTTGGCGAACGCACGACCGAGTTCACGGTTATGCGGGATAGCAGACATATTTCTCGATTCGACTTTCGGCTCGACTCGGAGCACGAATCGGACATGCGTACGCTC
>CM060906.1:127910556-127923056 GCA_030737815.1 Allium fistulosum
AGTTCACGGTTATGCGGGATAGCGGACATATTTCTCGAGTCGACTCTCGGCTCGACTCGGAGCACGCATCGGACGTGCGTACGCTCGATCCGTATGCTCGTTTCCGACCCGGCTTCAAATTTCCGAATGCTCGGGCCAAAGCAAGTTCCGTGTTTTCTCGGAGCAATATCGTCCAGGGAGAGCTTCGGGTAAGTAGTCGAATGACCCGAAGCACGCTGGCAGTTTTCACATGCTCGACTCGAAGCAGGGACTTCCTCGTGCTAGCCTCGAGAAAAATGCCTATTTTCCCGAAGCGCGCTCCGAGTTTTCCATCGGGCGACTCGAAGCAGCTGCTTCCAAATGCATGCTTCGGGTATTTTCCAGTTTTACACGAATCGCGCCCCGAGTTTTCACCTTCCCGACTCGAAGCAAGGCCCAAAGCGTGTCGACTTGCCGAACGCACGACCGAGTTCACGGGTATGCGGGATAGCGGACATATTTCTCGAGTCGACTCTCGGCTCGACTCGGAGCACGCGTCGGACGTGCGTACGCCCGATCCGTATGCTCGTTCCCGACCCAGCTTCAAATTTCCGAATGCTCGAGCCAAAGCAAGTTCCGTGTTTTCTCGGAGCAATATCGTCCAGGGAGAGCTTCGGGTAAGTAGCCGAATGACCCGAAGCACGCTGGCAGTTTTCACGTGCTCGACTCGAAGGAGGGACTTCCTTGTGCTTGCCTCGAGAAAAATGCCGATTTTCCCGAAGCGCGCTCCAAGTTTTCCATCGTGCGACTCGAAGTAGCTGCTTCCAAATGCATGCTTCAGGTATTTTCCAGTTTTACACGAAGCGCGCCCCGAGTTTTCACCTTCCCGACTCGAAGCAAGGCCAAAAAGCGTGTCGACTTGGCGAACGCACGACCGAGTTCACGGTTATGCGGGAGAGCGGACATATTTCTTAAGTCAACTCTCGGCTCAACTCGGAGCACGCAACGGACGTGCGTACACCCGATCCGTATGCTAGTTCCCGACCCAGCTTGAAATTTCCGAATGCTCGAGCCAAAGACAGTTCCATGTTTTCTCGGAGCAATATCGTCAAGGGAGAGCTTCGGGTAAGTAGCCGAATGACCCGAAGCACGCTGGCAGTTTTCACGTGCTCAACTCGAAGCAGGGACTTCCTCGTGCTTGCCTCGAGAAAAATTCCTATTTTCCCGAAGCGCGCTCCGAGTTTTCCATCGTGCGACTCGAAGCAGCTTCTTCCGAATGCATGCTTCGGTTATTTTCCAGTTTTACACGAAGCGCGCCCCGAGTTTTCACCTTCCCGACTCGAAGCAAGGCCCAAAAGCGTGTCGACTTGGCGAACGCAAGACCGAGTTCACGGTTATGCGGGATAGCGGACATATTTCTTGAGTCGACTCTCGGCTCGACTCGGAGCACGCATCGGACGTGCGTACGCTCGATCCGTATGCTCGTTACCGACCCAGCTTCAAATTTCCGAATGCTCATGCCAAAGCAAGTTCCGTATTTTCTCGGAGCAATATCGTCCAGGGAGAGCTTCGGGTAAGTAGCCGAATGACCCGAAGCACGCTGGCAGTTTTCACGTGCTCGACTCGAAGCAGGGACTTCCTCGTGCTTGCCTCGAGAAAAATTCCTATTTTCCCGAAGCGCGCTCCGAGTTTTCCATCGTGCGACTCGAAGCAGCTGCTTCCAAATGCATGCTTCGGGTATTTTCCAGTTTTACACAAAGCGCGCCCCGAGTTTTCACCTTCCCGACTCGAAGCAAGGCCAAAAAGCGTGTAGTCTTGCCGAACGCACGACCGAGTTCACGGTTATGCGGGATAGCGGACATATTTCACGAGTCGACTCTCGGCTCGACTCGGAGCATGCATCGGACGTGCGTACACACGATCCGTATGCTCGTTCCCGACCCAGCTTCAAATTTCCGAATGCTCGAGCCGAAGCAAGTTCCGTGTTTTCTCGGAGCAATATCGTCCAGGGAGAGCTTCGGGTAAGTAGCCGAATGACCCGAAGCACGCTGGCAGTTTTCACGTGCTCGACTCGAAGCAGGGACTTCCTCGTGCTTGCCTCGAGAAAAATGCCGATTTTCCCGAAGCGCGCTCCGAGTTTTCCATCGTGCGACTCGAAGCAGCTGCTTCCAAATGCATTCTTCGGGTATTTTCCAGTTTTATACGAAGCGCGCCCCGAGTTTTCACTTTCCCGACTCGAAGCAAGGCCCAAAAGTGTGTCGACTTGCCGAACGCACAACCGAGTTTACGGTTATGCGGGATAGCGGACATATTTCTCGAGTCGACTCTAGGCTCGACTCGGAGCATGCATCGGACGTGCGTACGCTCGATCCGTATGCTCGTTCCCGACCCAGCTTCAAATTTCCGAATGCTCGAGCCAAAGCAAGTTCCGTGTTTTCTCGGAGCAATATCGTCCAGGGAGAGCTTCGGGTAAGTAGCCGAATGACCCGAAGCACGCTGGCAGTTTTCACATGCTCGACTCGAAGCAGGGACTTCCTCATGCTTGCCTCGAGAAAAATGCCTATTTTCACGAAGCGCGCTCCGAGTTTTCCATCGTGCGACTCGAAGCAGCTGCTTCCAAATGAATGCTTCGGGTATTTTCCAGTTTTACACGAAGCGCGCCCCGAGTTTTCACCTTCCCGACTCGAAGCAAGGCCCAAAAGCGTGTCGACTTGCCGAACGCACGACCGAGTTCACGGTTATGCGGGATAGCGGACATATTTCTCGAGTCGACTCTCGGCTCGACTCGGAGCACGCATCGGACGTGCATACGCCCGATCCGTATGCTCGTTCCCGACCCAGCTTCAAATTTCCGAATGCTCGAGCCAAAGCAAGTTCCGTGTTTTCTCGGAGCAATATCGTCCAGGGAGAGCTTCGGGTAAGTAGCCGAATGACCAGAAGCACACTGGCAGTTTTCACGTGCTCGACTCGAAGCAGGGACTTCCTCGTGCTTGCCTCGAGAAAAATGCCGATTTTCCCGAAGCGCGCTCTGAGTTTTCCATCGTGCGACTCGATGCAACTGCTTCCAAATGCATGCTTCAGGTATTTTCTAGTTTTACACAAAGCGCGCCCCGAGTTTTCACCTTCCCGACTCGAAGCAAGGCCCAAAAGCGTGTCGACTTGGCGAACGCATGACCGAGTTCACGGTTATGCGGGATAGCGGACATATTTCTCGAGTCGACTCTTGGCTCGACTCGGAGCATGCATCGAACGTGCATACGCACGATCCGTATGCTCGTTCCCGACCCAGCTTCAAATTTCCGAATGCTCGAGCCGAAGCAAGTTCCGTGTTTTCTCGGAGCAATATCGTCCAGGGAGAGCTTCGGGTAAGTAACCGAATGACCCGAAGCACGCTGGCAGTTTTCACGTGCTCGACTCGAAGCAAGGACTTCCTTGTGCTTGCCTCGAGAAAAATGCCGATTTTCCCGAAGCGCGCTCCGAGTTTTCCATCGTGCGACTCGAAGCAGCTGCTTCCAAATGCATGCTTCGGGTATTTTCCAGTTTTACACGAAGCGCGGCCCGAGTTTTCACCTTCCCGACTCGAAGCAAGGCCCAAAAGTGTGTCGACTTACCGAACGCACAACCGAGTTTACGGTTATGCGGGATAGTGGTCATATTTCTCGAGTCGACTCTCGGCTCGACTCGGAGCACGCATCGGATGTGCGTACGCTCGATCCGTATGCTCGTTCCCGACCCAGCTTCAAATTTCCGAATGCTCGAGCCAAAGCAAGTTCCGTGTTTTCTCGGAGCAATATCGTCCAGGGAGAGCTTCGGGTAAGTAGCCGAATGACCCGAAGCACGCTGGCAGTTTTCACATGCTCGACTCGAAGCAGGGACGTCCTCGTGCTTGCCTCGAGAAAAATGCCTATTTTCACGAAGCGCGCTCCAAGTTTTCCATCGTGCGACTCGAAGCACCTGCTTCCAAATGAATGCTTCAGGTATTTTCCAGTTTTACACGAAGCGCGACCCGAGTTTTCACCTTCCCGACTCGAAGCAAGGCCCAAAAGCGTGTCGACTTGCCGAACGCACGACCGAGTTCACGGTTATGCGGGATATCAGACATATTTCTCGAGTCGACTATCGGCTCGACTCGGAGCACGCATCGGACGTGCGTACGCCCGATCCGTATGCTCGTTCCCGACCCAGCTTCAAATTTCCGAATGCTCGAGCCAAAGCAAGTTCCGTGTTTTCTCGGAGCAATATCGTCCAGGGAGAGCTTCGGGTAAGTAGCCGAATGACCCGAAGCACGCTGGCAGTTTTCACGTGCTCGACTCGAAGCAGGGACTTCCTCGTGCTTGCCTCGAGAAAAATGCCGATTTTCCCGAAGCGCGCTCCGAGATTTCCATCGTGCAACTCGAAGCAGCTGCTTCCAAATGCATGCTTCGTGTATTTTCCAGTTTTACACGAAGCGCGCCCCGAGTTTTCACCTTCCCGACTCGAAGCAAGGCCCAAAAGCGTGTCGACTTGGCGAACGCACGACCGAGTTCACGGTTATGCGGGATAGCGGACATATTTCTTGAGTCGACTCTCGGCTCGACTGGGAGCACGCATCGGACGTGCGTACGCTCGATCCGTATGCTCATTCCCGACCCAGCTTCAAATTTCCGAATGCTCGAGCCGAAGCAAGTTCCATGTTTTCTCGGAGCAATATCGTCCAGGGAGAGCTTCGTGTAAGTAGCCAAATTACTCGAAGCACGCTGGCAGTTTTCACGTGCTCGACTCGAAGCAGGGACTTCCTCGTGCTTGCCTCGAGAAAAATGCCGATTTTCCCGAAGCGCGCTCCGAGTTTTCCATCGTGCGACTCGAAGCAGCTGCTACCAAATGCTTGCTTCGGGTATTTTCCAGTTTTACACAAAGCACGCCCCGAGTTTTCACCTTCCCGACTCGAAGCAAGGCCCAAAAGCGTGTCGACTTGGCGAACGCAAGACCGAGTTCACGGTTATGCGGGATAGCGGACATATTTCTTGAGTCGACTCTCGGCTCGACTCGGAGCACGCATCGGACGTGCGTACGCTCGATCCGTATGCTCGTTACCGACCCAGCTTCAAATTTCCGAATGCTCATGCCAAAGCAAGTTCCGTATTTTCTCGGAGCAATATCGTCCAGGGAGAGCTTCGGGTAAGTAGCCGAATGACCCGAAGCACGCTGGCAGTTTTCACGTGCTCGACTCGAAGCAGGGACTTCCTCGTGCTTGCCTCGAGAAAAATTCCTATTTTCCCGAAGCGCGCTCCGAGTTTTCCATCGTGCGACTCGAAGCAGCTGCTTCCAAATGCATGCTTCGGGTATTTTCCAGTTTTACACAAAGCGCGCCCCGAGTTTTCACCTTCCCGACTCGAAGCAAGGCCAAAAAGCGTGTAGTCTTGCCGAACGCACGACCGAGTTCACGGTTATGCGGGATAGCGGACATATTTCTCGAGTCGACACTCGGCTCGACTCGGAGCACGCATCGGACGTGCGTACGCCCGATCCGTATGCTCGTTCCCGACCCAGCTTCAAATTTCCGAATGCTCGAGCCAAAGCAAGTTCCGTGTTTTCTCGGAGCAATATCGTCCAGGGAGAGCTTCGGGAATGTAGCCGAATGACCCGAAGCACGCTGGCAGTTTTCACGTGCTCGACTCAAAGCAGGGACTCCTCGTGCTTGCCTCGAGAAAAATGCCTATTTTCCCGAAGCGCGCTCCGAGTTTTCCATCGTGCGACTCGAAGCAACTGCTTCCAAATGCATGCTTCAGGTATTTTCTAGTTTTACACAAAGCGCGCCCCGAGTTTTCACCTTCACGACTCGAAGCAAGGCCCAAAAGCATGTCGACTTGGCGAATGCACGACCGAGTTCACGGTTATGCGGGATAGCGGACATATTTCACGAGTCGACTCTCGGCTCGACTCGGAGCATGCATCGGACGTGCGTACACACGATCCGTATGCTCGTTCCCGACCCAGCTTCAAATTTCCGAATGCTCGAGCCGAAGCAAGTTCCGTGTTTTCTCGTAGCAATATCGTCCAGGGAGAGCTTCGGGTAAGTAGCCGAATGACCCGAAGCACGCTGGCAGTTTTCACGTGCTCGACTCGAAGCAGGGACTTCCTCGTGCTTGCCTCGAGAAAAATGCCGATTTTCCCGAAGCACGCTCCGAGTTTTCCATCGTGCGACTCGAAGCAGCTGCTTCCAAATGCATTCTTCGGGTATTTTCCAGTTTTACACGAAGCGCACCCCGAGTTTTCACTTTCCCGACTCGAAGCAAGGCCCAAAAGTGTGTCGACTTGCCGAACGCACAACCGAGTTTACGGTTATGCGGGATAGCGGACATATTTCTCGAGTCGACTCTAGGCTCGACTCGGAGCATGCATCGGACGTGCGTACGCTCGATCCGTATGCTCGTTCCCGACCCAGCTTCAAATTTCCGAATGCTCGAGCCAAAGCAAGTTCCGTGTTTTCTCGGAGCAATATCGTCCAGGGAGAGCTTCGGGTAAGTAGCCGAATGACCCGAAGCACGCTGGCAGTTTTCACATGCTCGACTCGAAGCAGGGACTTCCTCATGCTTGCCTCGAGAAAAATGCCTATTTTCACGAAGCGCGCTCCGAGTTTTCCATCGTGCGACTCAAAGCAGCTGCTTCCAAATGAATGCTTCGGGTATTTTCCAGTTTTACACGAAGCGCGCCCCGAGTTTTCACCTTCCCGACTCGAAGCAAGGCCCAAAAGCGTGTCGACTTGCCGAACGCACGACCGAGTTCACGGTTATGCGGGATAGCGGACATATTTCTCGAGTCGACTCTCGGCTCGACTCGGAGCACGCATCGGACGTGCATACGCCCGATCCGTATGCTCGTTCCCGACCCAGCTTCAAATTTCCGAATGCTCGAGCCAAAGCAAGTTCCGTGTTTTCTCGGAGCAATATCGTCCAGGGAGAGCTTCGGGTAAGTAGCCGAATGACCAGAAGCACACTGGCAGTTTTCACGTGCTCGACTCGAAGCAGGGACTTCCTCGTGCTTGCCTCGAGAAAAATGCCGATTTTCCCGAAGCGCGCTCCGAGTTTTCCATCGTGCGACTCGATGCAACTGCTTCCAAATGCATGCTTCAGGTATTTTCTAGTTTTACACAAAGCGCGCCCCGAGTTTTCACCTTCCCGACTCGAAGCAAGGCCCAAAAGCGTGTCGACTTGGCGAACGCATGACCGAGTTCACGGTTATGCGGGATAGCGGACATATTTCTCGAGTCGACTCTTGGCTCGACTCGGAGCATGCATCGAACGTGCGTACGCACGATCCGTATGCTCGTTCCCGACCCAGCTTCAAATTTCCGAATGCTCGAGCCGAAGCAAGTTTCGTGTTTTCTCGGAGCAATATCGTCCTGGGAGAGCTTCGGGTAAGTAGCCGAATGACCCGAAGCACGCGGGCAGTTTTCACGTGCTCGACTCGAAGCAAGGACTTCCTCGTGCTTGCCTCGAGAAAAATGCCGATTTTCCCGAAGCGTGCTCCGAGTTTTCCATCGTGCGACTCGAAGCAGCTGCTTCCAAATGCATGCTTCGGGTATTTTCCAGTTTTACACGAAGCGCGGCCCGAGTTTTCACCTTCCCGACTCGAAGCAAGGCCCAAAAGTGTGTCGACTTGCCGAACGCACAACCGAGTTTACGGTTATGCAGGATAGTGGTCATATTTCTCGAGTCGACTCTCGGCTCGACTCGGAGCACGCATCGGATGTGCGTACGCTCGATCCGTATGCTCGTTCCCGACCCAGCTTCAAATTTCCGAATGCTCGAGCCAAAGCAAGTTCCGTGTTTTCTCGGAGCAATATCGTCCAGGGAGAGCTTCGGGTAAGTAGCCGAATGACCCGAAGCACGCTGGCAGTTTTCACATGCTCGACTCGAAGCAGGGACTTCCTCGTGCTTGCCTCGAGAAAAATGCCTATTTTCACGAAGCGCGCTCCGAGTTTTCCATCGTGCGACTCGAAGCACCTGCTTCCAAATGAATGCTTCAGGTATTTTCCAGTTTTACACGAAGCGCGACCCGAGTTTTCACCTTCCCGACTCGAAGCAAGGCCCAAAAGCGTGTCGACTTGCTGAACGCACGACCGAGTTCACGGTTATGCAGGATATCGGACATATTTCTCGAGTCGACTCTCGGCTCGACTCGGAGCACGCATCGGACGTGCGTACGCCCGATCCGTATGCTCGTTCCCGACCCAGCTTCAAATTTCCGAATGCTCGAGCCAAAGCAAGTTCCGTGTTTTCTCGGAGCAATATCGTCTAGGGAGAGCTTCGGGTAAGTAGCCGAATGACCCGAAGCACGCTGGCAATTTTCACGTGCTCGACTCGAAGCAGGGACTTCCTCGTGCTTGCCTCGAGAAAAATGCCGATTTTCCCGAAGCGCGCTCCGAGATTTCCATCGTGCAACTCGAAGCAGCTGCTTCCAAATGCATGCTTCGTGTATTTTCTAGTTTTACACGAAGCGCGCCCCGAGTTTTCACCTTCCCGACTCGAAGCAAGGCCCAAAAGCGTGTCGACTTGGCGAACGCACGACCGAGTTCACGGTTATGCGGGATAGCGGACATATTTCTTGAGTCGACTCTCGGCTCGACTTGGAGCACGCATCGGACGTGCGTACGCTCGATCCGTATGCTCGTTCCCGACCCAGCTTCAAATTTCCGAATGCTCGAGCCGAAGCAAGTTCTGTGTTTTCTCGGAGCAATATCGTCCAGGGAGAGCTTCGTGTAAGTAGCCAAATTACTCGAAGCACGCTGGCAGTTTTCACGTGCTCGACTCGAAGTAGTGACTTCCTCGTGCTTGCCTCGAGAAAAATGCCGATTTTCCCGAAGCGCGCTCCGAGTTTTCCATCGTGCGACTCGAAGCAGCTGCTACCAAATGCATGCTTCGGGTATTTTCCAGTTTTACACAAAGCACGCCCCGAGTTTTCACCTTCCCGACTCGAAGCAAGGCCCAAAAGCGTGTCGACTTGGCGAACGCAAGACCGAGTTCACGGTTATGCGGGATAGCGGACATATTTCTTGAGTCGACTCTCGGCTCGACTCGGAGCTCGCATCGGACGTGCGTACGCTCGATCCGTATGCTCGTTCCCGACCCAGCTTCAAATTTCCGAATGCTCATGCCAAAGCAAGTTCCGTATTTTCTCGGAGCAATATCGTCCAGGGATAGCTTCGGGTAAGTAGCCGAATGACCCTAAGCACGCTGGCAGTTTTCACGTGCTCGACTCGAAGCAGGGACTTCCTCGTGCTTGCCTCGAGAAAAATTCCTATTTTCTCGAAGCGCGCTCCGAGTTTTCCATCGATCGACTCGAAGCAGCTGCTTCCAAATGCATGCTTCGGGTATTTTCCAGTTTTACACGAAGCGCGCCCCGAGTTTTCACCTTCCTGACTCGAAGCAAGGCCAAAAAGCCTGTAGTCTTGCCGAACGCACGACCGAGTTCACGGTTATGCGGGATAGCGGACATATTTCTCGAGTCGACACTCGGCTCGACTCGGAGCACGCATCGGACGTGCGTACGCCCGATCCGTATGCTCGTTCCCGACCCAGCTTCAAATTTCCGAATGCTCGAGCCAAAGCAAGTTCCGTGTTTTCTCGGAGCAATATCGTCCAGGGAGAGCTTCGGGAATGTAGCCGAATGACCCGAAGCACGCTGGCAGTTTTCACGTGCTCGACTCGAAGCAGGGACTCCTCGTGCTTGCCTCGAGAAAAATGCCTATTTTCCCGAAGCGCGCTCCGAGTTTTCCATCGTGCGACTCGAACCAACTGCTTCCAAATGCATGCTTCAGGTATTTTCTAGTTTTACACAAAGCGCGCCCCGAGTTTTCACCTTCCCGACTCGAAGCAAGGCCGAAAAGCATGTCGACTTGGCGAACGCACGACCGAGTTCACGGTTATGCGGGATAGCGGACATATTTCACGAGTCGACTCTCGGCTCGACTCGGAGCATGCATCGGACGTGCGTACGCACGATCCGTATGCTCGTTCCCGACCCAGCTTCAAATTTCCGAATGCTCGAGCCGAAGCAAGTTCCGTGTTTTCTCAGAGCAATATCGTCCAGGGAGAGCTTCGGGTAAGTAGCCGAATGACCCGAAGCACGCTGGCAGTTTTCACGTGCTCGACTCGAAGCAGGGACTTCCTCGTGCTTGCCTCGAGAAAAATGCCGATTTTCCCGAAGAGCGCTCCGAGTTTTCCATCGTGCGACTCGAAGCAGCTGCTTCCAAATGCATGCTTCGGGTATTTTCCAGTTTTACACGAAGCGCGCCCCGAGTTTTCACTTTCCCGACTCGAAGCAAGGCCCAAAAGTGTGTCGACTTGCCGAACGCACAACCGAGTTTACGGTTATGCGGGATAGCGGACATATTTCTCGAGTCGACTCTAGGCTCGACTCGGAGCATGCATCGGACGTGCGTACGCTCGATCCGTATGCTCGTTCCCGACCCAGCTTCAAATTTCCGAATGCTCGAGCCAAAGCAAGTTCCGTGTTTTCTCGGAGCAATATCGTCCAGGGAGAGCTTCGGGTAAGTAGATGAATGACCCGAAGCACGCTGGCAGTTTTCACATGCTCGACTCGAAGCAGGGACTTCCTCATGCTTGCCTCGAGAAAAATGCCTATTTTCACGAAGCGCGCTCCGAGTTTTCCATCGTGCGACTCGAAGCAGCTGCTTCCAAATGAATGCTTCGGGTATTTTCCAGTTTGACACGAAGCGCGCCCCGAGTTTTCACCTTCCCGACTCGAAGCAAGGCCCAAAAGCGTGTCGACTTGCCGAACGCACGACCGAGTTCACGGTTATGCGGGATAGCGGACATATTTCTCGAGTCGACTCTCGGCTCGACTCGGAGCACGCATCGGACGTGCATACGCCCGATCCGTATGCTCGTTCCAGACCCAGCTTCAAATTTCCGAATGCTCATGCCAAAGCAAGTTCCGTATTTTCTCGGAGCAATATCGTCCAGGGAGAGCTTCGGGTAAGTAGCCGAATGACCCGAAGCACACTGGCAGTTTTCACGTGCTCGACTCGAAGCAGGGACTTCCTCGTGCTTGCCTCGAGAAAAATTCCTATTTTCCCGAATCGCGCTCCGAGTCTTCCATCGTGCGACTCGAAGCAGCTGCTTCCAAATGCATGCTTCGGGTATTTTCCAGTTTTACACGAAGCGCGCCCCGAGTTTTCACCTTCCCGACTCGAAGCAAGGCCCAAAAGCGTGTCGACTTGGCGAACGCACGACCGAGTTCACGGTTATGCGGGATAGCGGACATATTTCTTGAGTCGACTCTCGGCTCGACTCGGAGCACGCATGGGACGTGCGTACGCTCGATCCGTATGCTCGTTCCCGACCCAGCTTCTAATTTCTTAATGCTCATGCCAAAGCAAGTTCCGTGTTTTCTCGGAGCAATATCGTCCAGGGAGAGCTTCGGGTAAGTAGCCGAATGACCCGAAGCACGCTGGCAGTTTTCACGTGCTCAACTCGAAGCAGGGACTTCCTCGTGCTTGCCTCGATAAAAATGCCTATTTTCCCGAAGCGCGCTCCGAGTTTTCCATCGTGCGACTCGAAGCAGCTGCTTCCAAATGCATGCTTCGGGTATTTTCCAGTTTTACACGAAGCGTGCCCTGAGTTTTCACCTTCCCGACTCGAAGCAAGGCCAAAAAGCGTGTCGACTTGTCGAACGCACGACCGAGTTCACGGTTAAGCGGGATAGCAGACATATTTCTCGAGTCGACTCTCGGCTCGACTCGGAGCACGCATCGGACGTGCGTACGCCCGATCCGTATGCTCGTTCCCGACCCAGCTTCAAATTTCCGAATGCTCCAGCCATAGCAAGTTCCGTGTTTTCTCGGAGCAATATCGTCCAGGGAGAGCTTCGGGAAAGTAGCCGAATGACCCGAAGCACGCTGGCAGTTTTCACGTGCTCGACTCGAAGCAGGGACTCCTCGTGCTTGCCTCGAGAAAAATGCCTATTTTCCCGAAGCGCGCTTCGAGTTATCCATCGTGCGACTCGACCTGAAGAGACCTTCCCTGTTGTCACATGATCGACTCGGAGCAAGATCGTACAACTTCAAACCCCAAGTGGATACCGACTGAATCTATTTATGCATCGTACTGATTTGCCGAACGTTCGCTTGACCAAGGGAACGATTTGGAAAAAATGCTCTTCCACTCGGATCTTGCTATGATTATATTAACGCAGTCTTCTTTCGGATGAACCAATCGGTGGCCACCAACCACGGACAAATCTTTTTGTCGAGTCAACTTTGCCGCTCGACTCGGAGCATGCTTCAAATGCAAGTATGCTCGATCCTGAGCCAGCTTCGAACTTCCACATGCACGACCCGAAGCAAGGTCCGGGATTTCACACCCTTGACTTGGAGCATGGTCGTCCACGGTCTGGCTTCGAATATGCAAAATCATGACGCGTAGCAAGCCAACTCAATCTATTTTTCCATTATATCAACTTTTGTAATGTCCCCTCGACGGCGAGCACTGTACGGGCAAGTCGAAGCTCCGTCGAAGCTTATATCTTCTCAAATCTCA
>CM060906.1:127930556-127945556 GCA_030737815.1 Allium fistulosum
ATTCGCTCTTCAATTTCACCACCCTAACTCGAATACTTCCATGATTGTTCAACGCAATTAGCCAATAGCCTAATTCCTATTCGATGTCGTCAAAAAGAACAAAAATCAAAAGAGGTACGCTGCTGCTTCTTTTCATTCGTCTTTTTTTTCCATTTTGATTGCTGTACTGAGATAGCAATGCTGAACTGAATCACTTTTGGTTTTGTTTATCAAGTCTTCCTACAATAACAAAGTTAAGAATAGGAGTTACTCTATTAGTTTGGAAGCTGAAGGATTGACTGATTTTGAGAATGTTTCGGCTATGTTTAGGTCTGCATTAGACATTGAGATAGGAAAGAGAGAATTAAAAGGGCAGTTGAGAACAAGAGTTACTCTTTTTGTTTGGTTGTTGAAGGATTGACTGATTTTGGGAATGTTTAGGTTGCGTTTAGGTCTGCAGATGCATTGGGTGTGCAGTCTGTTCGTCTGCTCATGTCATTTCTACATATGGTTAGAAAAGGCATTGCTAACTTCTGAGGTGAGCTGATGTGTTTTTGGTTTCTTTTCTGTCTTCGTATTAGTGTAATTTTAGGGGATATAGTAGGGTAGATTATGAAAATAAATCTACATTTTAATAGTTTCTACTGAATTTTTTTCTCTTGCTTCGAAAGTATTAAATGAATTAAAAGTTGGAGCTGAGCATAATTAGATACTATGTTGTCTTTTAGAACAATTGATATGCTGAGATTCTCATTGCACTCTTGAAAATGAACCTAGGACATTCTTAAATATCTGTTGTGGCAGCTATTTGGTTCTCGGAGAGATTGTAGCTTATTGTGTTAGTGCATTTGTATCATATAAACTTCTGAACCTTAGTAGACGGAACCAAAAGAGTATACCAATAGCAACGCGGTTAAGAAACCAAAGTGTCCACTCTGGCGCATCAGATCCCCATTCCTATAAATATTCACAGACTAATCCCCTCTGTTGCTTCGTATTCTTCCTCTGCAACTCTTCGTTTAATTATTATTTTTCACTTATATATTTTGTTCTTTAACCATGGCTGAAGAAGGAACTGCCAACTGCATTGATATTATTCTGGCTATCCTCTTGCCTCCTCTTGGCGTTTTTCTCAAGTTTGGCTGCGGGGTATATGCCGTCACAATAAAAGCATTCCTTCATTATGATTTATAAGCATATTGCTCATGTATATTTTTTCTTTTTATTCTCTTTTTCAGGCGGAGTTTTGGATATGTTTGGTACTGACTCTCCTTGGATACTTACCTGGTATCATCTATGCTGTGTATGTCATCACCAAGTAGAAACATAGAAGCAAGGTATTCTTATTTTTACAAAATATACATGTTTTTTAGAATAAAATGCTTGAATATTTGATCAACTTGAATTTGATACAGGGAACTCAGAGAACTTCTAGGATGGTGTTACTTTTGATTTTTTGATTGTGTTTTGACTTCTTTTATACACATATTCATGTAGATCTCAAGGTTTGTAAATTTGCATAATTTGTTACTCTTTGCTTGAGCTTTATTTCTCACACCTATAATTTCAACTCTTATGTGCACGAGTCTTATGTCTTACTGAAGTTGTTTGCTCCTCGGCTTGTTATTTGTGTTATAATATATTGCTATATACTTATTTGGTTGATACATTACTCTAGCAATAAGATTCTCAACAAACAGAATCAATTGTTCTCAACGTTTAAAGTAATTGTGATTGCTATACTAGTAACAGAATTCTAAGAAAACGCAAAGAAATATAGGTTGATAATAATAAAATGTTGAACGTAGAAAATGTAGGAAGACTTGATAAATACAATACATGACCATGCAATAAATAATACTTGGTCCAAATCCATATTTAAAATATAATTATTTTCCAAGTCATTGTCCTTTTGCTTTTATTATCCAAGTCCTTGCATTTTTACTGCAAATATTTGCAATATTTGTATTCATTTTGAACATATCAGTATACGATCACCATTCAACATTTAGAATACCTTTTCCCACTATTTTGTTGTACATATTTGTGATTTTTAGCGAGAAACAAAGTAATATTTGTACTCCCAGATCATGGACTGCGATCATGGATCTGGACTGTGATTGTTATTGCTTAAGTTGCTTAGGATTTCATTAAGAAAACCAAATTTTGGCAGCGTTTAACAAATTTTGGCAGCGTTTAACCATTTGGAACCGTGTTGGGTATATAGTGATGTTTAATTCAAAGGATCACTCATTATCTCATTCATAGTAATTGATCATGTATTAGATTTAATTGCGGGTTAACTCTATTTCTACCTTTGACACATGAATGATTAGTGTGTATGAGTCAGCAAAAGTTTTAAGAATTGGCGTATGAGTACCGAAATTTATCCGTTTAATCACCCCATTATCATATTTGCCAATGACATCTGGATTTTCTACAAACTATATCTGTTTAATCACCCCATTATCAAATTTGCCTTTTAACCCTTGGAATTTATATTGTATTATTTTAAAAAGTTAACTTTTACAGGCTTCGATGCTTGAAATCTACAATGAAACAATACATGATCTATTAGCACCAAGTCGATCGAGTAACTATGATTCTGCTTCTCAGAACAAACAGCATACCATCAAACACGATCCAAATGGCAACACATGTGTAACTGATCTTACCATTGTAGATGTGTGTAGCATTAAGGAAGTTTCTTTTCTTCTTCGTCAAGCAGCACAAAGCAGGTAACATTTTATTGTATTTATCGCCTTCAAGTTAAGAATTTATGTTTGACCAAACATGCCTGTGGCAACTTCTTTCATCCACTCCTTTAATTAAGCATGCCTTGATTGATCCTTATCATCCATTAGCCTAATAATGCTTCATTATATAAAAAAAAATTAATATATATATAATAAATAAATATGGAATTTGAATTATAAGTCACCGTCGTAGATAAATTATAATCATCATTTGATATAGATAAAGTGATAAATATTTTAATCAAAAGAAATAATTAGTTTATGGTTATATTTGTCTCTGAATGAGAAAATGGGTCCAACTCACAAAGTATATTTTCACTCAAAATATAGGGAGGAAATGAAATAGATCATATAATTAATCCAATCCGTATAGTCTGATTTGTAATCTTCAAGGGATAATCGGAATCTACCGCAATGGGAAATAGTAATATATGTGAAATTGAAGAGATAAAATTGTTTAGCTCGAAATAATGTCGATAATGAACTTTAATTTACAAATCTCAAAGTAAGACCGGTGATGAAAAATATATTGGGTAGCGAAAATAATGTTCTGGTAGCTGTAATAGATGTCAACTAAGTCAAACAGCGAAGGGACTCAGAAACACAAACTCTGAATGACATTGTTTATTCATTTGATTACAACACTCATTTGTCACTTACTAATATAACACATAAGGAATACAATCAATTAGTACCATATTTTAACAAATTCTAAGTTCAACAAAAATGAAATAAATAAAACTGGTAATTATAACCAATCAAACTAAAGACTTCATGATTCACTTATCCCCATCTAAGACAACACAACACAATCTACAAACCTATGAATTTCATAATGAAAATTGACAATTTACAGTTTAGGTAAATAAGCAAGTCAGATTTTAGACAATACGTAATTAAATAATTGGCTGAGCAAATCTTGTGCACAATGTGTTGATAGAGTAGTCAAATTGAAAATAGCTGTAATCACAAGTACCTCTCTTTTTATCAAAAATATAGCCGTATTATTAAGTGATCTCTGGGAAATCTCTGGGTAATATATCGTAGGTTGATCCATATTATTAAGTGATCAAACAACATAAGCTAATAAATTCAGCAAGGGGAACCAAAGCATAGCTGTGAAACATGAAATAAATTTACACAGAGGTCAAATGAGTATTATTAAGTGAACTTGCTAAAAATATCAAATGTTTCTTCCCTTTCTCTTGTTCGATTATACAATTTCAAGTAAATTTATTTTTTGAATTTATAAATTACATTTCTTTCTCTGCTTTAATTATGTATTTTCCAAATATTTTCCTACTTATGTATGTTTCGAATTGGTAAACTTTAACCGTCTAAATTCGGGTTCGGTAAAAGCATCTTTCATATTGGAACACTGAATAGGTTATACATCTTTTCAAATTCTGCTGCTATTTCCTCCTTCCTCAGGGTATTGGAGGCATGGACGGTGCAGTGGCGTCGGGGTTGAACTAATGTAGTGGAATCTGAAAATGTTTGCGGTGACTGGGGTTTCGTGGATCGCGATTAAAGGGTCCGATTCGGAATTAAGAGGTTTCCGGCCTGAGAAACGAGCGGCGGTCTGCTGTGATGGAGGCGATCGGGATTTGTGAAGCAAGGTAATTTAGTCTTGTACATTTAACGTAAATATGATTACTGAACACCAATCCACCAGAATGCAATCAAAATCTGTGTATATAGATGTTTTAAAATACATCTTTTCCACCACCAGGTCTGTTGGCAAAACACAAATGAATGAACAATCATCTAGAAGTCACTTTGTCTTCACTTTGCGCATTTGCTCATTTGCAAAACACTGACATTTCAAATGACATGAGCAGTAGTTGATTTCAAGTTCATTTGAATAATTTAAACATGTATTGGGTTAATTATTGTCTTTTGTATAACAATTCTCTTAATTGCAGGACTTTGTACGAGACGGTTCTTATAACCAACAAGAGATAGACGAGGTTCGAGAGAATTTAGCTAGTTATATCATGTATAATTGGATGTAGTTGTTTTTTGTTGTGTACGCTGATCTTTTGTAACGTACGTTGGTATTTTGTTATGTACGTTATGTTTGTGATAGATTATATTCTATTTTGTTCTGTAAACAAGAATTATGTTGATGGATAATATAATTATATTTTTTGTTCAATCAGTTCATAGTAACGTTCGTTTATAAAAAATTAAAATTCAATTTCATATTGTTTTTATAATTTTAAACGGTAATAATATATTTTTTTTGCTTCAGATATAACTTGTGTCGGTTGTTACTTCAAAGGGAACCGATACAACTGCATATCAATTGTGTCGGTTGAAAAAACAAACATAACCGACACAAATATCAATCATTTGTGTCGGTCGTCAATAAGGAACCGACACAAAACAAGCAACAGTTGTGTCGGTTTTTCTTAAAGGACCGACACAATAAACCGCGGTTTGCTTCACTATACAAGCCGATTTGTGTCGGTCCTATTAGAAAGACCGACACAACTGTTCATAGTTTTGTGTCGGTTCTCTATTACCAACCGACACAAATAATTGATATTTGTGTCGGTTGTACAACCGACACAACAGAAAAATGTCTTTTGTGTCGTCTTCATTTGAGTCGGTTGTAAAACCGACACAACAGGGGTTACACAACCGACACAAATGACCAGTTTTGTACTAGTGTAAAAAGCCCAAACAATAACCAGCTCGACTAAAAGTACGCTCGATGTATTTTCCAACTTGACTCAGAGCCGAAGCCCAAAAGTTCCGCATCTCAATCGTAATGATACCAACCAGCTAGACAGGACTGGCCTTCAGCCAGCTTCAAATACTGCCATTTTCATTGGACAAATTTCGAAATTACAAACCTCATCCGGGACCTTTCACCGGGCACCGAACATCAAGCCCGGTGCCTATTCCGTGTACGTGGCACCATAATCATTTCCCATGTCGCATCAATCCGTGCAACTACCTCCTCCCAATATAGGAATTTTTAAAATCTAGCCTAATATGACCCCTGTAGTCCAGTGTCTCTGCTATGTAGGAAAATCCGAGCATACAGAATTCTCGGCTCAAAATGCAGGCCGACTCGAAGCGAGCCCCGAGATTTTCCATGTCTGACTCGGAGCGCCCATATCACTAGGCAAGTAGTGGGAAACTAGCAATATGACTCGAAGCACACTAGAAGTTTTCACGCGCTCGACTCGAAGCAGGGACATCCGAGTTTTTACAAGCTCGACACGAAGCCAATTAGGCCAATTGAATACTTCGGGTAAATGACGCACTGACTCGAAGCATGCTAGCAGTTTTCTCGTGCTCGACTCGAAGCAGGTACTTCCTCGGGCTTGCTTGGGGAAAGTTGCCGAATGACCCGAAGCGCGCTTCGAGTTTTCTTCCGAGCGACTCCAAGCAGCAACATCCAAGTGCATGTTTGGGCATTTACCATAGTGACCCGAAGCGCCCCCTCGAGTTTCCACATGACCGACTCGAAGCAAGGCCTACGTCGGGCGTTAAGTTGCGCTCCGACCCCGATGCGGCCTTCCCCTAAACATCGGGCCGGACCGGGGCGAGCACTGGGTAACTCGAGCGGTTGCCAAAAGCGTGTCGATTTGTCGAACGCACTACCTAGTGCATGGTTATGGAGGATAGCGGACATTCTTCTCGCCCCGAAGCACGCATCGGACGTGCGTACGCTCGATCCGTATGCTCGTTCCCGACCCAGCTTCAAATTTCCGAATGCTCGAGCCAAAGCAAGTTACGTGTTTTCTCGGAGAATATCGTCCAGGGAGAGCTTCGGGTAAGTAGCCGAATGACCCGAAGCACGCTGGCAGTTTTCACGTGCTCGACTCAAAGCAGGGACTTCCTCGGGATTGCCTCGAGAAAAATGCCGATTTTCCCGAAGCGCGCTCCGAGTTTTCCATCGTGCGACTCGAAGCAGCTGCTTCCAAATGCATGCTTCGGGTATTTGCCAGTTTTACCCGAAGCGCGCCCCGAGTTTTCACCTTCCCGACTCGAAGCATGGCCCAAAAGCGTGTCGACTTGGCGAACGCACGACCGAGTTCACGGTTATGAGGGATAGCGAACATATTTCTCGAGTCGACTCTCGGCTCGACTCGGAGCACGCATCGGACGTGCGTACGCTCGATCCGTATGCTCGTTCCCGAACCAGCTTCAAATTTCCGAATGCTCGAGCCGAAGCAAGTTCCATGTTTTCTCGGAGCAATATCGTCCAGGGAGAGCTTCGGGTAAGTAGCCGAATGACCAGAAGCACGCTGGCAGTTTTCACGTGCTCGACTCGAAGCAGGGACTTCCTCGTGCTTGCCTCGAGAAAAATGCCGATTTTCCCGAAGCGCGATCCGAGTTTTCCATCGTGCGACTCGAAGCAGCTGCTTCCAAATGCATGCTTCGGGTATTTTCCAGTTTTACACGAAGCGCGCCCCGAGTTTTCACCTTCCCGACTCGAAGCAAGGCCCAAAAGCGTGTCGACTTGCCGAACACACGACCGAGTTCACGGTTATGCGAGATAGCAGACATATTTCTCGAGTCGACTCTCGCCTTGACTCGTAGCACGCAACGGACGTGCGTACGCTCGATCCGTATGCTCGTTCCCGACCCAGCTTCAAATTTCCGAATGCTCGAGCCGAAGTAAGTTCCGTGTTTTCTCGGAGCAATATCGTCCAGGGAGAGCTTCGGGTAAGTAGCCGAATGACCCGAAGCACGCTGGCAGTTATCACGTGCTCGACTCGAAGCAGGGACTTCCTCGTGCTTGCCTCGAGAAAAATGCCTATTTTCACGAAGCGCGCTCCGAGTTTTCCATCGTGCGACTCGAAGCAGCTGCTTCCAAATGCATGCTTCGGGTATTTTCCAGTTTTACACGAAGCGCGCCCCGAGTTTTCACCTTCTCGACTCGAAGCAAGGCCCAAAAGCGTGTCGACTTGGCGAACGCACGACCGAGTTCACGGTTATGCGGGATAGCGGACATATTTCTCGAGTCGACTCTCGGCTCGACTCGGAGCAGGCATCGGACGTGCGTACGCCCGATCCGTATGCTCGTTCCCGACCCAGCTTCAAATTTCTGAATGCTCGAACCAAAGCAAGTTCCGTGTTTTCTCGGAGCAATATCGTCCATGGAGAGCTTCGGGTAAGTAGCCGAATGACCCGAAGCACGCTGGCAGTTTTCACGTGCTCGACTCAAAGCAGGGACTTCCTCCGGCTTGCCTCGAGAAAAATGCCGATTTGCCCGAAGCGCGCTCCGAGTTTTCCATCGTGCGACTCGAAGCAGCTGCTTCCAAATGCATGCTTCGGGTATTTGTCAGTTTTACCCGAAGCGCGCCCCGAGTTTTCACCTTCCCGACTCGAAGCATGGCGCAAAAGCGTGTCGACTTGGCGAACGCACGACCGAGTTCACGGTTACGAGGGATAGCGAACATATTTCTCGAGTCGACTCTCGGCTCGACTCGGAGCACGCATCGGACGTGCGTACGCTCGATCCGTATGCTCGTTCCCGACCCAGCTTCAAATTTACGAATGCTCGAGCCGAAGCAAGTTCCGTGTTTTCTCGGAGCAATATTGTCCAGGGAGAGCTTCGGGTAAGTAGCCGAATGACCAGAAGCACGCTGGCAGTTTTCACGTGCTCGACTCGAAGCAGGGACTTCCTCGTGCTTGCCTCGAGAAAAATGCCGATTTTCCCGTAGCGCGATCCGAGTTTTCCATCGTGCGACTCGAAGCAGCTGCTTCCAAATGCATGCTTCGGGTATTTTCCAGTTTTACACGAAGCGCGCCCCGAGTTTTCACCTTCCCGACTCGAAGCAAGGCCCAAAAGCGTGTCGACTTGCCGAACGCACGACCGAGTTCACGGTTATGCGGGATAGCGGACATATTTCTCGAGTCGACTCTCGGCTCGACTCGGTGCACGCATCGGACGTGCGTACGCTCGATCCGTATGCTCGTTCCCTACCCAGCTTCAAATTTCCGAATGCTCGAGCCGAAGCAAGTTCCGTGTTTTCTCGGAGCAATATCGTCCAGGGAGAGCTTCGGGTATGTAGCCGAATGACCCGAAGCACGCTGGCAGTTATCACGTGCTCGACTCGAAGCAGGGACTTCCTCGTGCTTGCCTCGAGAAAAATGCCTATTTTCACGAAGCGCGCTCCGAGTTTTCCATCGTGCGACTCGAAGCAGCTGCTTCCAAATGCATGCTTCGGGTATTTTCCAGTTTTACACGAAGCGCGCCCCGAGTTTTCACCTTCTCGACTCGAAGAAAGGCCCAAAAGCGTGTCGACTTGGCGAACGCACGACCGAGTTCACGGTTATGCGGGATAGCGGACATATTTCTCGAGTCGACTCTCGGCTCGACTCGGAGCAGGCATCGGACGTGCGTACGCCCGATCTGTATGCTCGTTCCCGACCCAGCTTCAAATTTCCAAATGCTCGAGCCAAAGCAAGTTCCGTGTTTTCTCGGAGCAATATCGTCCAGGGAGAGCTTCGGGTAAGTAGCCGAATGACCCGAAGCATGCTGGCAGTTTTCACGTGCTCTACTCGAAGCAGGTACTTCCTCGGGCTTGCCTCGAGAAAAATGCCGATTTTCCCGAAGCGCGCTCCGAGTTTTCCATCGTGCGACTCGAAGCAGCTGCTTCCAAATGCATGCTTCGGGTATTTACCAGTTTTACCCGAAGCGCGCCCCGAGTTTTCACCTTCCCGACTCTAAGCAAGGCCCAAAAGCGTGTCAACTTGTCGAACGCACGACCGAGTTCACGGTTATGCGGGATAGCGGACATATTTCTCGAGTCGACTCTCTGCTCGACTCGGAGCACGCATCAGACGTGAGTACGCTCGATCCGTATGCTCGTTCCCGACCCAGCTTCACATTTCCGAATGCTCGAGCCAAAGCAAGTTCCGTATTTTCTCGGAGCAATATCGTCCAGGGAGAGCTTCAGGTAAGTAGCCAAATAACCCGAAGCACGCTGGCAGTTTTCACGTGCTCGACTCAAAGCAGGGACTTCCTCGTGCTTGCCTCGAGAAAAATGCCGATTTTCCCGAAGCGCGCTCCGAGTTTTCCATCGTCCGACTCGAAGCAGCTGCTTCCTAATGCATGCTTCGGGTATTTTCCAGTTTTACACGAAGCGCGCCCCGAGTTTTCACCTTCCCGACTCGAAGCAAGGCCCAAAAGCATGTCAACTTGCCGAACGCACGACCGAGTTCACGGTTATGCGGGATAGCGGACATATTTCTCGAGTCGACTATCGGCTCGACTCGGAGCACGCATCGGACGTGCGTACGCTCGATCCGTATGCTCGTTCCCGACCTAGCTTCAAATTTCCAAATGCTCGAGCCGAAGCAAGTTCCGTGTTTCCTCGGAGCAATATCGTCCAGGGAGAGCTTCGGGTAAGTAGCCGAATGACACGTAGCACGCTGGCAGTTTTCTCATGCTCGACTCTTAGCAGGGACTTCGTCGTGCTTGCCTCGAGAAAAATGCCGATTTTCCCGAAGCGCGCTCCGAGTTTTCCATCGTGCGACTCGAAGCAGCTGCTTCCAAATGCATGCTTTGGGTATTTTCCAGTTTTACACGAAGCGCACCCCGAGTTTTCACCTTCCCGACTCGAAGCAAGGCCCAAATGCGTGTCGACTTGCCGAACGCACGACCGAGTTCATGGTTATGCGGGATAGCATACATATTTCTCGAGTCGACTCTCGGCTCGACTCGGAGCACGCACCGGACGTGCGTACGCTTGATCCGTATGCTCATTCCCGACCCAGCTTCAAATTTCCGAATGCTCGAGCCAAAACAAGTTCCGTGTTTTCTCGGAGCAATATCGTCCAGGGAGAGCTTCGGGTAAGTAGCCGAATGACCCGAAGCACGCTGGCAGTTTTCACGTGCTCGACTCGAAGCAGGGACTTCCTCGTGCTTGCCTCGAGAAAAATGCCGATTTTCCCGAAGCGCGCTCCGAGTTTTCCATCGTGCGACTCGAAGCAGCTGCTTCAAAATGCATGCTTCGGGTATTTGCCAGTTTTACACGAAGCGCGCCCCGAGTTTTCACCTTCCCGACTCGAAGCAAGGCCCAAAAGCGTGTCGACTTGGCGAACGCTCGACCGAGTTCACGGTTATGCGGGATAGCGGACATATTTCTCGAGTCGACGCTCGGCTCGACTCGGAGCACGCATCAGACGTGAGTACGCTCGATCCGTATGCTCGTTCCCGACCCAGCTTCAAATTTCCGAATGCTCGAGCCAAAGCAAGTTCCGTGTTTTCTCGGAGCAATATCGTCCAGGGAGAGCTTCGGGTAAGTAGCCAAATGACCCGAAGCACGCTGGCAGTTTTCATGTGCTCGACTCGAAGCAGGGACTTCCTCGTGCTTGCCTCGAGAAAAATGCCGATTTTTTAGAAGCGCGCTCCGAGTTTTCCATCGTGCGACTCGAAGCAGCTGCTTCCTAATGCATGCTTCGGTATTTTTTAGTTTTACACGAAGCGCGCCCCGAGTTTTCACCTTCCCGACTCGAAGCAAGGCCCAAAAGCGTGTCAACTTGCCGAATGCTCGACCGAGTTCACAGTTATGCGGGATAGCGGACATATTTCTCGAGTCGACTCTCGGCTCGACTCGGAGCACGCATCGGACGTGCGTACGCTCGATCCGTATGCTCGTTCCCGACCCAGCTTCAAATTTCCGAATGCTCGAGCCGAAGCAAGTTCTGTGTTTTCTCGGAGCAATATCGTCCAGGGAGAGCTTCGTGTAAGTAGCCGAATGACACGAAGCACGCTGGCAGTTTTCACGTGCTCGACTCTAAGCAGGGACTTCCTCGTGCTTGCCTCGAGAAAAATGCCGATTTTCCCAAAGCGCGCTCCGAGTTTTCCATCGTGCGACTCGAAGCAGCTGCTTCCAAATGCATGCTTCGGGTATTTTCCAGTTTTACACGAATCGCGCCCCGAGTTTTCACCTTCCCGACTCGAAGCAAGGCCCAAAAGCGTGTCGACTTGCCGAACGCACGACCGAGTTCATTGTTATGCGGGATAGCCGATTTATTTCTCGAGTCGACTCTCGGCTCGACTTGGAGCACGCACCGGACGTGCGTACGCTCGATCCGTATGCTCGTTCCCGACCCAGCTTCAAATTTCCGAATGCTCGAGCCAAAGCAAGTTCCGTATTTTCTCGGAGCAATATCGTCCAGGGAGAGCTTCGGGTAAGTAGCCGAATGACCCGAAGCACGCTGGCAGTTTTCACGTGCTTGACTCGAAGCAGGGACTTCCTCGTGCTTGCCTCGAGAAAAATGCCGATTTTCCCGAAGCGCGCTCCGAGTTTTCCATCGTGCGACTCGAAGCAGCTGCTTCTAAATGCATGCTTCGGGTATTTTCCAGTTTTACACGAAGCGCGCCCCGAGTTTTCACCTTCCCGACTCGAAGCAAGGCCCAAAAGCGTGTCGACTTGGCGAACGCACGACCGAGTTCACGGTTATGCGGGATAGCGGACATATTTCTCGAGTCGACTCTCGGCTCGACTCGGTGCACGCATCGGACGTGCGTACGCTCGATCCGTATGCTCGTTCCCTACCCAGCTTCAAATTTCCGAATGCTCGAGCCGAAGCAAGTTCCGTGTTTTCTCGGAGCAATATCGTCCAGGGAGAGCTTCGGGTAAGTAGCCGAATGACCCGAAGCAAGCTGGCAGTTTTCACGTGCTCGACTAGAAGCAGGGACTTCCTCGTGCTTGCCTCGAGAAAAATGCAGATTTTCCCGAAGCGCGCTCCGAGTTTTCCATCGTGCGACTCGAAGCAGCTGCTTCCTAATGCATGCTTCGGGTACTTTCCAGTTTTACACGAAGCGCGCCCCGAGTTTTCACCTTCCCGACTCGAAGCAAGGCCCAAAACCGTGTCAACTTGCCGAACGCACGACCGAGTTCATGGTTATGCGGGATAGCGGACATATTTCTCGAGTCGACTCTCGGCTCGACTCGGAGCACGCATCGGACGTGCGTACGCTCGTTCCGTATGCTCGTTCCCGACCCAGCTTCAAATTTTCGAATGCTCGAGCCGAAGCAAGTTCCGTGTTTTCTCGGAGCAATATCGTCCAGGGAGAGCTTCGGGTAAGTAGCCGAATGACACGAAGCACGCTGGCAGTTTTCACGTGCTCGACTCTAAGCAGGGACTTCCTCGTGCTTGCCTCGAGAAAAATGCCGATTTTCCCGAAGCGCGCTCTGAGTTTTCCATCGTGCGACTCGAAGCAGCTGCTTCAAAATGCATGCTTCGGGTATTTGCCAGTTTTACACGAAGCGCGCCCTGAGTTTTCACCTTCCCGACTCGAAGCAAGGCCCAAAAGCGTGTCGACTTGGCGAACGCACGACCGAGTTCACGGTTATGCGGGATAGCGGACATATTTCTCGAGTCGACGCTCGGCTCGACTCGGAGCACGCATCAGACGTGAGTACGCTCGATCCGTATGCTCGTTCCCGACCCAGCTTCAAATTTCCGAATGCTCGAGCCAAAGCAAGTTCCGTGTTTTCTCGGAGCAATATCGTCCAAGGAGAGCTTCGGGTAAGTAGCCAAATGACCCGAAGCACGCTGGCAGTTTTCACGTGCTCGACTCGAAGCAGGGACTTCCTCGTGCTTGCCTCGAGAAAAATGCCGATTTTCCCGAAGCGCGCTCCGAGTTTTCCATCGTGCGACTCGAAGCAGCTGCTTCCTAATGCATGCTACGGGTATTTTCCAGTTTTACACGAAGCGCGCCCCGAGTTTTCACCTTCCCGACTCGAAGCAAGGCCCAAAAGCGTGACAACTTGCCGAACGCACGACCGAGTTCACGGTTATGCGGGATAGCGGACATATTTCTCGAGTCGACTCTCGGCCCGACTCGGAGCACGCATCGGACGTGCGTACGCTCGATCCGTATGCTCGTTCCCGACCCAGCTTCAAATTTCCGAATGCTCGAGCCGAAGCAAGTTCCGTGTTTTCTCGGAGCAATATCGTCCAGGGAGAGCTTCGAGTAAGTAGCCGAATGACACGAAGCACGCAGGCAGTTTTCACGTGCTCGACTCTAAGCAGGGACTTCCTCGTGCTTGCCTCGAGAAAAATGCCGATTTTCCCAAAGCGCGCTCCGAGTTTTCCATCGTGCGACTCGAAGAAGCTGCTTCCAAATGCATGCTTCGGGTATTTTCCAGTTTTACACGAATCGCGCCCCGAGTTTTCACCTTCCCGACTCGAAGCAAGGCCCAAAAGCGTGTCGACTTGGCGAACACACGACCGAGTTCACGGTTATGCAGGATAGCGGACATATTTCTCGAGTCGACTCTCTGCTCGACTCGGAGCACGCACCGGACGTGCGTACGCTCGATCCGTATGCTTGTTCCCGACCCAGCTTCAAATTTCCGAATGCTCGAGCCAAAGCAAGTTCCGTATTTTCTCGGAGCAATATCGTTCAGGGAGAGCTTCGGGTAAGTAGCCGATTGACCCGAAGCACGCTGGCAGTTTTTACGTGCTAGACTCGAAGCAGGGACTTCCTCGTGCTTGCATCGAGAAAAATGCCGATTTTCCCGAAGCGCTCTCCGAGTTTTCCATCGTGCGACTCGAAGCAGCTGCTTCCAAATGCATGCTTCGGGTATTTTCCAGTTTTACACGAAGCGCGCCCCGAGTTTTCACCTTCCCGACTCGAAGCAAGGATCAAAAGCGTGTCGACTTGGCGAACGCACGACCGAGTTCACGGTTATGCGGGATAGCGGACATATTTCTCAAGTCGACTCTCGGCTCGACTCGGAGCACGCATCGGACGTGCGTACGCTCGATCCGTATTCTCGTTCCCGACCCAGCTTCAAATTTTCGAATGCTAGAGCCAAAGCAAGTTCCGTGTTTTCTCGGAGCAATATCGTCCAGGGAGAGCTTCGGGTAAGTAGCCGAATGACCCGAAGCACGCTGGCAGTTTTCACGTGCTCGACTCGAAGCAGGGACTTCCTCCTGCTTGCCTCGAGAAAAATGCCTATTTTCCCGAAGCGCGCTCCGAGTTTTCCATCGTGCGACTCGAAGCAGCTGCTTCCAAATGCATGCTTCGGGTATTTTCCAGTTTTACACGAAGCGCGCCTCGAGTTTTCACCTTTCTGACTCGAAGCAAGGCCTAAAAGCGTGTCGACTTGGCGAACGCACGACCGAGTTCATGGTTATGCGGGATAGCGGACATATTTCTCGAGTCGACTCTCGGCTCAACTCGGAGCACGCATCGAACGTGCGTACGCCCGATCCATTTGCTCGTTCCCGACCCAGCTTCAAATTTCCGAATGCTCGAGCCAAAGCAAGTTTCGTG
>CM060906.1:127955556-127958056 GCA_030737815.1 Allium fistulosum
TCTGACGTGCGTACGCTCGATCTGTATGCTCGTTCCCTACCCAGCTTCAAATTTCCGAATGCTCGAGCCGAAGCAAGTTCCGTGTTTTCTCGGAGCAATATCGTCCAAGGAGAGCTTCAGGTAAGTAGCCGAATGACCCGAAGCACGCTGGCAGTTTTCACGTGCTCGACTCGAAGCAGGGACTTCCTCGTGCTTGCCTCGAGAAAAATGCGATTTTCCCGAAGCGCGCTCCGAGTTTTCCATCGTGCGACTTGAAGCAGCTGCTTCCAAATGCATGCTTCGGGTATTTTCCAGTTTTACACGAAGCGCGCCCCGAGTTTTCACCTTCCCGACTCGAAGCAAGGCCCAAAAGCGTGTCGACTTGCCGAACGCACGACCGAGTTCACGGTTATGCGGGATAGCGGACAAATTTCTCGAGTCGACTCTCGGCTCGACTAGGAGCACGCATCGGACGTGCATACGCTCGATCCGTATGTTCGTTCCCGACCCAGCTACAAATTTCCGAATGCTCGAGCCAAAGCAAGTTCCTCGTTTTCTCGGAGCAATATCGTCCAGGGAGAGCTTCGGGTAAGTAGCCGAATGACCCGAAGCACGCTGGCAGTTTTCACGTGCTCGACTCGAAGCAGGGACTTCCTCGTGCTTGCCTCGAGAAAAATGCCTATTTCATGAAGCGCGCTCCGAGTTTTCCATCGTGCGACTCGAAGCAGCTGCTTCCAAATGCATGCTTCGGGTATTTGCCAGTTTGACCCGAAGCCCGCCCCGAGTTTTCACCTTCCCGACTCAAAGCAAGGCCCAAAAGCGTGTCGACTTGCCGAACGCACGACCGAGTTCACGGTTATGCAGGATAGTGGACATATTTCTCGAGTCGACTCTCGGCTCGACTCGGAGCACGCATCGGACGTGCGTACGCCCGATCCGTATGCTCGTTCCCGACCCAGCTTCAAATTTCCGAATGCTCGAGCCAAAGCAAGTTCCGTGTTTTCTCGGAGCAATATCGTCCAGGGAGAGCTTCAAGTAAGTAGCCGAATGACCCGAAGCACGCTGGCAGTTTTCACTTGCTCGACTCGAAGCAGGGACTTCCTCGTGCTTGCCTCGAGAAAAATGCCGATTTTCCCGAAGCGCGCTCCGAGTTTTCCATCGTGCGACTCGTAGCAGCTGCTTCCAAATGCATGCTTCGGGTATTTTCCAGTTTTACACGAAGCGCGCCCCGAGTTTTCACCTTCCCGACTCGAAGCAAGGCCCAAAAGCGTGTCGACTTGGCGAACGCACGACCGAGTTCACGGTTATGCGGGATAGCGGACATATTTCTCGAGTCGACTCTCAGCTCGACTCGGAGCACGCATCGGACGTGCGTATGCTCGATCCGTATGCTCGTTCCCGACCCAGCTTCAAATTTCCGAATGCTGGAGCCGAAGCAAGTTCCGTGTTTTCTCGGAGCAATATTGTCCAGGGAGAGCTTCGGGTAAGTAGCCGAATGACCCGAAGTACGCTGGCAGTTTTCACGTGCTCGACTCGAAGCAGGGACTTCCTCGTGCTTGCCTCGAGAAAAATGCCGATTTTCCCTAAGCGCGCTCCGAGTTTTCCAACGTGCGACTCGAAGCAGTTGCTTCCAAATGCATGCTTCGGGTATTTTCCAGTTTTACACGAAGCGCGCCCCGAGTTTTCACCTTTCTGACTGGAAGCAAGGCCCAAAAGCGTGTCGACTTGCCGAACGCACGACCGAGTTCACGGTTATGCGGGATAGCGGACATATTTCTCGATTCGACACTCGGCTCGACTCGGAGCACTTATCGGACGTGCGTACGCCCGATCCGTATGCTCGTTCCCGACCCAGCTTCAAATTTCCGAATGCTCGAGCCAAAGCAAGTTCCTTTTTTTCTCGGAGCAATATCGTCCAGGGAGAGCTTCGGGTAAGTAGCCGAATGACCCGAAGCACGTTGGCAGTTTTCACGTGCTCGACTCGAAGCATGGACTTCCTCGTGCTTGCCTCGAGAAAAATGCCGATTTTCCCGAAGCGCGCTCCGAGTTTTCCATCGTGCGACTCGAAGCAGCTGCTTCCAAATGCATGCTTCGGGTATTTTCCAGTTTTACACGAAGGGCGCCCCGAGTTTTCACCTTCCCGACTCGAAGCAAGGCCCAAAAGTGTGTCGACTTGCCGAACGCATGACCGAGTTCATGGTTATGCGGGATAGCGGACATATTTCTCGAGTCGACTCTCGGCTCGACTAGGAGCACGCATCGGACGTGTGTACACTCGATCCGTATGCTCGTTCCCGACCCAGCTTCAAATTTCCGAATGCTCGAGCCAAAGCAAGTTCCTTGTTTTCTCGGAGCAATATCGTCCAGGGAGAGCTTTGGGTAAGTAGCCGAATGACCCGTAGCACGCTGGCAGTTTTCACGTGCTCGACTCGAAGCAGGGACTTCCTCGTGCATGCCTCGAGAAAAATGCCGATTTTCCCGAAGCGCGCTCCGAGTTTTCCATCGTGCGACTCGAAGCAGC
>CM060906.1:127968056-127975556 GCA_030737815.1 Allium fistulosum
AACAATTGCATTCCAACCTCCTTCCATCTATCTCAGCTCCTTCACTTCTCATACAAACACTACAAGCTCACTAAAAACATCACTACAACTACTTCACCATCATGCTCACTTCAGCACTCAATTCTCCTATAAACTCTCTGTTTACAACTCCCCTCTGCCAAACAATCCTTTGTAAACCCACTGCACCAAACTGCCATACACGTATTCAAATCCATTAAAACATTAACCTCCTCTTTAAAATCATTACTCAACAACCGAACCTGATTTTTAAACATTAAACATCTTTAGCACCTCTCCAACAATCCGAACACCATCCCTGCCTCATCTCCTCAAATCAGCAGCCATACCATCCACAACAAACAATAAGTATAACCAACATGCAATCCATCTCTCTTCCATACACCATCCAAACTGCCTCCAAACCAAGCATATACTGACATACATTCCTTCCATTGCCTCATAAAAAAACTGATGTTCATTAAAACATTGCCTGCATCCTACACCACATTGCCTTCACCCACCTGCCAACTCCCTTCCTCGACCAAATACCCAAACCCAAACTTAGACCACCCCTTGCAACCACTGTCCTCTACCAAATCAAACTCCAGAACCTCCTCATCAGTTCACGACCTCCTCTACAAATAATTGTGACCCAACAAAACCCCAAATCACCCTTAAAACCACAACCGGCCTCAACTACTCTTACCACAATCCACATTAGTTAATACAGGCACTGCACTTTATACTGGTTATGAATATGGTACTGTACTTAAAGCAGTGGGGTAAATGTACGTAGTTTAAAAACTATAAGGGTGCTATATTCACCTGATTTAAGGAGGTTAGATATCAAAAACTCTTTTTCACTGATCGTGTTGTTTGCCTGCTGATATCTTTCTTCTAGGTCTAGCAAAGCATATTCAGTGTTTTCCAACTTTTTCTGTGGTAATATCACAAGAAAATAAACAACTGAAAGTGATAAAAATCACAGTAAGGACAAACACTCGTAAAATCAATGTCACCTGTGTTGTTTCAAGTTTCTCACGAAGCTCTGCAATTAGGAGTTAATTTATCACTCCAAAAGCATGATCAAATTGCTATCTTCTACACACATTTTCTTCCTCAAATCACAAAGTGTACATTCCTTTTTTTCCTTTAAAAATGGAGCAAATAGTTGAATAAGTTAGCATGATAATTAATAATTTTAGTGTATAAACGAATTCAAAGTTTTCTTGAAATACACCATCTCTAGTCCCAGTAATAGCACCAGTGATTATGTCGATGACTGTTGCACTTGTGATCATGCTTGGAAACATTTCAGCCCATTGTTTTTGAAATAATTAGATTATGTCCGTTATCAACTACATAATGCAAAATAATAAACTTAAAAAAATGCAAATTCAACTTACAAAGCCCATTGTTTGTGGCCTCATAAACAAACTCAGCAGGCTTCGTTCCAATGCATTAAGGAAAACACATGCATGTAAGTCTCATAATTCAGTTTCTCTTTCCTGCTGCCTATATCCTTAATCCATAAGGGTTCATCCATTTGCACCATTTCCTATAGGCATGCTTAACCATAAACTGAGTAACATGTTAAAACTAAGAGCTATCTTTCATATTACCTGCCAATAACATAAAGTATAAACCTTGGATATACATTGTTTGCTCTCACATACTAGTTGCCACCACCAACATAAGCAAAATGATGATAAAAATAACAAATAAATACTCTACAAAAATCGAGGAATATATATGAGTTATTGAATGCACAAAGCTAAAACATTCAATTTAAACAAAGTAAAAAAGAAAAAGGAAACCTAACCAGAAACTATGTTGATCCTAAAATAAAAAACATAATCAAACTAAACTCATTATATTAATTCATAGCAACTTAATAAGCCTTAAGGAGGTGATTATTGCTACAAACAATATACGCATGTTGCATAATAAGGCCGGTATAAAATAGTAAACACGCCAACAAATGGAACTTTATCATTGTATAATTTTAACCAAAAAACCCACAGCCCCCATTTTTTAGATAAATAATTTTTAGAGGAAGTAATAGCTTCTGAATAGCAATCCATTCTATAGTCAAGCCATTTCTAAATGATAAGCTATGTCTGACGTGGTAACATTTCTAAATGTTAGTCGTGTGATTGATTATACATATGGTTTAAAATTTAAATTTTAGTTAATTAAATAGTTAAATTTTGAATTTTAAAATTTTTAGTTGATTGAAATAGTTAAATAAAAGTTTTACTAAAAAAAGTAGTTAAATAAAAAAATTAAATAGTTATATAAATTATAAAATATGATTTAAAATTTAACTAATAAATAGTTTAATAAAATATTCAAGTTGTTGAATGAATTATAAATAGTTAAAATTAGAATTTTAGTTAATAAAATATTTAAATATTTATAAATAGTTGAATGGATTACAATTTTAGTTATAAAATAGTTAAATAATGCCAAACAAAAGAGCTTAGAGACTCGATGTGCTTCAAGCAAACTGTTTATAGTTTCAGATACATAGAATATGAGTTCAAAGTCTATATCACAGCTAAATGAGGAAAATTCCAAGTTATAAATAGAACACTTACAAGACAGTATTGCTAACAATTCTGTTGCCAAATATGATGCAGCTTTGAATGTCTCTTAGATCGATGCTAATGTCTACACCATAGAAGCAAACAGCGAGTCAACCCCTGATCAATCATCTACTGCTCAATATACAACCAAATTGAGGTCCATGAGCAAAAACCAGATCATATGAAATGCCCTTTGAGTTTAAAGCTTTAATGCCTTCGGATGTTATTGAAAAACCTGGCCTGCAATAACATGGTTAATCAATTAAAAGCCAAAAACAAAAATAAATCAAAAAAAGCAAAGACAAGTAGCCATGCTAATGTTGGTAGGAACATGAGTACTGGTTTTTCAAACAGAAGGAAAACTAAATTAGCAGAGGATTCAAGATGTACTTTCATTCATAGACGTTAAGGTATATCTTATGTTTTATGAAAAATATATGTTTAAAAACCATTTTATATTACTAATGCAAATTTCTTACATAAAACTAATCAATGGACACATGTACTAGGGAGAGATAATGAGTTTAGATCAGATTTCTTACATAAGCCTACTTGGAAGCACAAGTTTCAGATCAGTTAAAATTTAGACATGAAGTATAACCAAAATCCATAATGTCCACTTATGATGGTATGGTAATATTACAAGGTTAAGTAGCATGAAGGAAAGAGTAGACAAGAAGGCGAGAAACCAAAAAATTTAGAGCTTATCGTTAATATCATTGCTTCTCAAAATGGCAGGACAATTACTAAATAAGCAAACAAGATAAGGGATGATGGCTTGTAATGGTGGGTTTGATTAAGCCATGAGGCCGCTAAGATAAGGGATAGATTCTACAGGATTTTCTTATTTTTCTTGGTTTTCAAGATTTGATGATGGCTTAGGAGTTCTACATATATGTATATATGTGTGTTACTATATATTAAATTACACGTAGAACCAAGTTAATTAATAAAATAATATAAAACAAAAGGAGATGGTTGCTTTCACGTTTCCTTTTAATGTAGAATTAGATAATATTAAACTTGGTGGAAGCACATTTCGTCCTGCATAATTGAATAATTGCCATTTTTAGTATTAGTATTGATTAATTTGTCAATCATATCAATCATGGTACAAGAATAATGAAAATAAAAATTTAAAAATGAAATTTGACAACAAAAAAGAGAGACTTAATTATAGAACATTTTATCAATATTTGTGGTATGTATGGGTAAAGTGATCTTTCAACAAGGGATTTATTTATCTTAAGTACTTCTCTCAGTGTTGATAAAACTTTAAATGAAGTGGAATTTAGACGGTCATCGTCGCTATCATAAGGCTTATCCTATAAAATAGCAATGTGCCACACAATTTTAAGCCCAATTTATAATTAATTATGGATGCGAATTTGTTATCTGATCTGCACTATGAAATGAAGAAAAAACTAACATTAAATGATCCACTTTACAGTAAGAGGATCTTCCTCAACCTGTGGAATTATTGTTTGAAAAAAAGTTTAATATACTAGTTTTGTTTCCATATATGCACACTCACAAAAAGAAGACTAAATTTAAAGCATACTATCTCAATGATTTTCGGCCGATGATGACCAACGAGCACAACTTGGTCACCATTTAAGCCACTTATCTTGGCATGAGAACAAAGCTGAAAAAAATATTAATTTGAAAAAAAATTTATCGATTAATATAACAAAGGTTAGCAACACTATAATCATCTGACCAAATTTTATGTAATCAGGAGAAGACATCGTTTCCAATAAGGCCTTTTCTAATTCAGTGCTAGATTTATGTTCATTGTTGGCTCCTCTTTGAGAAAAAAAGCACCAGCATCTTGACAACTGTTGTGATTTTCAACTAAAGTTTTTAGCAATTTTTTACCCAATAATATATTTGTACATTATACATACATAAGATGGTAACCTGATACTAAATATTTGTTCTTTCCTAATAGTTGACAAGATGGTATGATTATAACTGGACAAATATTGCAATCTTTATGTTCAGTTTACCTTGTAGTTAATCTAATGTATAACGGATAGATGTACCCGTAAAGAGTGGAATCATAGGCGTTTTCGCACTGTGCAGACCAAGTAGAAGTATTTATGATATTATTGTACTTGCAATAATATGGTTATGAATATGTAGCCAAAACGATCCTACACTTTCGTATTCTGATTGTAGACATTGATCATCTGAAATTACAAAATGGTAAGTAATAATCAGTAATGGAAAAAGATACCGATAACATGTAAACTTAAAATAACATATAAATTGTAATAAATATTAGATTCTGTTTCAGTAGTACTATGAATCCATACCAATGTTACAAATTCATACCGAGCAAAAAATGGTATCAGACAACTCAAATCAACGAACAGAGACACAACATATGCTAACAACCTAATGTCTGTACACGAGGAAGCCAGAGGTGGATGAGACTACAATAAAAGGAAGAAGTACGGAAGAAAGCACACAATAAAAAAGTCCTAGAAGAAAATACAAATGAATTGTTGGAAGAGTACTTGTAAATTTTAAGTGGGGAGGTCTCATTGACTTGGCTCTGCCTTTCTCGATTTTTACCAAAAATATGCTTCTCACAAGATGATATAACAAGTTCAGTTTTACCTTGTAGTTGACCTAATACATGATGAGCTCCCTTATAAGATGATAAACTATTTGCAAATGAAGCTCAGTTGGTGCAATAATAACCAATTGCACGACCTACTTATACCATTAATTAGATCAAGCCAATAACTAATGCAACAATTACTGATTCCATAAACTACATACACCATCATTGCTGCAGATTTATTTATGGAAAATAACGGTTTGTTAAACAATGAGGTTCGAAATGTGGCTCGAAGAAAAACAGTTCGTTAAATCGTTTTGGGTTCAAAATTCCAAGGCATTAGTTAATATTCTAATGTGGATGGAAAAACAACATACTGATATTTGGTACAACAAATCTACATCGGTAATCATATCAGTAAAGTGAATATAACACGATCTACTACATCTTTTGGTTAGTATTTGCAAAATATTATTTGATAAATCTCGCAATCTTAAATGTTTACAATAGGTTTATTGTCGTACTTTCAACAGCAAGTTCAAGCCATGTTAGTATTAACTGATCAAGAGTTATTTAGTGAAAAATCCTAACATCTTCAGAATTCTACTCATCTAAGCAAATACCCAACAACATAAGACTAAATACCTTGAATTCAATGAATAAAAAAAAGGACCATACCAAAAAATACCTAACAACATAAGACTAAATACCTTGAATGTGGAGCAAAGATAACTAGTTTTGCCTTAAACGAGTAAAATTGTATGTTCTGGTTATACAAATAAACAGGTTAAAATACACTTAATAGAGAAATCATTTTTAATCTTATCACTAAACAATATTTACCAGGAAATCACATAATAGGATGCAATCAATATGTTACTCGTCCACTTGTAATTAATATGTCATTAACTTTGATACGGTTCATAATGAAAATACAAAGTTTGAATATTTGATTAATAGCATTAAAATGTACTGATCCAAGTCTTTTATTGGACGATATGTCAAATCCGTAATCAAGAATTATTTTTAAAAGTGGTGATAAATAATTAAGTGTCTCAAAAAAAAGATAGTAAGTGATTTGAAATTTTGTCAAAGGTGTCCTTATCTGACTCAATATGTATTTCAGTTCAACGCAGTATACTCGAATCATAATAATACTTGTTTATGTATTAAATATTCATAGATCATGTCGTATATCGCACAAATTACAGTTCTATATCTACTTATATATAAATTTAAATAAACTCAAGCTAAAAATAATTTGCGAAGGACATAGAGGTTTACCAATAGGTTTCTATGGCAGTGAAAGGTTGAAGAGCATCAAACGGTGAGAGTCGGTGGTGATTAAAGCTGCAAAGAAAAACATAATTGGGTGGTGTGACTATGCAAGATTAGGGAGGAGTAATAACAAGGTGAAGTGGGATGTTAGATCGCAATGTTTTATCGAATTAGTAGAGCATCGATAGATGGAATTTTTTTAGGGTTTTTTGGTTTTGTTTTCTGTAATCGAAAGGGAAAGCGCAGGAGGAAAAAACTATGAAGCAGGAGAAAGGAAGTGTGAAGCGGGAGAAAGAAAATAAAGTGGCGTAGCCGTAAAAACAAAAATAAGTAGTCTTAAAATTTATTTTTTATGCGTACTATTGAAAAACGCTGTATTTCCATTAACCTGGTTAATATAACTGCATTAAGGCTTAAAACGCTGTTTTCAAATGCTGTTAAAACCTATTTTTCTTGTAGTGCGACTTCCCTTGCCTACAATTTTCCATTGGCCAGAGGCTGTTCACCATGGAGACCTGATGCGGTTATGAGTACAACCAAGCGTGGGAGGCACTCGGTCCTCTGGATTTTCATGGACCGCCGGGGGCGCAATGGACACCGCTCGACGTGCAGTGCTCTTCCAACCGCTTGACCCTACCGCCGGCTGAGCCGTTTGCAGGGTGGGCAGGCTGTTAAGCAGAAAAGAAAACTCTCCCCAAGGCCCCCGCCAGTGTCTCCAGACTTCCTAACGTTGCCGTCTGCCACCACGTCCTGGCTCGGGAATTTTGACCTGATTCCCTTTCGGAGCTCGCGCATCAATGCGCTCTTTTACGGGTTTCCCCAGTCCCTTAGGATCGGCTGACCCATGTGCAAGTGCCGTTCACATGGAACCTTTCCCCTCTTTGGCCTTCAAAGTTCCTATTTGAATATTTGCTACTACCACCAAGATCTGCACCGATGGTCGCTCCACCCAGGATCACGCCTTAGATTTTGCAGCAACCACCGCACCCTCCTACTCATCGAGGCATGGCAACCACCTCGATGGCCGAGTGTGGGTAGCACGCTTAAGCGCCATCCATTTTCGGG
>CM060906.1:127980556-127988056 GCA_030737815.1 Allium fistulosum
ACTCGAAGCAGGTACTTCCTCGGGCTTGCTTAGGGAAGTTGCCGAATGACCCGAAGCGCGCTTCGAGTTTTCTTTCGAGCGACTCCAAGCAGCAACATCCAAGTGCATGTTTGGGCATTTACCATAGTGACCCGAAGCGCCCCCCGAGTTTCCACATGACCGACTCAAAGCAAGGCCTACGTCGGGCGTTAAGTTGCGCTCCGACCCCGATGCGGCCTTCCCCTAAACATCGGGCCGGACCGGGGCGAGCACCGGGTAACTCGAGCGGTTCCCAAAAGCGTGTCGATTTGCCGAACTCACTACCTAGTGCACGGTTATGGAGGATAGCGGACATTCTTCTCGCCTCGGAGCACGCATCGGACGTGCGTACGCTCGATCCGTATACTCGTTCCCGACCCAGCTTCAAATTTCCGAATGCTCGAGCCAAAGCAAGTTCCGTGTTTTCTCGGAGCAATATCGTCCTAGGAGAGCTTCGGGTATGTAGCCGAATGACCCGAAGCACGCTGGCAGTTTTCACGTACTCGACTCGAAGCAGGGACTTCCTCGGGCTTGCCTCGAGAAAAATGCCGATTTTCCCGAAGCGCGCTCCGAGTTTTCCATCGTGCGACTCGAAGCAGCTGCTTCCAAATGCATGCTTCTGGTATTTGCCAGTTTTACCCGAAGCGCGCCCCGAGTTTTCACCTTCCCGACTCGAAGCAAGGCCCAAAAGCGTGTCGACTTGGCGAACGCACGACCGAGTTCACTGTTATGCGGGATAGCGGACATATTTCTCGAGTCGACTCTCGGCTCGACTCGGAGCACGCATCGGACGTGAGTACGCTCGATCCGTATGCTCGTTCCTGACCCAGCTTCAAATTTCCGAATGCTCGAGCCAAAGCAAGTTTTGTGTTTTCTCGGAGCAATATCGTCCAGGGAGAACTTCGGGTAAGTAGCCGAATGACCCGAAGCACGCTGGCAGTTTTCACGTGCTCGACTCGAAGCAGGGACTTGCTCGTGCTTGCCTCGAGAAAAATGCCGATTTTCCCGAAGCGCGCTCCGAGTTTTCCATCGTGCGACTCGAAGCAGCTGCTTCCAAATGCATGCTTCGGGTATTTTCCAGTTTTACACGAAGCGCGCCCCGAGTTTTCACCTTCCCGACTCGAAGCAGCTGCTTCCAAATGCATGCTTCGGGTATTTTCCAGTTTTACACGAAGCGCGCCTCGAGTTTTCACATTCCCGACTCGAAGCAAGGCCCCACAGCGAGTAGACTTGCCGAACGCACGACCGAGTTCACGGTTATGCGGGACATCGGACATATTTCTCGAGTCGACTCTCGTCTCGACTCGGATCACGCATCGGACGTGCATACGCTCGATCCGTACGCTCGTTCCCGACCCAGCTTCAAATTTCCGAATGCTCGAGCCAAAGCAAGTTCCGTGTTTTCTCGGAGCAATATCGTCCAGGGAGAGCTTCGGGTAAGTAGCCGAATGACCCAAAGCACGCTTGCAGTTTTCACGTGCTCGACTCGAAGCAGGGACTTCCTCGTGCTTGCCTCGAGAAAAATGCCTATTTTCCCGAAGCGCGCTCCGAGTTTTCCATCGTGCGACTCGAAGCAGCTGCTTCCAAATGCATGCTTCGGGTATTTTCCAGTTTACACGAAGCGCGCCCCGAGTTTTCACCTTCCCAACTCGAAGCAAGGCCCAAAAGTGTGTCGACTTGCCGAACGCACGACCGAGTTCACGGTTATGCGGGATAGCGGACATATTTCTCGAGTCGACTCTCGGCTCGACTCGGAGCACGCGTCGGACGTGCGTACGCCCGATCCGTATGCTCGTTCCCGACCCAGCTTCAAATTTCCGAATGCTCGAGCCAAAGCAAGTTCCGTGTTTTCTCGGAGCAATATCGTCCAGGGAGAGCTTCCGGTAAGTAGCCGAATGACCCGAAGCACGCTAGCAGTTTTCACGTGCTCGACTCGATGCAGGGACTTCCTCGTGCTTGCCTCGAGAAAAATGCCGATTTTCCCGAAGCGCGCTCCCAGTTTTCCATCGTGCGACTCGAAGCAGCTGTTTCCAAATGCATGCTTCAGGTATTTTCCAGTTTTACACGAAGCGCGCCCCGAGTTTTCACCTTCCCGACTCGAAGCAAGGCCAAAAAGTGTGTCGACTTGGCGAACGCACGACCGAGTCCACGGTTATGCGGGTTAGCGGACATATTTCTCGAGTCGACTCTCGGCTCGACTCGGAGCATGCATCGGACGTGCGTACGCTCGATCCGTATGCTCGTTCCAGACCCAGCTTCAAATTTCCGAATGCTCGAGCCGAAGCAAGTTCCGTGTTTTCTCGGAGCAATATCGTCTAGGGAGAGCTTCGGGTAAGTAGCCGAATGACCTGAAGCACGCTGGCAGTTTTCACGTGCTCGACTCGAAGCAGGGACTTCCTCGTGCTTGCCTCAAGAAAAACGCCGATTTTCCCGAAGCGCGCTCCGAGTTTTCCATCGTGGACAAGCAACTGCATCCAAATGCATGCTTCGCGTATTTTCCACTTTTACACGAAGCGCGCCCCGAGTTTTCACCTTCCCGACTCGGAGCAAGGCCCAACAGCGTGTCGACTTGCCGAACGCACGACCGAGTTCACGGTTATGCGGGATAGCGGACATATTTCTCGAGTCGACTCTCGGCTCGACTCGGAGCACGCATCGGACGTGCGTACGCTCGATCCGTATGCTCGTTCCCGACCCAGCTTCAAATTTCCGAATGCTCGAGCCGAAGCAAGTTCCGTGTTTTCTCGGAGCAATATTGTCCATGGAGAGCTTCGGGTAAGTAGCCGAATGACCCGAAGTACGCTGGCAGTTTTCACGTGCTCGACTCGAAGCAGGGACTTCCTCGTGCTTGCCTCGAGAAAAATGCCGATTTTCCCTAAGCGCGCTCCGAGTTTTCCAACGTGCGACTCGAAGTAGCTGCTTCCAAATGCATGCTTCGGGTATTTTCCAGTTTTACACAAAGCGCGCCCCGAGTTTTCACCTTCCCGACTCGAAGCAAGGCCCAAAGCGTGTCGACTTGCCGAACGCACGACCGAGTTCACGGGTATGCGGGATAGCGGACATATTTCTCGAGTCGACTCTCGGCTCGACTCGGAGCATGCGTTGGACGTGCGTACGCCTGATCCGTATGCTCGTTCCCGACCCAGCTTCAAATTTCCGAATGCTCGAGCCAAAGCAAGTTCCGTGTTTTCTCGGAGCAATATCGTCCAGGGAGAGCTTCGGGTAAGTAGCCGAATGACCCGAAGCACGCTGGCAGTTTTCACGTGCTCGACTCGAAGCAGGGACTTCCTTGTGCTTGCCTCGAGAAAAATGCCGATTTTCCCGAAGCGCGCTCCAAGTTTTCCATCGTGCGACTCGAAGCAGCTGCTTCCAAATGCATGCTTCAGGTATTTTACAGTTTTACACGAAGCGTGCCCCGAGTTTTCACCTTCCCGACTCGAAGCAAGCCCCAAAAGCGTGTCGACTTGGCGAACGCACGACCGAGTTCACGGTTATGCGGGAGAGCGGACATATTTCTTGAGTCGACTCTCGGCTCGACTCGGAGCACGCATCGGACGTGCGTACGCCCGATCCGTATGCTCGTTCCCGACCCAGCTTCAAATTTACGAATGCTCGAGCCAAAGCAAGTTCCGTGTTTTCTCGGAGCAATATCGTCAAGGGAGAGCTTCGGGTAAGTAGCCGAATGACCCGAAGCACGCTGGCAGTTTTCACGTGCTCAACTCGAAGCAGGGACTTCCTCGTGCTTGCCTCGAGAAAAATGCCTATTTTCCCTAAGCGCGCTCCGAGTTTTCCATCGTGCGACTCGAAGCAGCTTCTTCCGAATGCATGCTTCGGGTATTTTCCAGTTTTACACGAAGCACGCCCTGAGTTTTCACCTTCCCGACTCGAAGCAAGGCCCAAAAGCGTGTCAACTTGGCGAACGCACTACCGAGTTCACGGTTATGCGGGATAACGGACATATTTCTCGAGTCGACTCTCGGCTCGACTAGGAGCACGCATCGGACGTGCGTACGCTCGATCCGTATGCTCGTTCCCGACCCAGCTTCAAATTTCCGAATGCTCGAGCCGAAGCAAGTTCCGTGTTTTCTCGGAGCAATATCGTCCAGGGAGAGCTACGGGTCAGTAGCCAAATGACCCGAAGCACGCTGGCAGTTTTCACGTGCTCGACTCGATGCAGGGACTTCCTCGTGCATGCCTTGAGAAAAATGCCGATTTACCCGAAGCGCGCTCCGAGTTTTCCATCGTGCGACTCGAAGTAGCTGCTTCCAAATGCATGCTTCGGGTATTTGCCAGTTTTACCCGAAGCGCGCCCTCAGTTTTCACCTTCCCGACTCGAAGCAAGGCCCAAAAGCGTGTCGACTTGCGAACGCACGACCGAGTTCACGGTTATGCGGGATAGCGGACATATTTCTCGAGTCGACTCTCGGCTCCACTAAGAGCACGCATCGGACGTGCGTACGCTCGATCCGTATGCTCGTTCCCGACCCAGCTTCAAATTTCCAAATGCTCGAGCCAAAGCAAGTTTCGTGTTTCCTCGGAGCAATATCGTCCAGGGAGAGCTTCGGGTAAGTAGCCGAATGACCCGAAGCACGCTGGTAGTTTTCACGTGCTCGGCTCGAAGCAGGGACTTCCGCGTGCTTGCCTCGAGAAAAATGCAGATTTTGCCGAAGCGCGCTCCGAGTTTTCCATCGTGCGACTCGAAGCAGCTGCTTCCAAATGCATGCTTCAGGTATTTTCCAGTTTTACACGAAGCGTGCCCCGAGTTATCACCTTCCCGACTCAAAGCAAGGCCCAAAAGTGTGTCGACTTGGCGAATGCACGACCGAGTTCACGGTTATGCAGGATAGCGGACATATTTCTCGAGTCGACTCTCGGCTCGACTCGGAGCATGCATCGAACGTGCGTACGCTCGATCCGTATGCTCGTTCCCGACCCAGCTTCAAATTTCCGAATGCTCGAGCCGAAGCAAGTTCTGTGTTTTCTCGGAGCAATATCGTCCAGGGAGAGCTTCGGGTAAGTAGCCGAATGACCCGAAGCACGCTGGCAGTTTTCACGTGCTCGACTCGAAGCAGGGATTTCCTCGTGCTTGCCTCGAGAAAAATGCCGATTTTCCCGAAGCGCGCTCCGAGTTTTCCATCGTGTGACTCGAAGCAGCTACTTCCAAATGCATGCTTCGCGTATTTTCCAGTTTTACACGAAGCGCGCCCCAAGTTTTCACCTTCCCGACTCGAAGCAAGGCCCAAAAGTGTGTCGACTTGCCGAACGCACGATCGAGTTCACGGTTATGCGGGATAGCGGACATATTTCTCGAGTCGACTCTCGGCTCGACTCGGAGCACGCATCGGACGTGCGTATGCTCGATCCGTATGCTCGTTCCCGACCCAGCTTCAAATTTCCGAATGCTCGAGCCAAAGCAAGTTCCGTGTTTTCTCGGAGCAATATCGTCCAGGGAGAGCTTCGGGTAAGTAGCCGAATGACCCGAAGCACGCTGGCAGTTTTCACATGCTCGACTCGAAGTAGGGACTTCCTCGTGCTTGCCTCGAGAAAAATGCCTATTTCATGAAGCGCGCTCCGAGTTTTCCATCGTGCGACTCGAAGCAGCTGCTTCCAAATGCATGCTTCGGGTATTTGCCAGTTTGACCCGAAGCGCGCCCCGAGTTTTCACCTTCCCGACTCGAAGCAAGGCCCAAAAGCGTGTCGACTTGCCGAACGCACGACCGAGTTCACGGTTATGCGGGATAGCGGACATATTTCTCGAGTCGACTCTCGGCTCGACTCGGAGCACGCATCGGACGTGCGTACGCCCGATCCGTATGCTCGTTCCCGACCCAGCTTCAATTTCCGAATGCTCGAGCCAAAGAAAGTTCCGTGTTTTCTCGGAGCAATATCGTCCAGGGAGAGCTTCAAGTAAGTAGCCGAATGACCCGAAGCACGCTGGCAGTTTTCACTTGCTCGACTCGAAGCAGGGACTTCCTCGTGCTTGCCTCGAGAAAAATGCCGATTTTCCCGAAGCGCGCTCCGAGTTTTCCATCGTGTGACTCGAAGCAGCTACTTCCAAATGCATGCTTCGCGTATTTTCCAGTTTTACACGAAGCGCGCCCCATGTTTTCACCTTCCCGACTCGAAGCAAGGCCCAAAAGTGTGTCGACTTGCCGAACGCACGATCGAGTTCACGGTTATGCGGGATAGCGGACATATTTCTCGAGTCGACTCTCGGCTCGACTCGGAGCACGCATCGGACGTGCGTACGCTCGATCCGTATGCTCGTTCCCGACCCAGCTTCAAATTTCCGAATGCTCGAGCCAAAGCAAGTTCCGTGTTTTCTCGGAGCAATATCGTCCAGGGAGAGCTTCGGGTAAGTAGCCGAATGACCCGAAGCACGCTGGCAGTTTTCACGTGCTCGACTCGAAGTAGGGACTTCCTCGTGCTTGCCTCGAGAAAAATGCCTATTTCATGAAGCGCGCTCCGAGTTTTCCATCGTGCGACTCGAAGCAGCTGCTTCCAAATGCATGCTTCGGGTATTTGCCAGTTTGACCCGAAGCGCGCCCCGAGTTTTCACCTTCCCGACTCGAAGCAAGGCCCAAAAGCGTGTCGACTTGCCGAACGCACGACCGAGTTCACGGTTATGCGGGATAGCGGACATATTTCTCGAGTCGACTCTCGGCTCGACTCGGAGCACGCATCGGACGTGCGTACGCCCGATCCGTATGCTCGTTCCCGACCCGGCTTCAATTTCCGAACGCTCGAGCCAAAGAAAGTTCCGTGTTTTCTCGGAGCAATATCGTCCAGGGAGAGCTTCAAGTAAGTAGCCGAATGACCCGAAGCACGCTGGCAGTTTTCACTTGCTCGACTCGAAGCAGGGACTTCCTCGTGCTTGCCTCGAGAAAAATGCCGATTTTCCCGAAGCGCGCTCCGAGTTTTCCATCGTGCGACTCGAAGCAGCTGCTTCCAAATGCATGCTTCGGGTATTTTCCAGTTTTACACGAAGCGCGCCCCGAGTTTTCACCTTCCCAACTCGAAGCAAGGCCCAAAAGCGTGTCGACTTGGCGAACGCACGACCGAGTTCACGGTTATGCGGGATAGCGGACATATTTCTCGAGTCGACTCTCGGCTCGACTCGGAGCACGCATCGGACGTGCGTACGCTCGATCCGTATGCTCGTTCCCGACCCAGCTTCAAATTTCCGAATGCTCGAGCCGAAGCAAGTTCCGTGTTTTCTCGGAGCAATATTGTCCATGGAGAGCTTCGGGTAAGTAGCCGAATGACCCGAAGTACGCTGGCAGTTTTCACGTGCTCGACTCGAAGCAGGGACTTCCTCGTGCTTGCCTCGAGAAAAATGCCGATTTTCCCTAAGCGCGCTACGAGTTTTCCAACGTGCGACTCGAAGTAGCTGCTTCCAAATGCATGCTTTGGGTATTTTCCAGTTTTACACGAAGCGCGCCCCGAGTTTTCACCTTCCCGACTCAAAGCAAGGCCCAAAAG
>CM060906.1:127993056-127995556 GCA_030737815.1 Allium fistulosum
AAATGCAGGCCGACTCGAAGCGAGCCCCGAGATTTTCCATGTCTGACTCGGAGCGCCCATAATACTAGGCAAGTAGTTGGAAACTAGCAATATGACTCGAAGCACACTAGAAGTTTTCACGCGCTCCACTCGAAGCAGGGACATCCGAGTTTTTACAAGCTCGACACGAAGCCAATTAGGCCAATTGAATACTTCGGATAAATGACGCACTGACTCGAAGCAAACTAGCAGTTTTCTCGTGCTCGACTCGAAGCAGGTACTTCCTCGGGCTTGCTTGGGGAAAGTTGCCGAATGACCCGAAACGCGCTTCGAGTTTTCTTCCGAGCGACTCCAAGCAGCAACATCCAAGTGCATGTTTGGGCATTTACCATAGTGACCCGAAGTGCCCCCCGAGTTTCCACATGACCGACTCGAAGCAAGGCCTATGTCGGGTGTTAAGTTGCACTCCGACCTCGATTCGGCCTTCCCCTAAACATCGGGCCGGACCGGGGCGAGCACCGGGTAACTCGAGCGGTTCCCAAAAGCGTGTCGATTTGCCGAACGCACTACCTAGTGCACGGTTATGGAGGATAGCGGACATTCTTCTCGCCTCGGAGCATGCATCGGACGTGCGTACGCTCGATCCGTATGCTCGTTCCCGACCCAGCTTCAAATTTCCGAATGCTCGAACCAAAGCAAGTTCCGTGTTTTCTCGGAGCAATATCGTCTAGGGAGAGCTTCGGGTAAGTAGCCGAATGACCCGAAGCACGCTGGCAGTTTTCACGTGCTCGACTCGAAGCAGGGACTTCCTCGGGCTTGCCTCGAGAAACATGCCGATTTTCCCGAAGCGCGCTCCGAGTTTTCCATCGTGCGACTCAAAGCAGCTGCTTCCAAATGCATGCTTCGGGTATTTGCTAGTTTTACCCGAAGCGCGCCCCGAGTTTTCACCTTCCCGACTCGAAGCAAGGCCCAAAAGCGTGTCGACTTGGCGAACGCAAGACCGAGTTCACGGTTATGCGGGATAGCAGACATATTTCTCGAGTCGACTCTCGGCTCGACTCGGAGCACGCATCGGACGTGCGTACCCTCAATCCGTATGCTCGTTCCCGACTCAGCTTCAAATTTCCGAATGCTCGAGCCGAAGCAAGTTCCGTGTTTTATCGGAGCAATATCGTCCAGGGAGAGCTTCGGGTAAGAAGCCGAATGACCCGAAGCACGCTGGCAGTTTTCACGTGCTCGACTCGAAGCAGGGACTTCCTCGTGCTTGCCTCGAGAAAAATGCCGATTTTCCCAAAGCGCGATCCGAGTTTTCCATCGTGCGACTCGAAGCAGCTGCTTCCAAATGCATGCTTCGGGTATTTTCCAGTTTTACACGAAGCGCGCCCCGAGTTTTCACCTTCCCGACTCGAAGCAAGGCCCAAAAGCGTGTCGACTTGCCGAACGCATGACCGAGTTCACGGTTATGCGGGATAGCAGACATATTTCTCGAGTCGACTCTCGGCTCGACTCGTAACACGCATCGGACGTGCGTACGCTCGATCCGTATGCTCGTTCCCGACCCAGCTTCAAATTTCCGAATGCTCGAGTCAAAGCAAGTTCCGTGTTTTCTCGGAGCAATATCGTCCAAGGAGAGCTCTGGGTAAGTAGCCGAATGACCCGAAGCACGCTGGCAGTTTTCACGTGCTCGACTCGAAGCAGGGACTTCCTCGGGCTTGCCTCGAGAAAAATGCCGATTTTCCCGAAGCGCGCTCCGAGTTTTCGATCGTGCGACTCGAAGCAGCTTCTTCCAAATGCTTGCTTCGGGTATTTTCCAGTTTGACCCGAAGCGCGCCCCGAGTTTTCACCTTCCCGACTCGAAGCAAGGCCTTCGTCGGGCGTTAATTTGCGCTCCGACCTCTATGCGGCCATCCCCTAAACATCGGGCCGGACCGGGGCGAGCGTCGTGCTATTGCCAACTCGAGCGGTTCCCAAAAGCGTGTCGATTTTCTGGGCGCACGACCGATTGCACTGTAAAACATATTTCTCAAGTCGACTTTAGGCTCGGCTCGAACCACGCTAAAAATATTCATATGCTCGATCAAATGCCTGTCTCAAACTTTCGCATGCCAGACCCAGGGCAAGCTTCAAAATTTCGACTTACTCCACGACCTGAAGAGACCTTCCCAGTTGTCACATGATCGACCCGGAGCAAGATCGTACAACTTCACACCCCGAGTGGATACCGACTGAATCTATTTCTGCATCGTACTATTTTGCCGAACGTTCGCTTGACCAAGGGAACGATTTGGAAAAAATGCTCTTCCACTCGGATCTTGCTATGATTATATTAACGTGGTCTTCTTTCGGATGAACCAATCAGTGGCCACCAACCACGGATAAATCTTTTTCTCGAGTCCACTTTGCCGCTCGACTCGAAGCATGCTTCTAATGCAAGTATGCTCGATCCTGAGCCAGCTTCGAACTTCCACATGCACGACCCGAAGCAAGGTCCGGGATTTCACACCCTTGACTTGGAGCATGG
>CM060906.1:128000556-128003056 GCA_030737815.1 Allium fistulosum
GGACATATTTCTCGAGTCGACTCTCGGCTCGACTCGGAGCACGCATCGGACGTGCGTACGCTCGATCCGTATGCTCGTTCCCGACCCAGCTTCAAATTTCTGAATGCTCGGGCCGAAGCAAGTTCCTTGTTTTCTCGGAGCAATATCGTCCAGGGAGAGCTTCGGGTAAGTAGCCGAATGACCCGAAGCACGCTGGCAATTTTCACGTGCTCGACTCGAAGCAGGGACTTCCTCGTGCTTGCCTCGAGAAAAATGCCGATTTTCTCGAAGCGCGCTCCGAGTTTCCCATCGTGCGACTCGAAGCAGCTGCTTCCAAATGCATGCTTCGGGTATTTTCCAGTTTTAAACGAAGTGCGCCTCGAGTTTTCACCTTCCCGACTCGAAGCAAGGCCCAAAAGAGTGTCGACTTGCCGAACGCATGACCGAGTTCACGGTTATGCGGGATAGCGGACATATTTCTCGAGTCGACTCTCGGCTCGACTCGGAGCACGCATCGGACGTGCGTACGCTCGATCTATATGCTCGTTCCCGACCCAGCTTCAAATTTTTGAATGCTCGAGCCAAAGCAAGTTCCGTGTTTTCTCGGAGCAATATCGTCCATGGAGAGCTTCGGGTAAGTAGCCGAATGACCCGAAGCACGCTGGCAGTTTTCACGTGCTTGACTCGAAGCAGGGACTTCCTCCTGCTTGCCTCGAGAAAAATGCCTATTTTCCCGAAGCGCGCTCCGAGTTTTCCATCGTGCGACTCGAAGCAGCTGCTTCCAAATGCATGCTTCGGGTATTTTCCAGTTTTACACGAAGCGCGCCCCGAGTTTTCACCTTCCTGACTCGAAGCAAGGCCTAAAAGCGTGTCGACTTGGCGAACGCACGACCTAGTTCATGGTTATGCGGGATAGCGGACATATTTCTCGAGTCGACTCTCGGCTCAACTCGGAGCACGCATCGGACGTGCGTACGCCCGATCCGTTTGCTCGTTCCCGACCCAGCTTCAAATTTCCGAATGCTCGAGCCAAAGCAAGTTTCGTGTTTTCTCGGAGAAATATCGTCCAGGGAGAGCTTCGGGTAAGTAGCCGAATGACCCGAAGCACGCTGGCAGTTTTCACGTGCTCGACTCGAAGCAGGGACTTCCTCGTGATTGCCTCGAGAAAAATGCCGATTTTCCCGAAGCGCGCTCCGAGTTTTCCATCATGCGACTCGAAGCAGCTGCTTCCAAATGCATGCTTCGGGTATTTTCCAGTTTTACACGAAGCGCCCCGAGTTTTCACCTTCCCGACTCGAAGCAAGGCCCAAAAGCGTGTCGACTTGGCGAACGCACGACCAAGTTCACGGTTATGCGGGATAGCGGACATATTTCTCGATTCGACTTTCGGCTCGACTCGGAGCACGAATCGGACGTGCGTACGCTCGATCCGTATGCTCGTTTCCGACCCAGCTTCAAATTTCCGAATGCTCGAGTCGAAGTAAGTTCCGTGTTTTCTCGGAGCAATATCGTCCAGGGAGAGCTCCGGGTAAGTAGCCGAATGACCCGAAGCACGCTGGCAGTTTTCACGTGCTCGACTCGAAGCAGGGACATCCTCGGGCTTGCCTCGAGAAAAATGCCGATTTTCCCGAAGTGCGCTCCGAGTTTTCGATCGTGCGACTCATAGCTGCTTCTTCCAAATGCATGCTACGGGTATTTGCCAGTTTGACCCGAAGCGCTCCCCGAGTTTTCACCTTCCCGACTCGAAGCAAGGCCTTCGTCGGGAGTTAAGTTGCGCTCCGACCTCTATGCGGCCATCCCCCAAACATCGGGCCGGACCGGGGCGAGCGTCGTGCTATTGCCAACTCGAGCGGTTCCCAAAAGCGCGTCGATTTTCCGGGCGCACGACCGATTGCACTGTCAAACATATTTCTCATGTCGACTTTAGGCTCGGCTCAAACCACGCTACAAATATTCATATGCTCGATCAAATGCCTGTGTCAAACTTTCGCATGCCAGACCCATAGCAAGCTTCAAAATTTCGACTTACTCCACGACCTGAAGAGACCTTCCCAGTTGTCACATGATCGACCCGAAGCAAGATCGTCCAACTTCAAACCCCGAGTGGATACCGACTGAATCTATTTCTGCATCATACTGATTTGCCGAACGTTCGCTTGACCAAGGGAACGATTTGGAAAAAATGCTCTTCCACTCGGATCTTGCTATGATTATATTAACGCGGTCTTCTTTCGGATGAACCAATCGGTGGCCACCAACCACGGACAAATCTTTTTCTCGAGTCAACTTTGCCGCTCGACTCGGAGCATGCTTCAAATGCAAGTATGCTCGATCCTGAGCCAGCTTCGAACTTCCACTTGCACGATCCGAAGCAAGGTCCGGGATTTCACACCCTTTACTTGGAGCATGGTCGTCCACGGTCTGGCTTTGAATATGCAAAATCATGACGCGTAGCAAGCCAACTCAATCTATTTTTCCATTGTATCGACTTTTGTAATGTCCCCTCGACGGCGAGCACGGT